>JARYHS010011408.1:302406989-302435920 GCA_031002005.1 Vandiemenella viatica | reverse complement strand
TGCTGGATCAATGCGTGGGTTTTTAGGCTTTTGATATAGTATCCGATTGGGTCTGAAACGAACTTTGATTTGTACTCTCACATTCATGATTTCTGGAGAGAAGTTTCAGGTAATCGCTACATGATCGATCTGGTATTCACCTATGTGGTTGTTTGGTGATTCCAAGTGGTCATCTTCCGAGGGGGCTTCTTAAAGTGCGTGGACATTAACTGAAGATAGGCCATTTCACCAGCCCCTTTATGTTTTATCAGCTTTCTAATTTCCTTCATGATATCCTCTGGATGAATTTCAAATTTTTTGGTCTTTTCTTTTTTAATTGCGTTATTAAGCTTGCTCCCCGAGTTTGACCCTCCCATTTCTGATTCATTGTCCCTAATGCTCTCACTAAACCAGTTACTAAAAATCTCTGCCTTTTTCAAATCCTCACTAACTTCTTCTCCATCCTTATCTATAAGCGTCTCAACACCCTACCGTCCCCTCATTTTCCTGGTATAGCCATAGAAATCTCTAGATGAATCAGTGTGTCGCGGGTTCGCGTATTCTAAGGTATAGGGTATAGATTTAAAGCTTTATTCAAACTCATCGTAGTTCCGATTCACATCCAGTGGTACTAGTGAGCCAGATCTCATGCTGCGGCAATGTTATTTTTCGTAACGACGCACGGAGGCCTCAGGTTGAGCACGTAGCAAGTCTCTGCTACTCACGCCTGTAACTTAGTACTTAGCTTACAACCGCGTTATGCCAGTTTCTTATCGCAGGCTACGCCTCACTGAAATTTCAGCAGCCTGTATACGGCAGCAGTTTCCCGACTGTGTGGGAGTGCTTACTAGAGGGAACCCATAGCATATAGAATAGCTTTGCTAAGCTTATGTCAGCCTGGAAACCACCACACTATGCAGTCCCCACTACTCGCACTATAACTCCGCCCTGACCATCTCCACTTAGTCCTAGTGAGCCAATTAACATCACCTTTTATCACCACCAGAATCCTTAATGAGTTTTCCTGTAGACTGGGGGCACACTGCTCCGGGCAGTCCAACATCTACCACGGAATCGGTCAGTCCAAGTTCCGCCATGGACTCGACAGTCCGTCTTCCATCACCCATGGACGCACTGTTCAACACTGTCGTCTAACAGGTACTTAAAGCTTACTTGATCCACTGCTCGCGTATTGCCTCCATAACAGTATGTCCACCACTAGATAGGGATCTAATGCATTCGCCGACAGTCACTCATTTCGATAGGGTTTATTGTGCCTTGCCCTGTAATTTGCCCACCAATGGAATATAGGTATTATGTCAACCAATCAGTATAGCGCAACGTCAGTAATAGTTCACCAAAGGGAGATCAATGAATATTAACCAATCAGCATAAAGTATTCCTTTGCTCAATGTAGCCAATAGTGTAACATGTGCGCCGATCTGTCTTCAAAGGCAATAAACCAGTAGTTATTAACATGTGTTGTTATCATTCTTAAGAGATAAATCACCTCTCCGTGAATAGAGATGTGTGATAATATTTATGTAAATGTTTAATGCTAGTCAGTGAGATAACGCCGTGTCTATAGTTTCTCAGTAGCTATGGCTCAGTTACTTCCTTGGCAATATGCCTGCAGACTACCCTCTAAGGTGTAGGCGGGTACTCAAGGCGAACAACCACAGCTTCCCTCTCTCCACTCTGTCGTATTAAGTGTGAAATTAAAAGGTTTCCGCTCGGCCTATCACACCCACGCGACAAGTGGTCCCCCTGCACTGACAATACTCTTCATAAACCCATCATTAGCCACCTTCTTAGCTATTATTAATTCCTTGTTTAGTTGCTTTAAATATTCCCTACTACCCTGCTGTCTCTTAACTCCGTTATGTTTTCTTCTTACCAACCTCTTTAACTTCCTCACCTCCCTATTGTGGAATACAGGATGTGTACTTCTCTTTATTTTCTGTTTTGTAATAAATTTTTCTTCCCCCTTTATTATTATCTCCTTGAACTCTTTCCACCTTGACTCTACTGTACTTGTGCCTTCCTTCCATTTGCTGAAACGTTCTCTGAAATATTTCTTCAAATTCGAAATTTGTGCGTTTTATAATTGTATCTATTTCACCCTTCAATTTTGGCTGCTGCTTTTCTGAATCCAATAATATCCATCATAATTGCTTCATCATCACTTATTCCTTTGGTTACTTGACACCCCACAAGGTTATCATCGCGTTTTATTAGGAATATATCCAAAATATTTTGCCCTCTAGTGTTCTACTCTACGACTTATGAAACAATTCGTTCCCTTATTAGGATATTTGTAAATCTCAGTTCTCTTGTGTTATTAATCTTATTTCGTACCCAGTTTATACCTGGTAAACTTAAATCCCCACCGATAATGACAATTCTATTTTCATCACTGAAAACCGAGTATGATGTCTCCCCAAGAGCCTCTTCTTCATCTGTCATTCTTCCGCTGCGGTAAGCAGCCAACACCCTAATTTTTTCTTTTTTATTACCCCAGAAATCTACCCCAGTAACTCATGGACATGATCTATAAACACCAGTGGAACTGTAATAGTCTTTGCTAACCAGTATGAAAATTCCTCCACTAATTGCTCCTCTGTCTCTGCGGTACACTTTGTAACCTTCGGGAAAAACCTCATTGTCTAGTACTTCTTCTTTTAATCAACATTCTACCCCAATCATTACTTGTGGTTCGTGTATCTCTATTAAGTTTGCAAATTTGATTACTTTGTTCATTATACTTCCACAGTTTACCATTAACACACTTATTAAAGGCTTTATATTTTCAGCATTTATCTCCTCTTTCCCAGTTTTACCCCAGTCAGTTATTGTTTCAGCAACTTAATCTATTTCTTTAACATCTGTGATTTTTCCCATCGTGGATCTGCAATCAGTATCATTTTGATCATTTATTTCCATCCATTCACCAGCTGCCTCTACCCTAAAAAAAGGCACAGTCCTGTCCCCATCATCACTGGAAATGGGCTCCCTTACTACTTTAGCTAACAATATAGAAAGTACTCCCTTCTATTTAGATGTAGACTATGTCTAGCGAAACCCCACCAACCAGTGGGGTTCACAGGTAGAACCCCTCAGACGGAACTAATGCCCCTTCCAAGAAGCACTTCAGTTTCCACATTTACCCGCCTCACAGCATTGTTCAATTGTGGCCGGTCATGGCGACTTAGGACCTGCACGAGTTCCACCCTGGTATCTGCGGCTCTTTCACCACCATCACGCTCTATACTATAACTTACATTTCTATTAATACTATTCCCCGCAGCTCCTACTATCACTACTCTATCATCCTTAGTGAAACTCCTACAAAGTGAACCTATATTCTCTATTTCCTGATCCAATGTTGCACTAGGTTTGAAAAAACTTGTGATCTGATAACTTGTACCTAACTGATCCTTCAGAAGAAGGCCTAAACCTCTCTTCATGGCTACTACCTAGCAGCAGTACCCTTTTACTCCTATTCTTGTCTTGCACGGCCTTATTAATAAAGGCCTGCTTCTTCTTACCGATTCTCTTCTCCTCCAGATTTTGGCAACAGGTCAAACCTATTTTTATCCACATTTTGTAAAGTGTCTGGCTTCTTCATCTTATTAACTGTATTTTTCTTACGACCTTTTACCAGCTCCCAACCATCCTTCTGAACTTCCTCAACCCACTGTCTCTACTTTCTTCCTCTATATCGTAAGTCCTGACAAGCTCAGCCCACAAAGGATGTACCACCGCAGGCTGAGCCTCCGCAGGCTGAACCTCCACCAGGTGATTCTCCATAGGCTGGGCATCCACAGGCTGAGCCTCCACACGTGGAGCCACCACAGGCGACGCCTCCTCAGGCTGAGCCTCCACAAGACGATCCTCAAGAAACCTGATGCTTTCACGCAAGTCTGTCACCCATCTCCCTCATCGTTTCAACCCTATGACAAAGTGAACAAAACCATGGGAGAGCCTCATTTATTTTCCACGTTTCCTCTTCCCTAAATGCCACATTTGCGGTTCCATACCGCATATCACTTGTTGTAACATTGACACTTTTCCTTCAATACCCCCGAAAATATTATTTTCTCATTCATCTTTAGTCACCAAATTCAAAGAAGAAAAATCTTTCACAGAGTGAAATGGGTTGTGATGCACAAACACTTCCAGTCTGGATTTTAAACCGTTTTCGTATACTACAATTTATTTACAACGGTAGCACATTGAAAACAGATTTATTGGCACCAAGATTTTTAAACAAATTTTTACATGATGTCCGTGAGATTATTTCACTAATAATCATTACTCTTTTTATGACTGAGATAAGTTCTTTGCTCGTGAAGAGTTTCAGTAGAAGGAGATGTCAGATGTGAGCAGTGAGTGAAAATATGCAAAATATACCAGCTTCCTTGTTTCTATATCAGCCATTCTGATTACTATTCTATTTTTTAAGAAGTTGCTGAATATATTCAGTTTGATTTGTTTATTGATTTATTTTGTTGCAGATGTCATTTCTGTATTACGACTTTTGTATTGTATAATGTATTACCAGGTGCAGGGAGCACCTTGCGTGTTAACATATTTTGTGTGTAGTGGCGACAGAGGAAAGAGGCATTGTCCGTTGTAAGCTCTTCATTTGCTCATCTTATTTGACTTTTAATGTATTAACTTGAATACCTTTATGACTCCAAACATTACTGTGGAGGGCGGGGAGGGTGAGGAAGCCCTGTTAACTCGTCTATGTTTGCTTCCAACGAGGCGTTTACTCTCGTTCAGTGGAGACTTCCACATATTTACATTTCTATATGGCTGATTGTCAGTTTGACGCGTGGGCTGGAGAATCTTTTTTCACAGCTATCATCATACCACGAATTGTTTCTTTCTTCTTAGTCATGAAGTTCTGTGAGGACACAAAGTGCGTCGGAAATTGTCTGTACATCAGTTGTGATTAATTGTCTCCGAGCCGCAAAACAGCTGAAATAACCTCAGGGTTATCCATAGGGGATTCTAGATACTGCACATAGGATATTTCTTTCAAGAAAAATGCTTTCAAGGTGCTGTCTTTCACTTGAAATCTTGGACAGTAACATTTTACGTCTTTCGGAGGTCAAGGACCAATATTGATGAAGGAATGCTTTTCTCATCGAGTAGTAAGACGGGAACAAAGCATCGTAACATAGCCTCCCTTCTCCCATTAGATGTTTACCTAACCAGAATAATTTTCTTTCTTCTGGCATAGAGTGCAAATCAAATAACTGGTGAAAATTATAGCAAAATACCATCAGGTGGATGAGAGTATCTTTACCAATAAAGCGCTCCCATGGGATTTGATAGTCAGGTGGAAGGGCTAACTGGTTTTGGCATGCAGTCATCTAATTTTCGTATCTTAAATTATTTTCACTTTCTATTCCCGAAATTCTTGGTAACTCTCCGTCCCTACATTATCCGATCTGTCTATTTCATTCACTTATATAGTTAAATTGCTATTGTTCCCATATAAACAATTTAAAAATTCCGTGTTCCATGCAATTCTTGATTCACAATTCTCTACATCCCCCTTTAATTCTTCAATAACTGTTTCCTTTTCACACAATTTTTCATTAAATTTTTTTATATGAGTTTCAGAGCTTTGAGCTAGTTCTTCTAACATACGAATCTTATTATTTAACCTTCCTGAAACCATTCCATTAATTTCATTCTCAAACAAATAAAATCTGTGATCTAACATATTAAAAAAATTCTCACTAATTGTTCCCTTTATTCTACAATGCAACCGATGCCATTGCTCAAGATAGTCATCGTAGGCCTACTGAAGATATTTCTGCAATTTCGGTCATGCTGTGCGCCATTACTGGCTTTGGTGTGTTGATTTTCCTCGTCCGAGGTGACGTCATCTGTGCACGTGCTGCCACCGTCGCGCCGTCTGCCGAGCCCAGCACTCTTGTCCACTCTCTCCTTTTCCAGGAAGGCTGCTATTGTCTTCTTGTCGCCAGGTTGCCTGCCCTCGGGTACCCTGCCGACATCTGAAACATTTCCCATCATACACTGCTCTTCGTTATTACTGATGTCCGGCAATATTTGCTGTCCACTTTTTGCTTACTTTTTGAACCTGCCATCTCTTTCTCTCTCTCTCTCCTGTGATTGACTGTATTATTTTGACTATCAAGATGGTGATCCAGATATTAATGTCCAGTAGTTTTCTCGTAACACATATAAGAATTTTTGTTCCGTCTTGTTCGTTACTTGAAATAATTTTAGGATCTAGCCGAGTCACGTGTCACGGTCGCCACATTAATCGCTCATCTTATTTCATTGTTAACTTTAATACCTTTATGACCCGTTTATTCCTTTGGGTGACTCGTAAGTATTACTCAGATTTCTTACACCAAAGATGGCTCCTGAGAACCATGCACACACAAGAAACAAGCGGATGTGACTGGGAAGAACTACAATAAAATCAGTTATTATTTTAAACACGAGCACTTCAATTACTAATTTTGAATATTCATAAACTTTTCATTCTTCGTTTCCAAATAAGTTTAACTATCTTGTCCTTTTATCAACTTTACAAATAGTCTTTACTAAAATTCACATTAATTTGAGCCCTGCCCATATATGAGACAGTGGGGAGAGAGAGATATTTCATCTCAACTTACTTGAAGCGTGGCAAGGTTATCTTCATGGCGCAGCTTCGCTGCTGACCATCCACACTGAGAATCACTGAACAAACTGAGTCCGCACACTGAGAGAGAGATCACGTCCAGCGGGATAGGGCTCAAGACGGAGCTACCACCCTCGACAAACAAACCTGAGGTTGCTTAACATCATGGAAGAAGGAAATATCCTCCATGTTTAACATAGCGCCTCTGACTGATGGGCACTTTTACATAAAATCCAGAGAGCTAAACCACTTCCTCCCCTAACAAGGGCGAGATTTTATTTCCCAAGATTGACCGACTGCCGTTTCGGTTTGGTGGTTGACGTCACGGCGTCACCCCGCCAACCCCTTAATGGCTGCCGTATGAGCTTAGCTTCTAAAATGTCTTTAGCTTTTCCTTATCTATCACATCAATTCTCGCTCCCAATATGCTAAAAGCAATGCTCTTAATTTATCCTTATTAATACTACTTCTGTTACTTACTGTTCTCTAGCAGTTTCTATTTTTTTCGTCCTTTAAAGTTATTATTTATTTTTCACCGAACCATCGAGCACTTCCTCTTTATTAACCCCGTAATTTAACGCCATGTGTTTTAAAGCAAGGTTACGGCCGTTTGTAAAAGCCAGGACTAGCAGCTGACATACCTGCGCTCACCTGAAGGGCGTAGTACATAACCAAGTTAGAAAGTTTAGGGCGTCGATTACTGGACTTATACCGACGGGCGACCCCTGGTTTTTTTTTTAATTATGGCTTTGCACCTCGTCAACGTCGAGGGCATTAGAGGCAGGATGGGGCTGGGAACAAGGAACGGGAAGGAATTCGGCCACGGCCTTTTGATTTGGGGAAACCGTGGAAAACCCAGATCTGGATGGAGATTCAAACAGCGTCCCGTGTTAATGCGCCGATGGGAAAAACGAAAAAGTTCCATAATTGCCAAAATGGGCATTGCGCGAGTGATGGTATTTATTATTGTTACAAAAAGTTGTACTTATTCTTTTTTGCGTGGGGAGCCAATCGGAAAGGCAGCTACGCGCGCAATGCTGCGAGAGCCTGAGAACAAAAGAGGGTGGGTGGGAGTGGATGCCGTGGGCTCTTCAGCCGCACTTGCACCCCAGCAGGGTAACTGCCGCCCGACGGCTGCAGTAAGCGGAGTCCAGACACCTCCTGAGCTGCTCGACGCATCCGGAAAGTGAGACTCTACACCTGTTCATCGCCCTCAGAAATTATACTCTATACTGAACTTTTAAGATCAATGAGTTTGTTCGGCAAACCTAAATAAATCTAAATAAGAAGATCAATTGACTTTGGTGTCCAAGTTGAAGATAAGAAGAAATCAGATTGTAAACCCAATTTTCTTTTAATCCTATTCAGTCTGCAAATACGTCATTTGACTTAATAAAGAAATGTAACTACAAATCTAGTAGTTTTAAAATTTGCTATAATTTTTATTATAGAAATTGTCACATCAGATTGTCGCTTCCATGGCTTCGTCAACACTTCAATCCTCGATGCCATACCCAATATTAATTTTGAGAATTACCTGGAAAATTAACGCTCCTAGTTAAATTTCGCAATTTAATTGCCTCCCCATGAAGATCACACTTAATGTTAAGTACTAATTTATATGCACTAAACCAACTTTATTCTGTTGCATCATTTGCTGTGTTTTCAAGATTTTGTACTGATGGGTGGTTGAATGATATGCTGGTACCACCTGCAATATGCATAATACGAACTTTCAGCATCAGTTAAAACACGTGGGAGATCGTTAATGAATATTAAGAACAGTAGAGTGGTAAAGGGAAGTTAATGATTTAGTTGCCACTTAATATAACAAGGAATTCTAATTTTACTTACTTCAACGGCGTCTTGCAATTATATTGCGCCTATATGTCATGAATTATTATTGCTACTTATTACGGTTTTGTAATATATATTAAATACTTTGATTATTGTAGCACATTTCTTCTACAGTTGCTTGTTAAACTAATAATTATTGTTTAATAAATACGCCAGTACAACGGTTGGATATCATTTATTTTCCGGACGCGTTTCGCCTCTCGTCGAGGTATCTTGAGAGTACAGTTTTGCTGTAATATGTGGCTGGTTATTGACTTTGAATATAATTATATTTACCTTTAACGAGATTATTTATACATAGGAAGCTTAATATTACTTATATTTATATATCGGTTTTGGATTACCATGCAGGACGTTTTGTTTATATGAGTATACTAAGATAGGCTTTATATTGCAACTTACATTTACATTTGCGTTTTGTGGTGTGGTCGTTGGTCGCCTGTGACGTCAACCAGCTTGTTGTTTACACTATTGCACTTGCTTTTACAATTTTGGTATAGTTTTACTCTTATGACTCGACTAGAAACCGAGCGTGGTGGGTGAGCGGTTAACGCTCTGGCTTTGCATTTGGGAGGACGCCGGTTCGAATCCCCGATTTGGGTTTTCCATGGTTTCCCCAAATCACTATAGGCAAATACCTGGATGCTTCCTTCAAAAAGGCCATGGCCGAATTCCTTCCTGTTCCTTGCCCCAGGTCCCACCTAGCCTCTAATGACCTTAGCCATTGACGAGGTGTAAAGCAATAAGAAAAAAAATCGACTAGAAATGAATTTTGAAGCATAGTTTTCGATGCACCACGTTGTCAAACTTTAGTTTTCGTGTGCCCTTTTGCTGTTCTGCCGGTAATGCCGTGAGCGGCGAGTTTGAATTTTGTACTTGAATTTTTGTGTGTGTGTTCCACGTTGGAACACAATGGAAAGAAGTGGTATACGATGACATATTCAAACAAGTAGATACACAGGGTAACAAATACATTTAAAAAACAAGGGATAAACATTGCTCTCAAAACAGACAACTCAATACAAAAACAAATCAGAACACAATAAAAAACAAACGAATTGCGTTACTGTGGCATATATCAACTGACATGTCAGAACCGTGTTGCAGTTTACATCGGCCAAACAAGCAGAAAATTCCAGACAAGATATAAGGAAAACATTCGAGCATTAAAATACAGCAATCATTGAACTTTAGCCGAACATCTCTTAGACAATAATCATTTCCTCACAAACATAAATATAGACATGAAAATCCTAACAACACAAAACACAAAATTTAACTCTGCAAAGAAAATTATCAAATTCAAAAAGCAATAGTGCCAGGAAAACACGTGCTTAATGACCATGTACACTTAACCAACCAAACCTTGTTCAAATTAATAAAAATCTAAACTGACGTAAAACAGCATCAAACACACAAAACGTCACCACAACAGTAATTTAACACAACGTTGCGTCTCCACCATCCACCACACATGCACATTTAGCTAAAACAAAGCAAAACACACACACAAAAATTCAATTACAAAATTCAAACTCGCCACTCACGACATTTCCGACATTATGCTTCAAAACTGATTTCTAGCCGAGTCATAAGAGTAAAACTATACCAAAATTGTAAAATCAAGAGCAATAGTGTAAACAACAAGCTGGTTGACGTCACAGGCGACGAAGGACCACACCTCAAGACGCAAATGTAAATGTAAGTTGCAATATAAAACCTATCTTAGTATACTTATGTAAACAAAACGTCCTGCATGGTAATCAAAAACTGATATATAAATATAAGTAATATTTTGCTTCCTATGTAAGAATAATCTCGTTAAAGGTAAAAATAATTATATTCAAAGTTAATAACCAACCACATATTACAACAAAACTGTACGCTGAAGATACCTCGACGACAGGCGGAACGCGGCCGGAAAATAGATAATATCCAACAGTTGTACTGGCGTATTTATTAAACAATAATTACTATATTAAAAACTGTAATTTATTTTGTCGCGAAATTCCAGATTTTATGTTTTTCTTTGTTCTTAGTGTGTTACTCACAAGCTACATATGTCAGCTTGGTTGAATTAAATCTTTAGACAAACGTAATAACAGTTATTTATTACTTCCTGGCTGAGAATAATAGACCTAATACGTCACCGCCAGCAGTAGCGAGCTTCGGATTAGTATTCGTACCACAACATCACTAGATTCTGGGTTGCAGTTTCACTAAGTTAACAAGGAAAATACACTTTGTAAATGATTACTGAACACTGACTTTCTGAAACCAATAGCAGGATTTTGTTAGGCAATCTTTTATGCGGTTATTAATTCATCCGGAAACGGAGCTGTTTGTCTTATTGGAGTACTGATAATCTAAAACCCAACCCAAACATGGTGAAATTTCTGCTCCCCTAAATTTTTTACTGATAATCAATGATTAATTGAACAATGTTCTTCTCCAGAAAACTACAACTACTGTTGGCGAAATAGCGCAGAGTTAGAAGTTGTAATTCAGGTAACCTCACGCATTCAAATTTGGGTACTGCCTGTAAATCTTGACGTTAATTTCTACTCGAAACAGCAACAGAAGCAGGACACATGCAAAACTTCACTAAATTACACTGCGGAATATGAATTTTTTCGAAATAATTGTTATTTTGCTTGTTATTATATCTCAAGAATATATAATGCTCACTCATATCAAGAAACATTAACAAATAATCACAGACTATACGAATTTGGGTTTTCAATGGTTTCCCAATATCACTCCATGTGAATGCAGGGATGGATCCTTAAAAGGCCGTGGCCAAATTCCTTCCCGTTCCTCCCCCTCAGTTATTTCCCGCCTCTAATGGCCTCGATGTCGTCGAGGTGTAAACCCAAGAACAAATTAATTTTAATTTTAAATACTGCTGTAGCCTGTGTTGCTCATACGGCAATGTTAGTGTTAATATTATCTTCTCATTTTACCGTAATTTAATGTGAGATTCGAAGGAATTTTCATAAATCGTGTATCTTAAAACAGAAGGATAAAGATGAATCGCAAGTAAAACTAAAACAAAAAAATACGAGCATCTCTCTGCAATATTTCAAATAATGTTAATCATTTAAAATCTGTATAAAAAAGGATGACCCAAACGGACACACATATTTACAATAGGCAGAAACTAATCCATTAGGTTATTTTAAAAAGAACACTTCCATTGCTATCTTGCAGACGAAATTTTAGATAGTAATTTTATTAGTGTGGTGGTGTAACGTTTAGCGTTCTGGCCTCGCATTCGGGAGGACGGCTGTTCTAATCCCCGTCCGGGCATCCAGATTTGGGTTTGCCATGGTTTCCCAAATCACTCCAGGCAAATGCCAGGATGCTTCCTTCAAAATGCCATGGCCGAATTCCTTCCCATTCCTTGTCACCCATCCTTTCCCGTCTCTAGAGACCTCGCTGTTAAGAGACGGTAACGAGTTAAAAAAAAAAGATAGTAATAATACTTTTATCGCTGGTAATCTAGAATATGCGTAGAAACAAATTTTTGAGAATGAGAATCTATGGGAACTTTTACACAATTACAATGCTACGTCAAACTTTGCTACTTATTTTTGGAGCTGTAGCTATTTGTTTAACTAGCCACAAACAAGCTCTAAGCTAGAAGAAAGGGAAGCTGTGTCCTGAGAATACACAAGTGATCTGTTTAAGTTTTAATTCCTACAGGCACAGAGCTACATCATCGGTCGGAGCGCGGCAATGGGATCCTTCCGCTGCTTTATATATAGAGAGACCCTCTCTTGTCTGCGCTTTGATGTCTAACATCTTGGATATACCGACAAAATATTTATTCAACGTTCGTGCCCAGCAGTTGGCAGCCCTAGAGGACTACGTAGCGACCACACACACATCTGCGTCTGTTGTGCACGTCGTGTCCGGCTCGAAATAGCGCCTCTCCACCTAGCGGCGCCGTGACTCAGAGCTGCTTAATCCACACAGCCACGGGTCCGATACCGTCACCAGTAGTATGGTGCTCCACAACGCGGAAAACAGATCACGAACATAGTACTGGACTCCAACAGTCGTCCGTTAAAACTCAAGTCCCATGCAGCAGAGCCTGACAATGGCATAAAAAAAATCCATAACGGTTAAATCAAGCATTGTAACAGTCATCATACAACATTTTCTGAGAAAGCGACGCGCAATTCAGCTCTCCGCGTACACTAACAGATCTGTTTCCAGCACTTCCTCTTCATAGAACGGTTCGAGTTTCTTCTGCCTCTTGAATTGATGTCTTCATCGTTCTGCGAAAGATATACTGGTTACGTGTCATTCTCTTTCGTTTCTTGTTTTTATGATCCGCTAACTATTTTACGTTGTGCCTAATAATATTTCACTGATAATATTTCTAAGTGTATCAGTTTTGGTACCATGAAGAATTATTATCAACCTTCACATCTTCTTAAATCATGTTACTTCCACAGGGATAACAATTATTATGAATAACTAGCTATGGGCAAACCCCTGTCACCGGTAGTATCAAATTTATTTACGGAAAAATTTGAATGTGAAGCCATTTTGACCGCTAAAAACAAACCGTTGATCTGCTATAAATACGTAGATGATACGGCCACGCGGAGAGGCGGAGTTAAAAGTTTTGCTTTACCATAATAACAGCAGCCATCCGAAAATAAGGCTCACCATGGAATTAGAAACTGGCTTTCTTGAATGTTCTGGTGAAAAGAAAAGATGGAAAATCAACACATACTGTCTACAGAAAATCTACACACACAGACCTCTTCTTAAGTGCTGCATAACATCACCAACCAGCTCAAAAAAGCGCTTTGATCAAAACCTTATTTTATAGCGCGGAAAGAGTAGCAGATGAAGATCGCATAGAAGAAGAAAGGATACACGTCCACGTGGTCCTACGGGAGAATGGGTATAGTAGTCGGATTATAGCCAGCGCGTTAAGCAGTAAGAAGGGGAACATTAACGTAGTAGTAGTAAAGTTAACAAAGATAAAAGAAGAAGGCTTAATTACCTTAAATGAAAGGAGTCACTGACAGAATTGGAAAAGTTCTGATGAAAGTCAATATTCAAAAGGTCTTTAATAGTAAGAACAAAAGGCATTTTAAGATTAGTGAAGGATCAATGACCACCACTGCAAGCAAGTGGAGTATACAAGATACCCTGCGATTGTGGAGAGGTGTATGCTGGCGAAACTTCCCGAGCGGTTACTGTAAGACTAAAAAAAAAGATTATCGTCCCGCAAGACTGAGTCAAACAACAAAATCAGCTGTAGCAGAAGATCAGATAGAAGAAGATCATAAAATTCAATGGGAGAAGACAGAAGTAATAGCACAAGCGAAAGGTTTCCTAGAACGGAAAATAAGGGAATCGATAGAAATTTTCAAACAACCCAAAAATTTCAATAAAGACGGTGGCTGTGGCTTAAGTGAAATGTTGATATGTGCACTCGTGGACAATCGCAACACAAAAACTCCAGCAACAACATCTCTGGAACAGCTTCCGGTAACCAAAACAATTAGCTCGAGAAGATCAACGACGGAGTGTTGTGAAAACCGTCACAAGTGATACTGCACTTCTAAACAGCCCTGATGAGGCCCCAGGTTGGGGGCCGAAACGTCGGTAATAATACATCCATCAAAGCAGCGCGAATCCCGAAAAAGCAAATGCAATATTTGATTATTAATGGGATTGTTGATTTCCAAGGCTTATTTCACTGCCCGGCTATTATCTTATGCTGCAATGTTCACTTGTTGTTCATTTTTGTACATTTACCTTACTCGTATTGCATTATGAGCCTTCAAACTGTAAGATTTTCTCTCTATTTTTAGTGACATAATAAATAAAATCTTTCAGCATTCGTAAAAATGAAATAAAAGCGATAATTTGAAATTCGAAACTCCTCTGGGGTCTTTGTAGATTCATTGGCTATTAATAGGATATTTCTGAGTAATTATCCGGTCATCCAGTGACATTAACGTCTGTAACATACACAAATAAAGATTCCAGATACGAATGTTGCTTCTGAAATAGTTGTCTTATGTTCTTATCACACAAAAGGAATGATGGAAGGAGTAGTTCATTGCAGTCAGAACAGCATGGGAGAGCTATATTCTTCCTCGTAACTCAGACCACTTAGTATTTTCTTCATAGCACCAGCAGCCACACCACCTGTCTTGGTCTTGAGGGGTACAGACTTTGGAGAAGTATCAATCACCATCAGAATACACTTTTAGCTGTTGTTTTTACGAGAGTACGGGATCATTTCCAGAATATAAGCTTGCCACAGATAAGCGAGTGTTTTGATTACTATTTAACGTCGTGTGAAATTTCTTCTTGCTGGTCGATGGAGTACTGCGAAAACTTGATCCATCATACAAAATAATTAGTTCTTCAAACACTGATAAAATTGCGATGGATTGTGTTTGTCGTATGTCTTGCCGATGGTGAAGCTGTAAGCAACTTCAGTATTTCAACGAGTTCATTCGGATAGCCTAAATACACATGTTTCTTTATGGGAAGATGACCTAACTGATTATCAAGTTTCAAGATTATAGTTTTATATTTACAATAGTTTGCAGCTTTCAAAACTGTACCCGATGGACTGAATTTACTATATAAGCCCTTGTGTTATTCAATACTAGCTGGGGCCCACGACTTCGTTCGTGTTTGTAAAGCATTTTGATTGACAGCTACCGACAAGCAACCACCATAGTGCACGATGGGAGACTCGAGGCTACTACCCCACACAAACACCAGTGATCTGCGCAGGGTATTTATGGTTGCAAAGTGAAATATAGGGACACATATGACTTTGGTCGAAATATGAAAACGCCCTCCGTCGACCAATTTCAACCACCATTTCTCCCACACCCCCATAGCTACCGACATGACACCAGCATGGGGCACGTTGGGAGACTTGATGTTAATGTCACACACAAACTCCAGTGGTCTGCACTTGGTAGTATAGGCTGCAAGTTGAAATAGAGGAACACACACGTCTTCAGTCGAAATAATGTAAGTGAACTGGGGCGATCACATTCAACCACCATATCTCCAACTCCCCCATAGCTACCGACATGCAACCACCAAAGTGCTCAATGGGAGACTCGAAACTACTACCACACACAAACACCAGTGATCTGTGCTAGGTATTGGTGGCTGGACAGTGAAAAATAGGAAAACACACGTCTATTTTAATATACATATAAGATTTCAAAATAACTTTTCAAGTCCTTAGCAGTAAATGTTTTTCGGTTTTTTTAAAAATAAAGTTTCAATTAATCCTTTTGTTCTTACATATTCATTACCATCCATTACAATAATATTTTCTTCAATAGTAACAGCTGAGTTTCCAATCATTTGTGAATCAATCTTCTTTTGGACACCGGCATACTGAATTATAATCTCGTTAACTTAGTGACTTCAAAAAATCTTTGATCAACACTGGAGATTGCTGCTGTATATGTCGCTGAGGTAAGAAAACTCTTTTCATAGTATCCGTCACAGATCTTAACAAATCCATGAAAAATTTCACAATCTCTTCGTCTTTAGTTCCAGTAAGTCTCGTCGAATAGTATTCTGGGCCTTTATAATGCCTTGTATTGTCGTTTTTGGGTCCATGTTTATGCATCGAATGAAGCTTGTGGGTATTCACTGTACTGTTTTACATCTCATACTTACTTTTGCTGCAAATTATTCGCAGGGTTTATATGTGAAAAAAACTGCGTATACACAGCGCAACCCTGTGTCATAGTTAATGTTTACCCAATTCAATGTCACGTCACACCTGCTAGAATCGACTGTGAAGAGGATCACACCACACCGAGCATGGTGGTGTAACGGATAGCGTTCTGGCCTCGCATTCGGGAGGACGGCGGTTCGAATCCCCGTCCGGGCATCCAGATTTGGGTTTTCCATGGTTTCCCCAAATCTCTCCAGGCGAATGCCGGGATGCTTCCTTCAAAAGGCCATGGCCGAATTCCTTCCCATTCCTTGCCCCCATCCTTTCCCGTCTCTAAAGACCACGTTGTTAAAAAGGGACGTTAAACTGTTACAAAAAAAAAAAAGATCACACCACCGAATTCGACCCGTATTTTGTAGTATATATTATGTTGGAAAATTCGACCCGTATTTTGTAGTATATATTATGTTGGACCGTATCCGTTGCGACAATATTCTCAACCATGGTCACTTCTACCGTTTTTTTTTGTTTTTTGTTTTTTTAAATACGCTTTTATTAATGGTTCTGTTACTATATCGTTTGTTTAAAATATCACCTTCATTGATGGGGGTCAGCTAGATGTTTGAGTATTCTATCCTGACAATCCAAATTACCCTCCTTCGTAAGAAGAACTGTGTAAGCTAACAACAGTACATCCACAGTTAGGTAAAACACGATTTATTTTTCCAATTCCAATAAAACATTCCCTCACATGGAGTGACCAACAAAAATTATTCCGCAACAGACTTCTTCACCTGTAGAATGCAGCGTCCGTGGAAGAGAAACATTCACTCGATTCTGACTGAGGTCATAATTTGCATGTCTACAACGAACCAATAACGTTCAACTGTCATTTTACAACTTCACAGAGCAAACTAGTTATCTTCGTACATACACACTTTTGCAACCCTCACGGTACAGTACCATTGCTGCTGTACTGCTGCAACGTGTTGAGGTGCATGTACTAACACTCTCTTGCTCTGTATCAATGATGTTCTACCTAACTTGTACACAGCTTTAATAACAACGGTACCTAGTGTGCTTGGCTATTTATTAAAACTTGAATCGAATCAGTTGCGATACCTCCCATGAGGCTTTGTCAATAACCAAATAGTCTTTTCTACCTCATTTTGGTGTTGACGTTGTAGCGTATCACCAGGGGGGGGGGAAATTATTAATTAATTCTTAATTAATTACGCTACACAGGATACTATAATTGAATATAAAAATGGAAATTATTCAAATGAGAATTGTATGATTCTGGGATTTGAAAACTGTCACAAAAAGACATTTTAATAAAGATTTTTTCAATGGCATCTACAAATCTGAGCGTATTTACCATTACGTTAATAAACAAGAGGTTGTGCAATTTTCTAAGCAACGCTCAGACGTACAATGAGCCCTTTAAATGCAAGCAAACAAGTATAGTTGTACTTTAAAAATCTCACAATTATTCTAATACAAAGTATGTTACCAGTTAAGATGATAGCAAACAGTAATGAATTTTAATAGGTTGGGACGCCACGAATGATTGACCTGCATTCGACAGTTACACAGTCTAGCTCAGTGGTTTTATCAG
Source organism: Vandiemenella viatica (assembly GCA_031002005.1). Lineage (NCBI taxonomy): Eukaryota > Metazoa > Arthropoda > Insecta > Orthoptera > Morabidae > Vandiemenella > Vandiemenella viatica. The sequence continues at coordinate 302,418,100 of JARYHS010011408.1, read as the reverse complement.
ATCAGAGCAAGGATCTTTATCTCAGACGCGCTTAAGGGTACAGTTTCACAGTGAGTTGCAGGCTGAATGGCTTCGTAGAAACACATTACCGTTCCACGGCAGGTAGCGCTGAGCGGAGATGACCACCTGGACGATTGTCGTAACTGGCCACGCCAGCAGTATGCGGCAAGTCGCAAGTTAGAAGTCAGTCCAGCACACATGGACTTGTCTGCTCCGGAATGGAATGATCCTGGCTGGCCTCACGACTGGAGGGAAGCCAGGAAGGAAGTCCCTCGTCTTTTTCTGCCGCCACGGAGGTAAACTCTGACTCCGCCTCTTGTGGCTCGAAGACGACATAGAACATAAAATTCCCCGAATCTTAGTACTATGTCCCCTGTGATTGGCTGACCATCTGACGTCATGTGAATCTGTAGTTTCTCTCAGCCACGTTAAGTGTCGGCAATCTTCGCGAGCCGATGCCTCCTTCGGGAGGAAGGAATTCTGTTTACGGCCGCCTGCCCGACAGAAATCCCTAATCCTCTTAACATTCTGCCCAAAAGGCGCCAGCCCGTCTGCCCTTCACTGAAGCGTAAAATCCTTGCCTCTTATCCTTTCAATGTGCATCTTTCGAACATACAGACATCCCAAGAAATGGAAAAATATTCTATTCCTTTACTTTATATACAATAAAAAGTGATATGTAACGGGGAGCTTAGCGGATCGTTACATAATGCCCCACTGTTAATGAAAATTATTATGACATAATAATTTTATTTTGAGTTTTGTGATTCTATTTTAGTTGAGACCAAAACATAATAACTTAGCACTTTAACAATTACCACAGTTTTTTTTAAATGAGATCCCAAAATCAACGCGATTCTCGATTTGTGAATTGAATTTTAATGGGCTTTCTTACATCTTTTGGCCGTCTTAGAATTCCTTTATCCATTGCAACACATGAATTCAGATAGCCATCCCTCATACAAACATATATTAAACACAATAATAACATATACATGAGAATATAAATTACACATAGACCTATTTATATAAAGGCTTAAAATAAAACTTCTATGAAACCTTAATATCTACAATATACGCAGAACATTGTCAGAGAAACTGAAGCAAGTGCGTGATTTACACATAATTTTGGGAAGCTAATTGATCATATTTTAATAAAAATAATTTTTTAAAAAAATTAAATTTTCCCTTCAGGATTCTAAACTTAGAGCAAAAACAAAATATTTATAAACATGACATAATAATAAGACAAAAACATATGTACATTAGCTGTATGTGTTCCAGCTTAAACATATTGCACAAACAAGCTTGTATGTTCTGACACAGAGATATTTTAAGACGTCTTTAAGATCTCAAGCTCAACATTTATTTAAATATTTGTCACGCATGAACTTATCGTGGGTATCCATGAGTTTTACCAAACACGGGTGGGACAAAAATAAAAACCAACAAACATTTCGCTGTCAAAATCTGCGGAACTTTAGCAACAACTTTACGTTAAACAGGCACAAAAATCTGAATTTCCCGTACATATAAAAACTCACCGTTGCCTCACCAGATCGCAACCAAAATGTTAATTTTTCCGCTCTCGTCCTCACTTAATACAATGAAGCAACGAAGTAAAATTGTGTTTCCCCGTGTAAATGTAACCATTACTGACGATCCGTTTGAAATTCCGTGATAACAAAACAACTAACATGATCTCTCAGGCAAAGTTTATACGTTAGGGCATTTATACGGCACTTTCGCCACCCTATACGCACGTATAACTAGAAGTAAACGTTGAAATGGTAACTTTGACCATGTTTCAACCATAGACGATGTGGTATCTGTTGACCACACGCTACAAAAGACTTCTGCCAATAGAAAGACTTTAAATGTAACTCGCGTAAATGCTCAGACGTTACATACAATTCATTCATTTGCACCACAGATCGCAAAATTATTTTCTGCACGGTACATTACACTTCTTGGAAACTTTATTTCTTTTAACCTCGCCATTTGATCGTAGTGACAGTTTAGACTTGAGGCGAAACGTGAAAATCTTCCTTCACACCATATGCTCATGATTGCATAACATTTAGGCGGTGTGGTAAATTTTAAGATTACGGGAATTACGTAAAGCCATCTTTTTAAATTGTGTCCGTTAATGCGAGATAGTCAGAATGACTTAGAAGTCTCACGCGAATTCACATAAAGTTAGGAAAAATTGTTCAGCATCTAGTTTCCGAATGCGGAATTTATTTAACTAGCTTTTCTTCTATAAATGAAAGGTTTCGCGTTGGTACTTTCTTCCTTTCTCAGCATTTAGCATCACCTACACTTTATTAGTTTTTAATTCAACTTAATAGAAGCTATATCACATACAGTACAATATTTTTAGGATTCCATAATCGACAACATTAAATTTCAGCTATTTCATCGCCGCATTTGCACGCTAGATAATCAAGATTAGAAATGATTATCCAGTGACTTTTAATGCGTCCATGTATTTTCTTTTGGAAACCTATTCTGTTTCCGAATACACAGCTTTGCCGTATTCGACAAAATTTTGCAGGACATGAAAGCTTTCGCATGCAGTAGCCACGGAGCATAGACCCTTGGTCCTGCTACCTAATGGGATTCGTGGAAATTCCATTGTGTTCCGCCGCAAACGTTTGCTAATGGGAACAGCTGATAGTAGTGACCTTCCTGACCGGCTATTTAAACTGTTAATTATGCACCGATCTGGTTAACATTCGAGTTTACTGAACTCAAAGACGAGGCACCATTTAACTCCATAAAATTATCTACAGAAAAATATCTTAATCCTTGCATTTGCAAGTAATATTTTTCTGATCGAAAGGAACTAAAAACCTGTGTAGCACTTCTTGTTAAATCACAGATGGAAAAGTCCCACGGAATGCTTATTGCCTGCGAATTTTTGAGAGTAATCTCGCTTTCTCCTGAGCATTGAAACATCAACGCACACTCTTCTTGCCTTAATGAAAGACATGTACTGATGATCCTTCGACTCGTGCCCAACAACTGTTTTATGTTTCACTGACCGCTGTCGCTTTACTTCCGAAACGGTACCACTTAAACAACTGAAATTATTAAGCTCAGAAATATTCGCTTTCAAACTAAAATTTTCTTTCACTAGACGCTGAGTGGAGACTTTGTCAGCTGATTCACTGGCAATCTGCAATTCGACAAGCTGAGACACTTCCTCAGACTGATCACACTCCGATTCTATTGTAGTTTGCCCGCGAATAACCGACAAGTTATCGTCACTGAGCGTGCGATCTACCTCTTGTGTTTGCAAATCATTTTTGACTTCGGATAAAATCGCGACGTCAGGTTTTACATTCGCTTCTCCACTATCATTACTTTTCTCTGTTTTCTGAGGAGAGATCGATAATCTGTCCTCAATGACGTGGAGTAGACGGTCTTGGTGCCTGTCAAGTGCGTCGATTTTTCCTGACAAATGTGCCTTCATGTCGTCTTGCGATTTTTGAAACTGTGACTTCATGTCCTCCTCTTTTTTCTTGTGATTTCACTAAAAATGCCATGATATCCGTTAGTTGTAGTGTGCTTTCAATTTGAGCTGGTGCTGTGTTTTCTGTTGCATGTGTGTTTCTAGCATTGGACTGTGCTGAGGCACTTTCGTCAGGGACATCTGGAAAATTTTCCGTCTCTGTCTCACCAATACATATGGTAGATTGCGAGCTGTACCCCGCTTCGGGAGTTAAATCAACACTTGCAACCCTCTGAGTTTCCGCAATAGTGCCCGGATTAACTGCGTCGGAAATCGATTCATTCATGATCTCCTGGGTGTCTGAATTTACATTTAAATTTTCCATTATGACAGCCCAGATCTAAGCTTCATGAAAGACCTATACTATCAAACCCGAAGTCCCACAAAATCGAAAGTCTCAAGAAAAATCACACAAAATCTCCATACAAAACACAGGGAAAAATAAAAATACCCCAGCAATTCTCGCGGTCCAATAAAACAATACGAAACTCCCCCAAATTCAGCAAATGATACACCACATATCAAAAAAAAATTTCAAAAGACAGACAAATCACAAAAATCAATATCAACGCTGTAATGGATAAACATAGCAAGTGCATGCGGACAGAACCTTCGCACAAATTATACATCAAAATTAAGCACAAACATGAGCACATAAGAACACGTAAATTTTCAAAAGAAAACAAACACAAAATACATGTAATGAATGCAACATCAAAATGAAGTTATGCACTATCTATTTTCTACAAGAATAATAAAACTGCCAAAAGCCATTTGCAACACTCCATGAAACTTATTCAAAATTCTGGGCTTCAATACATGTTTTACTCGAACCCCAACGCTTGGGTTCGCCAATTGTAGCGTATCACCAGGGGGGGGGGAATTATTAATTAATTCTTAATTAATTACGCTACACAGGATACTATAATTGAATATAAAAATGGAAATTATTCAAATGAGAATTGTATGATTCTGGGATTTGAAAACTGTCACAAAAAGACATTTTAATAAAGATTTTTTCAATGGCATCTACAAATCTGAGCGTATTTACCATTACGTTAATAAACAAGAGGTTGTGCAATTTTCTAAGCAACGCTCAGACGTACAATGAGCCCTTTAAATGCAAGCAAACAAGTATAGTTTGTACTTTAAAAATCTCACAATTATTCTAATACAAGTATGTTACCAGTTATGATGATAGCAAACAGTAATGAATTTTAATAGGTTGGGACGCCACGAATGATTAACCTGCATTCGACAGTTACACAGTCTAGCTCAGTGGTTTATCAGATCAGAGCAAGGATCTTTATCTCAGATGCGCTTAGGGTACAGTTTCAGGAGTTGCAGGCTGAATGGCTTCGTAGAAACACATTACCGTTCCACGGCAGGTAGCGCTGAGCGGAGATGACCACCTGGACGATTGTCGTAACTGGCCACGCCAGCAGTATGCGGCAAGTCGCAAGTTAGAAGTCAGTCCAGCACACATGGACTTGTCTGCTCCGGAATGGAATGATCCTGGCTGGCCTCACGACTGGAGGGAAGCCAGGAAGGAAGTCCCTCGTCTTTTCTGCCGCCACGGAGGTAAACTCTGACTCCGCCTCTTGTGGCTCGAAGACGACATAGAACATAAAATTCCCCGAATCTTAGTACTATGTCCCTGTGATTGGCTGACCATCTGACGTCATGTGAATCTGTAGTTTCTCTCAGCCACGTTAAGTGTCGGCAATCTTCGCGAGTCGATGCCTCCTTCGGGAGGAAGGAATTCTGTTTACGGCCGCCTGCCCGACAGAAATCCCTAATCCTCTTAACATTCTGCCCAAAAGGCGCCAGCCCCGTCTGCCCTTCACTGAAGCGTAAAATCCTTGCCTCTTATCCTTTCAATGTGCATCTTTCGAACATACAGACATCCCAAGAAATGGAAAAATATTCTATTCCTTTACTTTATATACAATAAAAAGTGATATGTAACGGGGAGCTTAGCGGATCGTTACATAATGCCCCACTGTTAATGAAAATTATTATGACATAATAATTTTATTTTGAGTTTTGTGATTCTATTTTAGTTGAGACCAAACATAATAACTTAGCACTTTAACAATTACCCACAGTTTTTTTTAAATGAGATCCCAAAATCAACGCGATTCTCGATTTGTGAATTGAATTTTAATGGGCTTTCTTACATCTTTTGGCCGTCTTAGAATTCCTTTATCCATTGCAACACATGAATTCAGATAGCCATCCCTCATACAAACATATATTAAACACAATAATAACATATACATGAGAATATAAATTACACATAGACCATATTTATATAAAGGCTTAAAATAAAACTTCTATGAAACCTTAATATCTACAATATACGCAGAACATTGTCAGAGAAACTGAAGCAAGTGCGTGATTTACACATAATTTTGGGAAGCTAATTGATCATATTTTAATAAAAATAATTTTTTTAAAAAAATTAAATTTTCCCTTCAGGATTCTAAACTTAGAGCAAAAACAAAATATTTATAAACATGACATAATAATAAGACAAAAACATATGTACATTAGCTGTATGTGTTCCAGCTTAAACATATTGCACAAACAAGCTTGTATGTTCTGACACAGAGATATTTTAAGACGTCTTTAAGATCTCAAGCTCAACATTTATTTAAATATTTGTCACGCATGAACTTATCGTGGGTATCCATGAGTTTTACCAAACACGGGTGGGACAAAAATAAAAACCAACAAACATTTCGCTGTCAAAATCTGCGGAACTTTAGCAACAACTTTGCGTTAAACAGGCACAAAAATCTGAATTTCCCGTACATATAAAAACTCACCGTTGCCTCACCAGATCGCAACCAAAAATATTAATTTTTCCGCTCTCGTCCTCACTTAATACAATGAAGCAACGAAGTAAAATTGTGTTTCCCCCGTGTAAATGTAACCATTACTGACGATCCGTTTGAAATTCCGTGATAACAAAACAACTAACATGATCTCTCAGGCAAAGTTTATACGTTAGGGCATTTATACGGCACTTTCGCCACCCTATACGCACGTATAACTAGAAGTAAACGTTGAAATGGTAACTTTGACCATGTTTCAACCATAGACGATGTGGTATCTGTTGACCACACGCTACAAAAGACTTCTGCCAATAGAAAGACTTTAAATGTAACTCGCGTAAATGCTCAGACGTTACATACAATTCATTCATTTGCACCACAGATCGCAAAATTATTTTCTGCACGGTACATTACACTTCTTGGAAACTTTATTTCTTTTAACCTCGCCATTTGATCGTAGTGACAGTTTAGACTTGAGGCGAAACGTGAAAATCTTCCTTCACACCATATGCTCATGATTGCATAACATTTAGGCGGTGTGGTAAATTTTAAGATTACGGGAATTACGTAAAGCCATCTTTTTAAATTGTGTCCGTTAATGCGAGATAGTCAGAATGACTTAGAAGTCTCACGCGAATTCACATAAAGTTAGGAAAAATTGGTTCAGCATCTAGTTTCCGAATGCGGAATTTATTTTAACTAGCTTTTTCTTCTATAAATGAAAGGTTTCGCGTTGGTACTTTCTTCCTTTCTCAGCATTTAGCATCACCTACACTTTATTAGTTTTTAATTCAACTTAATAGAAGCTATATCACATACAGTACAATATTTTTAGGATTCCATAATCGACAACATTAAATTTCAGCTATTTCATCGCCGCATTTGCACGCTAGATAATCAAGATTAGAAATGATTATCCAGTGACTTTTAATGCGTCCATGTATTTTCTTTTGGAAACCTATTCTGTTTCCCGAATACACAGCTTTGCCGTATTCGACAAAATTTTGCAGGACATGAAAGCTTTCGCATGCAGTAGCCACGGAGCATAGACCCTTGGTCCTGCTACCTAATGGGATTCGTGGAAATTCCATTGTGTTCCGCCGCAAACGTTTGCTAATGGTAACAGCTGATAGTAGTGACCTTCCTGACCGGCTATTTAAACTGTTATTTATGCCACCGATCTGGTTAACATTCGAGTTTACTGAACTCAAAGACGAGGCACCATTTAACTCCATAAAATTATCTACAGAAAAATATCTTAATCCTTGCATTTGCAAGTAATATTTTTCTGATCGAAAGGAACTAAAAACCTGTGTAGCACTTCTTGTTAAATCACAGATGGAAAAGTCCCACGGAATGCTTATTGCCTGCGAATTTTGAGAGTAATCTCGCTTTCTCCTGAGCATTGAAACATCAACGCACACTCTTCTTGCCTTAATGAAAGACATGTACTGATGATCCTTCGACTCGTGCCCAACAACTGTTTTATGTTTCACTGACCGCTGTCGCTTTACTTCCGAAACGGTACCACTTAAACAACTGAAATTATTAAGCTCAGAAATATTCGCTTTCAAACTAAAAATTTCTTTCACTAGACGCTGAGTGGAGACTTTGTCAGCTGATTCACTGGCAATCTGCAATTCGACAAGCTGAGACACTTCCTCAGACTGGTCGCAGTGATCACACTCCGATTCTATTGTAGTTTGCCCGCGAATAACCGACAAGTTATCGTCACTGAGCGTGCGATCTACCTCTTGTGTTTGCAAATCATTTTTGACTTCGGATAAAATCGCGACGTCAGGTTTTACATTCGCTTCTCCACTATCATTACTTTTCTCTGTTTTCTGAGGAGAGATCGATAATCTGTCCTCAATGACGTGGAGTAGACGGTCTTGGTGCCTGTCAAGTGCGTCGATTTTTCCTGACAAATGTGCCTTCATGTCGTCTTGCGATTTTTGAAACTGTGACTTCATGTCCTCCTCTTTTTTCTTGTGATTTCACTAAAAATGCCATGATATCCGTTAGTTGTAGTGTGCTTTCAATTTGAGCTGGTGCTGTGTTTTCTGTTGCATGTGTGTTTCTAGCATTGGACTGTGCTGAGGCACTTTCGTCAGGGACATCTGGAAAATTTTCCGTCTCTGTCTCACCAATACATATGGTAGATTGCGAGCTGTACCCCGCTTCGGGAGTTAAATCAACACTTGCAACCCTCTGAGTTTCCGCAATAGTGCCCGGATTAACTGCGTCGGAAATCGATTCATTCATGATCTCCTGGGTGTCTGAATTTACATTTAAATTTTCCATTATGACAGCCCCAGATCTAAGCTTCATGAAAGACCTATACTATCAAACCCGAAGTCCCACAAAATCGAAAGTCTCAAGAAAAATCACACAAAATCTCCATACAAAACACAGGGAAAAATAAAAATACCCCAGCAATTCTCGCGGTCCAATAAAACAATACGAAACTCCCCCCAAATTCAGCAAATGATACACCACATATCAAACAAAAATTTCAAAAGACAGACCACAAAAATCAATATCAACGCTGTAATGGATAAACATAGCAAGTGCATGCGGACAGAACATTCGCACAAATTATACATCAAAATTAAGCACAAACATGAGCACATAAGAACACGTAAATTTTCAAAAGAAAACAAACACAAAATACATGTAATGAATGCAACATCAAAATGAAGTTATGCACTATCTATTTTCTACAAGAATAATAAAACTGCCAAAAGCCATTTGCAACACTCCATGAAACTTATTCAAAATTCTGGGCTTCAATACATGTTTTACTCATGCCCCAACGCTTGGGTTCGCCAATTGTAGCGTATCACCAGGGGGGGGGGGAATTATTAATTAATTCTTAATTAATTACGCTATACAGGATACTATAATTGAATATAAAAATGGAAATTATTCAAATGAGAATTGTATGATTCTGGGATTTGAAAACTGTCACAAAAAGACATTTTAATAAAGATTTTTTCAATGGCATCTACAAATCTGAGCGTATTTACCATTACGTTAATAAACAAGAGGTTGTGCAATTTTCTAAGCAACGCTCAGACGTACAATGAGCCCTTTAAATGCAAGCAAACAAGTATAGTTGTACTTTAAAAATCTCACAATTATTCTAATACAAAGTATGTTACCAGTTAAGATGATAGCAAACAGTAATGAATTTTAATAGGTTGGGACGCCACGAATGATTAACCTGCATTCGACAGTTACACAGTCTAGCTCAGTGGTTTTATCAGATCAGAGCAAGGATCTTTATCTCAGACGCGCTTAAGGGTACAGTTTCACAGTGAGTTGCAGGCTGAATGGCTTCGTAGAAACACATTACCGTTCCACGGCAGGTAGCGCTGAGCGGAGATGACCACCTGGACGATTGTCGTAACTGGCCACGCCAGCAGTATGCGGCAAGTCGCAAGTTAGAAGTCAGTCCAGCACACATGGACTTGTCTGCTCCGGAATGGAATGATCCTGGCTGGCCTCACGACTGGAGGGAAGCCAGGAAGGAAGTCCCTCGTCTTTTTCTGCCGCCACGGAGGTAAACTCTGACTCCGCCTCTTGTGGCTCGAAGACGACATAGAACATAAAATTCCCCGAATCTTAGTACTATGTCCCCTGTGATTGGCTGACCATCTGACGTCATGTGAATCTGTAGTTTCTCTCAGCCACGTTAAGTTTCGGCAATCTTCGCGAGCCGATGCCTCCTTCGGGAGGAAGGAATTCTGTTTACGGCCGCCTGCCCGACAGAAATCCCTAATCCTCTTAACATTCTGCCCAAAAGGCGCCAGCCCGTCTGCCCTTCACTGAAGCGTAAAATCCTTGCCTCTTATCCTTTCAATGTGCATCTTTCGAACATACAGACATCCCAAGAAATGGAAAAATATTCTATTCCTTTACTTTATATACAATAAAAAGTGATATGTAACGGGGAGCTTAGCGGATCGTTACATAATGCCCCACTAGTTAATGAAAATTATTATGACATAATAATTTTATTTTGAGGATTTGTGATTCTATTTTAGTTGAGACCAAAACATAATAACTTAGCACTTTAACAATTACCACAGTTTTTTTTAAATGAGATCCCAAAATCAACGCGATTCTCGATTTGTGAATTGAAATTTTAATGGGCTTTCTTACATCTTTTGGCCGTCTTAGAATTCCTTTATCCATTGCAACACATGAATTCAGATAGGCCATACCCTCATACAAACATATATTAAACACAATAATAACATATACATGAGAATATAAATTACACATAGACCTATTTATATAAAGGCTTAAAATAAAACTTCTATGAAACCTTAATATCTACAATATACGCAGAACATTGTCAGAGAAACTGAAGCAAGTGCGTGATTTACACATAATTTTGGAAGCTAATTGATCATATTTTAATAAAAATAATTTTTTTAAAAAAATTAAATTTTCCCTTCAGGATTCTAAACTTAGAGCAAAACAAAATATTTATAAACATGACATAATAATAAGACAAAAACATATGTACATTAGCTGTATGTGTTCCAGCTTAAACATATTGCACAAACAAGCTTGTATGTTCTGACACAGAGATATTTTAAGACGTCTTTAAGATCTCAAGCTCAACATTATTTAAATATTTGTCACGCATGAATTATCGGTATCCATGAGTTTTACCAAACAGGTGGGGACAAAAATAAAACCAACAAACATTTCGCTGTCAAAATCTGCGGAACTTTAGCAAC
>JARYHS010011408.1:302354987-302405989 GCA_031002005.1 Vandiemenella viatica | reverse complement strand
CTGTGATCCTTACATTCCGGGCGTGGGCAATGACTGCTACCGGCGGGAGGGCTGCACCTCGTCACCCCACAACTATCCCAGTCTTCCAAAGACCAAGATCCCCGGTCCGTTTTATTGGTACATACCGGCGACAGGGGCAACCACTTCACCTGATCACCGATGCCCACCTCAGCAGCGGCCGCTCCCGAGAACCGGAATACGACCCCACCTTCTAGCGGCAGACGCCGACTTACTGGTACCGTTGTGAGTCAAGTCGTTCTGCAGGGCACACACTCATCTCCCTGAACCCCGTCCAGCATAAAGTCGGAATAGTTGAGGCATCGGCACAGTGTGCATTCCCGGCGGCAGGGTGCACCACATACCTGTCTGTCACCGTGCAATTACATGGTGCAGTCTCCACGGCAAGCTCGGAAACCCAGGATCGCCAATCCCTAAAGCAGGTCGAGACCCTTCTTTAGGGTCTTGGCACGGGATTGACAGTGCCAACTACGAGTATATGATGTGTTTTCATTACCACAACGGGCTACATAAAAGTGTCATATATGTACAAAAATATATGTTTCCGCTGTCGCGACAGTTTCCAGGAAAACCTGCACGGCCCCTCCACCACACACATCACGTTACCGTCAGGGAGTGTAAAGGATGAAAACTACGGATGTTATCGATCAAAGGGGCAGACAGAACATATACTGACACAGAATCCAACGTTAACCCTACGAAGTGTAGCTAAATCTACTACCATCAGTATTCATACGATACATCATAACTTACAATAAACTCTGGTTAATATAGGATGCCACATTATGTTAGAAAAACTATGTGATGAGTATTCACCACACATACAATCTTCCCGTCATGATAGGGTGTGTAAAGGATTGAAACAACAGGTATGTGCATCATAAAACTCAATGTATTCGATCAAAGGTGCTGACAGAACATACCAAATACATTAACGCACACACAAGGCATATCTAAAACCACTATCATCAGTAGGATTACGAACCTACACAACTTACATTAAACTCAGGTTAACATAGGATGTTAAACTGTGTGCCATATTGTGGTAAGCTACGTTAGGTTAGCCCAAGTTATGTTAGTTCACCGCATCTTAGCAGTAACTCAGGTTACTGTAGGTTGGCACATTGAGTAAGGCTAAGTTAAATCTTGATCGGGGTGTTACAGTTATGTGCGCAAGTTACTCAAAATCGCTTGTGAAGCGTTTAGTTCACGTAATAAAGGTGGGATAAGTTAGCGTAAGCTCAGGTTAACCCTTATTTTTCACAAATTGGGGCGCGTGTGAAGCGATAACATTATGTATCGAGCGTAGGATACACTAGAGGTTAACCCCAATTTTAGGCTAATCAACCATCACACCCTAACACTAACTGAGGTTATTGTAGGTCATTTACGTTAGGCAAACCCAGCTTGTTACGTGTTAGCTCAGGATAACCTTTTTTCCTTACATCCTTAATATTTTGGATCAGTTTTTCAATTTCTGGATAAATTTTTCCTATTTCCTGTGACTTTGGCTTATAAACTTGGACTAACGGGGTTGGAGTGTGCTTAGTTTCTACCCTCATTAAAATAAATCCTCCAAATGCACAGGCAATGTTATCAATGCCTTCTTCGCTCTTCGATCTTTCGTAATTATATAGAGATTGAACGACATTGAATTAGTTGTGTACTGAGTTGCATCCGTCTATCCAACATTTGGTGCTTTGTTTTGTAGCTCAATATTTTGTCTTCATGAAACCAAGTATCTTGATTTCCAATAGAAAGTTCATCGTAGCTGTTATTGTAAATACATCAATGTTGTTCCTCATTATTTATACTTTTCATATGTGGTGTAATTATGAGGACTTCTATATTAACTAATGAACTGAAGTTTCCTCATCTAGTTCTGCATTCGCACCTACCATCTCTTCTATCTGAACACACCCTGAGTGGATTTGTGATCTGAGCATGTTCGCTGCATTTAGCGGTTCCTCCCGCTGCTATCCGTTGACCGTATGGTACTTTAATAGAGGGACGTTGGTAGATTTAAAGTCGTGCTTATTTCCTGCTATAATACTGGTGACTCCTGTAGTTCCTATCGCTGGCGTGACGTTGCCCACCGCACTTATTTACGTTCTTATGGTGACAAGTAATATTGTGTTTAACACCTTTGACACTTCTTGCGATGTAATGCGAAGTACGCCAAAACACTTCGTGGTTCGGATTGCAGGTTAAATGGTAGGTCCCCTATACCCAAAAAATACTACCGGGTGTATGATAGGAACTGAGCAGCCGGTATGAAGCACTGTCACTATGACCACACGACATCACGTGACCGCATCTTAAACACCGCCCTGAGTAGTTTGACAGTAGTGGACTGTGTTCGCGTATCTCTGATATTGAAGGGTAGGAAATATAAATGTGGCTATCAAATTAATCACTGTCTGCCATTGATTTTTCCTGCATGGTTTTAATTCTGGTGTACCGCAGATCATCATTAACGGACTTAAATGTTCAATCATACCCTTCTTTCAACAGATGAATTGATAAAAGTTTATGCCATTTTTTGTTTGACTCTACCAACTGTTATAGACTTACTAGCGGAATTCCCCGGTATAGTTGGCGTAGATTTAACCGTACCCTACTTATATTCCCGCAAAACATTTGTACAAAGTTTCATAAAATACGCGACAACTTTTTCGGAATTAAAGCAAACTTACATTCACCCGCCCCCTGCCAAGAAACTGGTGGGCTGAAGTTTATTTGCACGTATACTATTTTCATTCGTCCGAAAAGATTCATGTATATCAAGCTTCGATAATTTGGTTAGGAAATTTCATTACTACATTACTGAACAACCCTAGATTATGTTAAAAACTCACATTTGATTCAATTGCGAAGTGAATGGATATACTTGTGGTTAGAAACGCCAGATCCTTTAACTTTGCAGATAAAATATCAAAAGTGAATCCGGAAAAATATTATTGTAAACAGAAGACTAATACTGAAGGACAGAGATCGTGCTTAAAGAAAATCTCTGTTGTTTATACGGCTATCTATATCGTTTAAAAATTTATATCCCAAATTAAAGAAAAGAATACTTCAAGCAATGGCTTATAAAAATTTAATATGTCGAATTAAAAGAAAGAATACTTAAAGTTTTGTTTAGTGTGCAAAATAGTTATTACTATAAGTTATCTTATTGCTTTAATTAAAGGCTATGGTCAGAGACATTGTGTTGTGTGTTTAGTGCGGAGTATGCAACATCTAGTGATTCTTCCTGTGGAATTTCTCACCATACGTTCAGAATTTCATTTAATGCTCCTACATTATTTAACGTTGAAACATAAGACATGCCAGACAAGTAAATTAAGATTCTAAGCTTTAAAACGGTGAAAACTCCATCGAAATCTGCCCCGTAGTTTCCGAGTTTTTAGACGACCAATATTTCCGGTTTTCGTTTTATAGATATAGATAGATTCAGTCCAAGCGACTGCGGAAACCGTTTGATTTCCACAAAAGTCCTTTCAATGCCATAAGATTTGGTAACTGTTGATTAGTGCGCCAAAGGTCTTGCAAACTTGTTACGAAACATTTTCCTTAATGTATCTTTTGAGTAGATATATCATTATTTTCATCGTCCATGAAGATATCAAATGGGCTCTGAGACCACTGGAGTTCTCGTTGTGTTCGGCAATGCATTCTCGTTCGTCGTCTTTCTGTCACCGTTAACGGCAGGCGATAAACCAGGATTACTTTAATTATCCTGTGTCGATCTCATCTCTTCTTAGACCTTTGCAAAAGCTTAGCAATGACCTCGTCGATAGAGACCTTATTCCTATACCCTGATGCACAGTTGTTTTAATTTCTTATGAGTTTACCTTTAGTTTCAGCCCGAAAGCTTCTTCAAATTATGTTTTTCATCTTCTGCATTATTAACATTACGTTCATCAGTAATGAAGTTAACTCTGACATAAGAGAATATATCACCAGTTTCCTCTGCCTTCTTCATTGTGGTCAATTCCCAGCCACTAAATTTCCAAACAGGAATTACACAAACTCATTAGTGTTCCGAATCTTCAGAAGCACATAAGAAATTTACTGTTAAAAATTATTATTTGTATTGAATTATAATAAGCAAGTGTTTTCACCGTAAGCAACCAAAGATCCTTTTGGCCTTTCTACTTACATCAGGCAATAGTGTTTGTAACGACTCATCCAACCTGACAACCCTCTCCTAATTTGGAAAGGCTAGGGCAAAGGGTTTCAATTGATCGTTATTAGAGCCTCTGCCAGGGCACCTACGGCATGTATGCCTTCGTTCTGGATAACAGGCTGCACTAAATACTTAGCCTTGCGTCTTGACGTTTGGGAATATACTCCACAGCTTTTTGTTTCGGATGCATGACAAAATCTGTACTTCATTAGCGACTGTTCTTGACCATGGCATTCACTACCTGAGTGGATGATACAAGCATTCGGTACTCACACTCTCCATTCAAAAGCCCGTATAACAGTTGATGTGCACAAAGAATATTTACAAATAGTAAGTACAAAATTACAATTTTGCAAAGTGTTTGTAACTTATAGCATTCCTGAAACTTGGTTCATATTTATAAATCACTTGTACATTGACTGAGGATAATAATCATACATAGCAGTTGTATTATTCTGTTTATCATGTGCTGAGAAAATACGAAGGCTATATATAGCCTAATTATCTTTCTCCGAGAAAGTAGATAAATTATCCGAGCATTCAAACCCTGTTTTTGCTGTACCTGAAAGTTAATGTTGAGCTTGAGTAGCGGAGCATCCTCTCAGTAATATGTCATAAGTAAATGCACGGAATGTGTGTGGCGCTAGTCTCTTACCTGTGTTTATATTATCACCACAGCCTGGTAATCGTTATCAGTCCCTCGAGACCGACACCTAATAGAAGACTCTCATAAAACGGTCTCTAACGTAATCGTTAAAGGAACAACTGTGTCTTCGTTGTAGACTGGAAACATTTTTAGTTATAGCAACGACGCAATAATATTCTCATATTCTAGAAATATCAGATTTTCACCCGGTGGCAGAAATATTTTGGCAAGTTTGGCTTTTAGGCTTACAGCTTTTATAGCATAAAGTCTTATACGGTTTAAGTATTGTGGTATCCATTTTATGTGAACAATTTCTCCTTATTTATTTTTTGTTACGATTTCTTTAATTCAATTAGAATTAAATTTTTAATTTTCTTCCTGCTGGTAATCTGTGCCATATTCGCGGATCACAGATCAAAACTCGCTGACACTCCAAACCTCTGCCTTATAAACCACGCCTCTCATAGAGAACACTAGCCTTGCAAACAGATGGCAACGCAAACATTGCTGTGTCATTCCACCCTGGCACAGTCGCTCCCGGTCTATTAAATCTGTTTCTATGTACGGTGGGGCCTCTGCTACCTGCTCTTTCGATCTTTGCGAACAGGTAGTATTGCCCACACATCAGTAACGAGAGACAAATAAATGAGGATGAGATACGCTCTGTCTGCACACAAACAGATAACGCTGAACGCAAGAAAAAAAATCGGGTAACTTGAAGGTACATATGTTCAGTTTAGCCTCAGCCAAATCATCACGCTCACTAGCTAACATGTCGGCAGTTTGTTAGTGTTCTAACCATTCAGTTGGCCTGGGGCTGGTCATGAAATCTTTATGTGTAAAATCCTAGTGGTGCGAGAACCATATCATCACTGGACCACTTCAGGACACATTCACACGAAATGTTACTGACGTGGTGAGAAAATGAAGCCTGAAAAGCATGTTATGGCAATTGATTGCTATTGACTAAATAAATAGAATGTTGTTATGTAATGCGCATAACCTTATTCTGTAATATGTACATATTTCGGTTGAACTGCACACAGCGATACACATGGAACGTCTACACAATTAATGATGTCAGAATTAGGGAACCAATGAAATTTAAAAATAAACTAGGAATCCCATGACCTTATGCTATAGCGCCTGATATTGGTTTTATTCCTGATCCAGGTCTGATTCAGCAGGACAAATAAGGAAGTAGTTCCATCCGCATGAAATAATAACTTCAGTAACTCGGTGCTTATGAAAGCATCTTAAACTATTTATGAAAAATTCATAGCGAAATATTCTGTAAAAAATTGTGTCAGTTGTCATTGTGGACCAGTCAGTATTACGACATAACAGCAACATCCAAATGCATAGCTTCTGTTACTCGTGTACAAATACATTCGCCGATCTAAATCTGACCTACTGGAAACATTTACATGTGTGTGATATAGTCACACCTGTAAAAAAAGCAACTAATAATTAACATATTAATTTATACGCAGTACATACTTTTATGTCAGTGCTTCAGGAAATCATTTCTTCGAGTATTAACAGTGACTTAAAATAACTACATCGAATATAAATTTTCTGTAAGCCCGTCAAGTATGACCCGCTGAACGCATTTTTTATAAGCAATTCGTTTCTTCGCAAACAAAGTATAATTTTCATCGAATAACGCTCATAATCTTGAAAAAGACGAAATATAGAAATTTCTTAGCTTTCTGTAACAACAGTTTCGCTGTACAAAGTGTATAAGAAAAATCTACACCGAACCAATTTATATAAAAAAGCAAGTAATAATTAACATGTCGGTTTTTACGAAAAACGTGGTTTCCTTTTAATGTGCTGGCAGCTCGTTTACTCGTCGATATTCAGCAAAATAGAGCTAATATTAAATAAGGCGCATAGCTTCGAGTATCTCCAGTTGTTGTTGGGTGGGCAGCGGAGGCGGGAAGAGTGACGTCAAGGTTCATCATGGATGATACGGTTTAGTCATGCACAATCGATTCTATACGGGTTTTTATATCATAGTTTATTTATACTAGCCCATGCAGATAATAAATCTGTTCGTACAAACCAGGCAGCATAAGTTATGTGAACAATGTTGAAGGTTACCTGTTGGTTGTTTACAGATTTCCAATAGATTTTCACAAATTCACAAAGCAATCACAAATTAATTTATGATATTTTGACAGGACAACTTCTGTTGAGTTAGTTAGTTTCTTGATTTGCATGTCATGTTGTCTCTCTCCTGTTTGAGCCAGCCCCGTCGCCGGCCGACGGACACACTACACCGCTGCGGGAGGGAATTTCTCTTTGGCAGGCAGACAGTCCTGCGGTCACGAGACTCCAGCGTTGGGTCACAGCAAGGCCACTGTCCTACATCCAGAGGCTCCTAGGAACCCTCTCTCACTATCACCATTACAGGAGGGTAGCTTAATCCAGTAGATGAAATACGTTGAAAGTAAGGAAAGAACTGCAGACTGCACATCCCCGAAATGTGACATGCAGTTCACAGGTTTTTATACGTTTTGTAACTGATATGTGATGGTTCACGATAACGATAAATATTTTAATAAAAATATTTACCGAAAGAGCAAATATTATAATTGTATCTCTTAAGTTTTAATAATTATTTAAATAATATTAAACACGGTAAAGGTAATTACTTCAGTTGCATATTAGAATATTCTCAAACTGTTCTAGCATAAACACCTTCGAAATATATTACAGGGTCAGACAAAATTTGTGTGAGTACAGAAAAAGAACACAATTCCCTCTTCAAGAGTGCGAATTTGTTCTCGTATACAGTTGAGAACTAGAGACACTGTGGGCTGAGGCCAGGGAACCAGGGACAGAGACCAGCTCCGGCAGTTTGGAAATGGTTTGGTCGACAATACGTAGAATTCAGTGTTAAGAGGCAACACGTCTCAACCTGAAAACAAAGACCGACACTATGAATGTTTCGGAAATAGAAAAATGTCATGATTGGTTGGATGAAACATTCTGTGTGATGTTCTTTAGTTGATCTTGTTTAGTTGAGGGAATTAGACAAATTCGATGTTTTGCTGTTATTAGTCATTAAGTACAAAAACTGTATTAGATCGTGGAGAGATAGCGGTAATAATGATGCAGCTCTAAACGGTGGACGGTAGAATCATTCTGAAAGGAAGACAGTGTGAACTAGCTGCCCGACATGCTGCATAATAACTAGACTTGCAACGAATAGTATATTCGGCCATACGCCGAATACCGAATATTCGGCAGACTTCCTGGTCGAATAGCTGAATATTCGACAAAAGTATTCGGCCGGAGTATTCGCCCGCCTGTTAAAGCAGAGTTACCTCCCACCACTCTGTGCCTATTTTAACAAGTTTGAAGTATGGCCTCAAGTATCTACATTGAATTATTTATGACATTACTTTTTTTTCTTAAGAATAACATCCAATGAGGTGTGAAGATGGAAAAGCTTTCTTACGATAGTTCATAATACAGGATAAGCAATTGGTATAACCTTCTTAAGACCGAATTGCTGATACCACTTTCTGAACTGCCCCATAGTACGATAGTGATTACTTCAATCAATAATCTTCTTGTAGTATGATATGCCATTCTTCACTATATGGATCGATAACAGAGTGCAGTATTTCCGTAGTCACAACATCCTCATACCTCGTTTTTAAGTCTGTGAGAAGGGCATTTAGACTAAATGTTGAATATAGGCCGAAACGTCATCATCCTCAACATTTATTAGTTACAAGTTGGAGAACTGGAAAGATTCGTGGCTTCCGTTTTGTTTGAATATATTAATTCTGACAAGAAAACCTAAAATTATGGCAATGCAGGGTTGGCCTCAGTTCGTTGTTTCATTCATACTCTCCAATTAATTGTTGCCCATTGTCTGAAAGTTCAGTCAGAAGTGATGGAAATGATAGCTGCCGGAAGGAGGACCGCGACTCATTTCAATCATTTCGGTATTGCGCAAGAAAAACTGCACAAGCAATTGGGTTTCCCCGAGCATGAATTGGTGCAAGATGCCAGTACGTGGTGGACAGGGCCGGCGCTAGGAATTTCGGGCCCGGGGTAAAATGGGCGACCTTTTTGTTTTTAGCTCTACAAACTAGCCGGGCGACAATGGGTGAATTCTTGCTTCGAGACCTGGGGGCCCCTGCAGCCGGTGATCGGGGGCCCCCCATCAGGCCGCGGGTCCGGGTACATTTGACCCGCTTACCCCCCCCCCCTCCCTAACGCCGGCCCTGGTGGTGGAATTCCACATATTATATGCTTGAAAGGCTAATGGAGCAAAAACGGGTAATTTCATTGTATCTCACGGACTGCAATATTGTCAACTTGACTGCTGCTCAATGTGAACTTTTAGAACAACTTCTGAGATTACTACAACCATATGAAGAACTAATAAAAATCACCAGTTCCGGATATGCATGCATTTCTGAAATTATTCCGTATGTTGTTGCTCTAACGCGATATTGCGATAAAACTAGCACGTCAGAGCTAACAGCCAACTTAAGCCAAGTGAGACTTGTCATGCAACAAGGGTTGAACGAACGATTTGAAGACATTGCCACAAATAAAAATTATTTGTCGGCAACCGCTTTGGACCCTCGCTTCAACTGCAAAGAGAAAAATCAAGGAAGTATATTTTGATCGATGGTCTAAAGACGTACTGTGAAACAAGCAGTGACGGCAGCGCGACTTCGTCCCCTATTCAGTCCAAAAGGATGACGGCAGAATCGGGTCACAGTCAGAGTACACACTCATCTATTATGGATTGTTTTGAAGATATTGTTACAGAGAAAAGTACGATCAATGCAGGGACATCACAAGGAAAAAATGCAGTTGAAACTGGAACTGATGTTTATTTAAATATTAATAGTATATCATGGCAAGATAATCCGTACATTTGGTGGCAAGCAGGAAGAGAGAAATTTCCGTGTTTGACAAAGCTTGCAGCAAAATACTTGTCCGCGCCAGGAAGCCGAGCGAATTTTCTCTGAAGCTGGAAATGTCTACGAGAAGAAAAGAAGTAAGCTACTACCTGACAATGCAGAAAAATTAGTATTTCTGCATCACAATCTTCCACTCCTAAATTTCAGTTATGATGATTCCAGTGAATATGTATTTAATATTTTTGTTTTGCATTGACATCGTGTAAGTTTGACCATGCACGATTATTTTTTGTAATTGTAAGACAAATACATTACCATGCAATGAATCAATCGTTTTATTTTAGGCAATTATCTAACTAAAAAAAAAAATCCTAAGTATTCGGTATTCGGCCGAATAGTATCTAGATATTCGGTATTCGGCCGAATAGTAAAAAAATGGCCGAATAGGCCGAATACCGAATAGTTGCTGAATATTCGTTGCAAGCCTAATAATAACCACAATGCACAAACCGTTCCGAAACCAGAAGCGCCACAAGAATCCTATTAAAAATCGTGATTTCGAATAATGTAAATTTGTGCATACGATTACATGTGATTTTAAAAGCTTCAATGTGTCTTATAATTTAATATAATTTCATATTTATTTCGGTCTTTAAAAATTAACGTTAATATAATAGCAGCGTATGAAAACTTCGGCATAAAAGAATAATCCATATTTTAAACATAATTCTTTTAACGAATACTTCAATGATTATTAAAATTAAATTGATAGATGCTATTTATTTAATGGATGTTACAAAATAACTTATTTTTACAATAAATTTGTTCTTAACGTGAAAAAGATTTTTATTTCTAAAATAACTTTTTGTCGAGCGTAGTATTATTATTCGAAATAATTTTTTATTTTTTATTCTCATTAAAATTTTAATTACTATAGTCAAGCACATAAATGGAATATTACAAATAAATTTTTATGGTTGGTAAAAAATGAATGTCACCCAACACTGGGACTGTGACGAAATAAAAATATGGTTATTACAGAGATAAAAGGCAACAATTATTTACACACACGTTTAGAAATCAAAATCCACACCAATGGTGAAAATGTGTTTTGCTCTTTACTTTCATCGTGTTCACTAAAAACAACAGGATCACTGGCGGGGCCAGAACTATATTTTATGTGGGCAAGATAAGTTTTGCAAGGCCCTCTGGCGGGCAGTACAGTAGAGTCTCGCTTAACCGACCTTCGCTTATCCGACATTCCGTGTTATCCGACTCGTAAAAGACACACACACACATACACACTGTAAATCTATTTTCCTTCCCAGCGTACCATTTATATTTACCCCATACTGGCTTGCCCTTGATGACCTGTATGAAGTCACTGTTGTCAGCATTGTTAACAACGGTGAAAAGGAAACAGAAGAGGAAGAAGAAGAAAACATAAAGGTGGTGCCAATATAACACACAATGAAGGATGCAAAGCCCTTGAAACAGCACGGAAACACATAGAGCACCAAGAGGAAACCTCCAGCACTGAAGTGGTATTTCTACAGAGAATGCGTGACATGGCGGCGAGATAAAGACACTCAGCAGGCAAGCAAAAGTCTATTACAAATTTTTTTCAACAAAATTGAATATATATCAACCTCTTTTTATGCTTTTTAATTGTATTGCCCAATGAACGTAATTACTGTACTGTATCAGCTTTATCAATAATAAGACACCAGCAACCATTTACGGTATTGTTGTTTCTTCTTTCCCCATTAACCGACATTTCAGGTAATCCGACATTCCCGCGGCCTGTTTGCGTCGGATAAGCGAGACTTTTCTGTATTTATACATTAATATTTTTTTTAACCTATCAAATTTTTATTCATAAAAATGCAATCGTTTTCACCGTAACTAACATTATTCATTAAAATTAAACAATAATTAATTGAAGAAACGGAAATTTCCAGCTCTTACTTAACGCCTTAATTGATATGTTTTAATTCTACTTAGATTCTACATATATTCAGCCTGTAAAAATGACAAAGCTGAAAAATCTTTGCAGACCCGTTGTACTAAGTAAATGATTTTTTATTATTTTTTTTATATCTTCTTTCAGCGGATGATGTACTTACTGGTACGGTTAACAAAATTTGAATGGTAATATAAATATTTGAGTAAATTTCTTTGAAGTTACTTTCTGTGATGCACTGAAGCAGCAGTTTCAAATCTTTAATGAAGTCAGGTAAATTTTGAATCAGTGTTTGTAATTCCTCATATAATTCGTAAGGATGGAAACCATTGCTATCACCCACTGGCAGGACTGTGTGTAAATCTGTTAGTTTTTTAATATATGCTCTTCTGGAATATTTTTTAACTTGCTTAGATCGTAGAGAAAACCAAAATTTGTAAAATGTTGTTTTAAAGACATAAATATTGTATCCTTATTGCTCACTATGGAGCCAATAATGCTGTTAAAATAATCTGTTTCGTACAGGGAGACTGTATTGATTGATCTCTTCTTTCATAGTCGAAAGTCATTTTGTTTTTGGCTACCCTTACATTTTTAAATTTTGGCTGTTTTCAATTAAGTGACGAGTGTCATACAAGCGCTCTGAACTTAGTTTGTCGATGTTTTGATCCAGTCATAAAATTTATGCAAATGCTAAAGAGCAGTGCTTAAATCAACTTGTACAGATTGCCATTATTTCCTTAGGATTAACACGCTATAGTATCTCATACCATAAGTGTAATGATATGATAAATTCTGAGCTGAGAATTTAGTTCAATGCCGAATCACGATCACTAAGAATGTCTGAGTATTCCGTGAAATTTTTTAAGCATTCACCAATATCTTTAAATTGAAATAACAGGCCTTCACTGCCACGATTCTGCAAGAGGCGAACTGAATTGGAAAAAAGACCAGTGCCCGTTGACGGTCGCTGCAACGCCAGCAAAAGTTGATAGATTATCACTGTTGCCGGCGGAATTTATCGCTTTATGTAAGTAAAACGTTTAGTCATGGTCACAGCTTTTGATGGTCCTTACTTACTTTACGGCTTAAATAAAGGTTTATAAACTTTCGAAACGCGAGGCCGTAGGCGGAGGCCGCTTCTGTGCAGGATCCCATTGCCCTGTATGATTACTGGACTAAGCCTCGACAAATGCAGATTGGGTGCCCCATTCGAAACATTGTCACCAGATCGTTTATGATACTAGGAGTTATTAATTGTTTTCATGACAGGTTCTTCAGAGAACCATAAAGCGGCTTCAGTCTTTCTGCATCATTCCTTCTAAACAGAATTACTGTATAACAAATGGATAACGGTAGCAATATATCCGATGACCCAGCGCCTGGCGTCAGTCTAGGATAAATTAAAAACTCATTAGATTTATTTGGGCTAGGTTCCCCTGGCCTTCAGACGGCAGTGATTTGTATGACTACAGCGTAGCTCGTTATTTGCGTTATGAAGCAGGGAGAATGTTATAGCAATTGATCGACTTTTAGTATCGATAATCAGTAATACGCCATCCGGCATTTAAGAATAACTTTCCCATACGACGTACAAATCATCATGAGCAGCATTTTACTCTCAAATTCCAAACAACGAATTTGGAGTGTTTGTCCAAGATCTGTTACCACAACAGTAACTGTTGCGCTCTGAAGTTGATAAAATTTTGCTTTATACTAGGAAATCCACAATCAACAGATCTGTGCCCAGCTTCCAGTTAAAATGTTCACTATTCGATCGAGGCTACACCACGCTGACGATATTATATCGCGACTAGGCTACTAACCTCAAACTAAATTCAGAAATCAATTAGTGAAGTACGTTTTTCATCATAGTCATAGTTTTGGACCTTTCTCTGACAAATAAAACAGTCATCAATAGCATAGCTGCAGAAGACAGAAACCGAGTTAATATCCTAGCCATACTTTCATGAACTGGTTGTGAAGCACATTTTAAGGTACACAGTCATTACGTAGAATTAAGGCCATTATTGTAAATATAGAATAGCAAAGTGCAAGATTAACTCCGAAGTCCTTAGTTAATGGGGTCAAAGATATAATCAATAGTGTGAAGCAATATCTTTGGTGAATGAATGGAAGAAATTGATATTTATGGAAGCCATTAATATAAATGATTATGTTAAAAGAAGAGGCTTGGTGAAAAGTAAGCCTAAAAGAAAATTGAAACTATCCTCCTAGGGTGGTAGAGTTCATTAATGTTTGTAACTTGGAGTGGTAGAGTTCATTAATGTTTGTAAATTAAATATAAATAGCCTGAGGGCTAAGAAAAACATTTATAGATGATCTGTGAATTTTGGAGTCAATCACGCATTGTGAAATAAAACGAAGGTAAGTACAAACTGTTAATCTTAATAGTGTTGTTAGTCTGGAAATAGATTTTAATATCAATGTGTCAAAGAATAGGTTGACTGAGTCATTTAATAGAAGTGTACCTGACAGTTGATTCACGAGTTCAGGTGTCAAAGCGCAGGTCACATACCAGGTATTTGAGGTTATATAAAAAGAATTAAAATAACTGGTTTATATCTCGTAAGTGGTTAAATCAAAGAAGATTCCGTAAGCGTGTGCATTTACAGCAGTGACACGTACCAAATCCATCGTCGGCACATCTCACTGACGTGCAACATGCAACAACTCCGAGAACTTCAGCCCTTGCTCTTCTAAACTCAGTTGTTGTATACTGAAGCTGAGTATGGTTGAAAAGCAGTCACACTTCAAATATGTTAATCTGTTTAAACAATGAGGATAATATCTGCTACTCGAATTCTCCAACTCTCTTTGTGTATTTTAAGGCAGAAGTTATGTAGCCGATTGAAGTGTTCCAGCCGTACGCAATATGAAGTGTCTCTTCAATGACTTGTCGGCCATTTTGCTGGCGAGTCCCGTCGACCAAGCCCTGCGTCTGTCTCCCCGCAGCCCGACTCTGCTGGTTCTCCTGTCCCTGGAGAGAGCGGAGATGCGATGTTCTCTGCTCCCATTCATCGAGAATAGAACAAGATATAAAGGTTTTAGTTAATTCGCGTTGGGTTGTGTCTGACTATCTGACGAGAAGTTCAGCTCCCCTGACTTTCAGAACCGGTGTCGTTGCGAGGAAGAGTGATGTCACCAAACTACTGACTGGCTCCTCCCTGCAGCTGGGAGAAAATGTATTAATGCTACGCGCAGAAAATGTCCTATTGACCGGAAAAAAGTGCTTAAATTCCAGGCATGTAACTGGATCATGCGTTTTAAGCTCTTTTTTGACTCAAAACAACTGAAAAAAAAAGTTTATATAGAACGTGCCCTGAAAACTACTTCCCAATTTAACTTTTAGCATGTACTTATTTGTTTATTGCCAGAACTTTTGTGGCCTTTGACAGTAATTTCCGTCTCAAACTCCAGCGTCTGCGAAAATCATATACGAGACTCCCCATAACATACCTGGCTTGGCATTGTTCAGTGTCCATCTTCAATCGACCTCCTCTGCCTCATTGTATTAGAATTCTACACAGTGTTGCACTCATGCCAACATTAATTCTATGTTCTCAAAACCAACAGTGAGCGGTTAAATCATAATATGCCAACAGTCCTCTAAATCAGTGGTCCGCAACCTTTTCCCACTCGCGGCACACCATAAGGGTATCCATAAATCTCGCGGCTCACCGTACCGGTCGGGCGGCAGTTTTATGTTACTGTACAATTGTACACATACCTTCAATTGACACTTGTGCCTACTTACCTGCACACAGGTGGCTGATCCATGGAGAAATTTCTTGATCGACGGGTTTAAATCTTATGGATTTTTTAATCTTAGTCAACGTCGAGAAGCCCAATTCACATAAATATGTAGTTGAAAATGAAATTACACATTTTCTGCCATGTCGAACATAGCCGGACATTCATTTCTTATTGTTTGCCAAAATGTATCTAAAGGAATATCAAAGTTCTGTCAGCTTTTAAATCTGGGAGCTCCTCTTGAATATTATTTGGAGTTCCAAATTTGCAACGAATGGATCACGAACCCAGTTGAAATATTCAACACATTCTCCAAGGAACTTTTTGAATCTCTGCCGCAGGGCTTCTAAATGTTCTATAACTAAGTCCATCACCATTTTATTACCGTCATAAAGTGACCATACAGTCTCGATAATCTCACACGACCCATTTTCAATCCTCTGTAACCACAAATCCAGCTTATTCTCAAATCCTTTAATCTTATCCATACTAATGAGAATATTTTCGTTCCCACGTCGCATTTTGATGTTCAGCTCATTCAAGTGTACGAAAATGTAGGAAAGATATGTCAACTTACATACCCATTCACCATTTGTGAATCAATCCGCGTACTTATGTCTTTCAACAGTCAAAAATGCCTGGACCTCTCTAAGTTCAAATAGTCGCTGTAACACCTTTCCTCGTCACAGCCAGCGTAGTTCTGTATGTAGCAGGAATGTAGTGTGTTCTGAACCCATTTCCTGACATAAAACTGAAATAGTCGCTAATTTAGCGGCCGCGATTTTATGAAGTTCAGGACTTTTACTACTTCGTCCAGCACATCTTTCAGGGAAGGTGGCAGAGACTTAGCAACAATGGCTTCGCGGAGAATGAGACAATGATCGCATCTTTCGTTGGAATTTACTTAAAGTACTTTAGCTGCAGAAGCGGCGCAAGGCGTGGGCGACGTGGGCGACCGCCTACGGCCTCGCGCCCCGAGGGGCCTCGCGTCCCGAAAGTTTAAGCAACTTAACCAGTAAAACAGATTAGCGCCATTAAAAGCCGTGACTACGACTAAATATTTTACTCATCAGAATGCGATAAATCCTACAAGTTAGCAACTAATATGGCAATATCAATAGCTTAGCAATATTTCTGGCGTTACAATGACTCTACCGGGGAATCTTCGGCCACCGGGTTTATTTCATTCAGTTTGCTTCTCGTCTTCGTTCATGTTTCTTCTGTTCTAACGCGATTTCCCGTGCTCGGTCCACTACATGCGACCGGACACAAAATGTCCAGTTTATTAACAAATTTTAAAAATTGCGGCTTAATGGCTTCCCAGATGTGCAGGTAGTATAGAATATCACCGCGTCTCACTCCTTACCATCTGCATAATTCAACTTTTTCTGTGTTCTAAAGCTTACGATAGTTTTAGTCACAAATCCGATTATCATGAAGCGATTGGTTTATTATTTCAGTAACCAACTTCGACGGAACGTCCTGCCTGTTTTGTTCCCGGAGAGTTAAAGAATAAAAAGTATTATTAATTTGTACGTTACAAATACACAATGAGTGAATTATCAAAGAAAATATAGAAACAAACCATTATCTATGTCACAACATTCAAAATGAATTAATCTTATTGATGTCAAAAACAGTTACTGATGAAGTGATTCGATGAGTAAAAGAGGGAAAAAATTATTCTATTTTTCTCGACTGCACTAGAGACTCTGGTCGAGTTGAACAAATGTCGGTTATCATAAGATTCTGCAATACATCAACCGATTCTATGAAATATTTGGGAGTAACAGTACAAAGGAACATGAAATGGGACATACACATTAATTCGTTAGTAGGTGGAGCAAATTCTAGGCTGCGATTCATAGGTCGAATCTTGAAAAATTGTAATGAACAAACAAAGGAGATAGCGTACAAATCTCTTGTGCATCCACATTTGGATTATTGTTGTGCCATTTGGGACCCGTTTCGTAAGGGATTGATCGAAAGTATAGAGAAAGTACAGAGAAGAGCCGCTCGATTCGTTACCGCTTGCTACATTCCTTATGAAAGCGTCACAGAACTGATTAGTAGATTAGGTTGGGAGTCTCTGGTAGATAGACGACACACGTTTCGTTTAAACTGATTGGAAAACATGCGTACTCACACCTTTCACTTTCGAGTTCACTTCTTCCACCAACTTATTTGAGTCGGAAGGACAGGAAAGATAAAATTAGAGAAATAAGGTGCCGGACTGATTCTTATATTATGAATTCTTTTTTCCCTCGTACCATTAGGGATTGGAATGCACAGCAAAGAGATTAGCTTTGGTGCTGAGCACCCTCTGCCACCCACAATTTTGTGAATTGCAGAGTATATATGTAGATGTAGATCAATAGAGGAAAACTTTATCGGATTTCTTGCTGTCGCTGAGACGGCTGGAGAGTATCTAACTAAGGCAATACTGGAAGAGCTGGAAAAAAATGGATTAGATATTCAAAACTGCAGTGGCCAAGGATATGACAATGGGGCAAATATGGTAGGAATAAACAGTGGAGTTAAAAATCGAATATTAAATATTAATCCCAGGGCATTTTTTACACCATGTGGATGTCATAGTTGGAATTTGATGTTGGTAGACGCAGCTAAGTCCTCTGCGGCAGCAAAATCATTTTTTGGTTTTATTCAGAAAATTTATCTTCTATTTTCAGTATCCAGCAAACGCTGGGAATTAATCAAAGGCAAATTGAAAGTTACTATAAAGCCTTTATCAGACACAAGGTGGGAAAGTAGAATCGTGGCAGTAGAGGCCCTATTACTTCAATTTGATGATGTTGAATGTATTGAAAGCCTAAAAAATCTTTCGGAACATTCAGACACACTTAGTGATTGTGATTCAATTCTGAACGAAATGCTCAGCTTAAAGTTTGTAATATCCATTACATCTATGGTATGAGATATTATCGCATGTTAATATCCTAAATAAACTATGGCAATCTGTCCAAGTCCATTTAAGCATAGCGCTTGAACATTTACGAAAATTTTGTGACTGGATCAGAGAATATCGACAAACTGGGTTCGAACAATGCTTACCCGAAGCTCGTCAATTTATTGAAAAAAGCAGTTATGATTTGTCAAAATACTTTAAAAATAAAAGGGTAGCCAGAAAGAAAAGGACATTCGATTATGAATGCAGCGATGAACCTGCACAATCTCCCAAAAGTAGGTATGAAAGAGATTTTTTTAATGCAATGATTGATTCCATACTGAACAATATGAACTCAAGATTTATGTCTTTAAATAAACACTTTAAAAATTTCAGATTTCTCTATGATCTGAGTAAGTTAAAAAAAATTCCAAAAGACCATATTTTAAAAAAACTGCCAAGATCTACACACAGTTTTGAGAGTAGGCGAGAACAGCGATTTCCAGCCTTATGAACTATTTGAAGAGTTAGAAACAATGATCCAAAATTTACCCGATTTTGTTAAAGATGGGAAACAACTGCTCCAATACATAATAGAAAATAACTTAAAAGAAATTTACCCAAATATTTGTATTGTAATACGGATTTTGCTTATAGTACCAGTAAGTACAGCCTCCGCTGAAAGGAGCTTTCAAAATTAAAATTAATAAAAAATATTTACGTAGTACTAAGGGTCAGGAAAGACTTTCAGCTTTGGCAGTTTTATCGATTGAAGCAGATATAGCATCTAAGTTGGATTATGATATAATAATAAAGGAGTTCAGCAAGGCTAAAAGCAGAAAATTTCTATTTCTTTAATTATATACTGTTACTCATTATTTAATAATATTGTACACAGTAAAAGTGATTGAATTTTTATAAATAAAATTTAATTTTTTTAAAATACTTTATAAACCCTGTCATCATGCGCATCCAGAGGGCCTCGAAAACTTATCTCGCCCACATAAAATTTTGGTCTCGCCCCGCCACTGTTTAGCTGAAAATCCATTCACTGGGCCTGTCATATCAGCCACTCCATCTGTACAAACACTAACGCAATCCTTCCAGGTTAATTCATTAAGAATCAAATATTCATCAGTCAAACGAAATATTTCTTCACCGGTAGTTTGCTCTGGAAGTTCTTTGCAAAAGATGAAGTTACTTACAATTATATCTCCATCGAAGCCTGCAGAAGTTGTGCGTGGCGGCTAATATCTGTGGACTTGTCGATCTGAAGTGAGAACTTCTGACTGTTGTTGATATTCTCCTTCGTGTCGTCTTCAATATCACGAGACATATCGATAACTCGGCGATTTATTGTGTCAGTAGAAAGAGGAATTTTTGAAATTTCACTAGCAGATTCTAAACTCAGAATTATTCTCACCAACTCTTTGCAAACAGGCTTTAACAGCGTTTCACCTATTGTATGTGGTTTCTTGGCCTTTAAGATAAGTTCGGCTGCCTTATAACTAGCTTCCTGTACTTCTTCCGAAACACCTACTGTAGCGGTCATGAACGTTCTTTGTTTTTTTGTTATTTTCCAACAACCGACGAAAATAATTAACATCTTTACTTGACAGAGAAGAATGTTTTCTTGACAAATATCGTTTCAATTTACTGGGAACCATAGCAGCGGTACTGAGTTTTTCACAAGAAACGATACTCTCGGGAATTCTTTCCGCTGCATCAACTTTTATTTCTTTCTTTCTGGCTCAACGCTTTCACTAGTTGAACGGAGTGTTCCGTCTATGAGTGCAAGGAATTTGTCCATATTGAAGAAATAAAATAGTCTGATAATTGTAATAGAAAATATCAAGACCAATTACTAACACGGTTTTAGGACCACTTGAGAACACAGCTATGATGGAACTGGAGTAATTGTAAGAAGCGGGATTTATACACTTCAAAGAAGTCAAATTTATCGAGCTGATTCTTTTTACAGTAATGTCGGTGCAACGGTAAAAAAAAAAAAAAAAAAAAAAAATAATAATGTTGAAGTACCGACAACATAATAAAATAATACAAGGCTTGGAAAGTTCTGCTAAGTCAAGCAGTTTGAATTGAGTGAAAAGCACATACACAGTACAAGCATAAGAATTTGAATGGTTCTCCTTAGTTACCGATGAAAGTAATGATGTGTCAGATACTGCCCAGCTTCCAATATTTGTTCGTGGAATTGGTAAGTACTTCAACGTGTGTGAGGATCTTTTACAGTTATTTAGTCTGAAGGAAACGACTACGGGGGAAGAGTTGTTTTGTCTCTTAGAACAGGAAATGACGTCAATGTAATTAGCGCGGGAAAAATTGAAAGTCTAACAACTGACAGAAGTAGAAACATGAGTGGGCAAAACAAGGGCCTGGTGGGTAGAATTAAAATAAATTTGGCTGAGATGGGATGTGAACGTGAAGTCCCGTTATTTTTTCATTGCATTATTCACCAAGAAGCTTTAAGTTCCAAAGTCGTTTCATGGCGAAAAGTAATGGACATCGTGATATCCACTATACACTATATCAGAAATAATGGGTTGACACATCGTCAGTTCCGAGAGTTTCTATCCGAAATGGAAGCAGATCATCAAGATGTCATTTATTATTCAAAGTAAGATGGTTAAGTAGAGGTGCAGTGCTGAAAAGATTTTTCGATCTCAGAAAAGATATCAACACTTTTATGACTCAGAAAGGTAAATCTGTTCCAGAGCTAACAGACCCTCAATGGTTAATAAAATTTGAATTTTCGACAGATTTAACTCATAAATTAAATACACTGAATATCAAGCTTCAAGGGAAAAACAAACTAATATCTGATATGCATACAGACTTAAAGGTGTTCCAAACTAAAAACCAGCTCTTCATAAAACATATTGATGGAAAAAAATTAGATCACTTCCCGAATTGTCTAAAGGCTGTCAAGGAAGCTGGCATTGATTTTAATTGGGATGATAAGAAAATGAAATACATTTTAATGGAGTTACAAGGTAAATTCAGTGACAGATTTGGTGATTTCGAGGTTTCGAACAAACTGAAGATTTTTGCTAACACTTTTTCATGCGATATTGAGGATGTACCCAGTAATTTGCAAATCAATGTGATTGAACTTCAATCCAATGAGAGTCTAAAAAACGCTTTTTACGAGATGAATGATTTGGTCCCATTTTTTGGTACCTTGCCGTCTGATTCTGTCGAATTGAGAAAGTTTGCTCAGCAGTTAATTCAATTTTTGGAAGGACTTATTTATGCGAGTAAACTTTTTCAGTCGTCAATTATCGAAAAACTAAATACGCTTCTTGTCTCACAGATGAGCATTTGAGAGATACCGTATATTACGTATTTCAACTTCTAACATGAAAGCTGACATACAAAAAATAGCCAGTCAAATGGAACCTCAAACGTCACACTGAATTTAGTAAGATCAATTTTGTAACTTTTCTTCATTTGTATTAATAAAATTTTAAAACTGAGTTTCCGCATTTTTACTGTGTATGTGCGGCCCCGCTTTTACTTTGTTTTGTCACCTTGTGACCCTTGCCTGCTAAAAGGTTGCCGACCGCTGCTCTAAATCATGAATATTAGCGGCAACACCAAAATCTGTCGTGGCTGTGAAACTCTTACCACATACTGTTAACTTAAGTGTAAGCATTAAAATTAATCGTACACGTAAAGTAATTATTACGTGCGTGAAATATTCATAAATGTGACGTCTTAATATCAAAGGCAATGAGTATTCTCTGATACCTCAAAACTATAAACTCCACATAATCAGGATGACAAAATGCACTTTACTCCCCCACTTCTTCGGAGGGAAACGACAGTGTAGGTTTGTCTAAAGTACTTCCAACACAACACGAATGCAAACATTAAACTGGGAACCAATTAACATCAAGAAATACATCCGAATGTGATCGCACGTAGCTACATTTCCCCCCGGATCTCAGTCAACCATTTATATACAACTTCTAAGATACGTATTACTACACGCTACAGTTGGTAGAGCTACGCGGCTCTTCAAAAGTGAAACGGAACCATTTGACAAAAAAAAACCTCATTTTACCATAATTGCTTTAAAAAGTGAAATAGTAATTACGTTTCGGAAATAAAAGTATGGCATCAATATCAAATACATCTACCTCTAATTTTTAAATATCTTTAACAATTATTAAATATACACACATACCACACATCTTACCGCCTTCAATCAAAATGTTTATTTTTAGCAAGTAGTAAAGATAAAAATAGTACCTTCTACATTTGTTTACAACGATGTAAAATACGTAGAAAATTAATGATAAAATTAATTGTTTCCACTGCATTGTAATTTCTATTAAATTAACAGAACATAAAACATTTTAACAGTAAGCTCATCACTTTGATTTCCGTACGTCATGTTCTTTTAATTCTTATCTTAAATCTGTTTTTAAATATGCAAACTGCAGAAAAACGAAAAAAAGGAATAATTAAATTACCATTGTCGGCGAAAAGAGACAGAGTCTACGATTTTCTGGAATTTTATTGGGATAACTGGATCCTTAAAATTAATTGGCTGTTACCAGTCAACATCTCCGTTCGTCGTTTCATTCCTATAAGTAAATAGTATGGAACAGTAACTAGAAAAATATTTATAAACATATTTAAAAGATAGAGCAAAATTTTTAATGAAAAAAATACTGTTCAAATGCAGAATGATTCCACAGAAGAAATAAAACCGTTTTCATCCCGTGAATTCAACTTAGAATCGCATGGCCAGGTATAGATATTATTTCAAACTCATTTGAAAAGCAGCTGTAGAATCAAGACGCAATTTGATCTCCTGGTATCATTGCATATTGCTACGTTGAATTCTTTGTGTAATGAAGTAACTAGAAAGTCACAGTCCTGAAGTAAATTCTTGATTGACGATTATTTACCTATTTCTGTCAATCAAGAAGGTTGTTTTTCACAGCTGCAGAAGATCAACGATCAATCCATACAAATCGTAACACGTAAGGAGCCTTTGAGAAAGAGAAGCTGTTAAGACTAGTTACGTTTCATTTATTATGAGCTATATGGTGCATTTTTTGAGTCATTAATAGTTGCGCCAAAACAAGAAATGACAAAACAACAGACATAAATAGTAATGCATTTACATTAGAAAAGAAAATATTACTATCAGTCGGTATAGGTTACATGTCTGTTGGGAAAAAGGAAGTACTAAGAACAACAATACCGTCATAGAATTTTATGAATATCATTGTAACTCTGTATTATGGTTTGTGTAACGTAAATAGTGGTGGAAGTTGTGGTGTTTATAGGGACCATTAAATCTGATAACTCTTTCTTGATACAAAGCTGGCAATCAGTTTAAACCACGTATTTTCGCCGCCGATGAATGGTTTACGAGTTTTAGCCCGCTCATTTCTACTGTTGTTGTGTGAATAGGCTTGTACTTACTCTCACATTCCTGAATCATTGTCCCCAATGGACTCACTAAACCACTTACATAAAATCTCTGCATAAGCCTATAAAATCCTAAGTAACTTCTTCTCCATCCTTACCCATGATTGTCTCAACACCCTCCCTTTCCCTCACATAGCCTTAGAAATTTCTACATTCGGGAGGACGGCGGTTCGAATCCCCGTCCGGGCATCCAGATTTGGGTTTTCCATGGTTTTCCAAATCACTCCAGGCAAATGCCGGGATGCTTCCTTCAAAAGGCCATGGTCGAATTCCTTCCCATTCCTTGCCCCCCATCCTTTCCCGTCTCTAAAGACCTCGCTGTTAGAGAGACTTTAAGCAGATAAAAAAAAAGAAATTTCTAGATCCTTCTGTCTGTACTGTAACAACAACATTCTACAGAAACCCATCTTTATCACCTTCATTGCTGTTGTTGTGTACTTTTTAGTAGGTGCCGTCTGTTAACTCTGTTACGTTTTCTTCTCCCCAGACTCGTTAATCCTGTCACCTCCCTATTGTACCTATGTACGTACGACTTGTACTTGTATTTATTTTCTCTTTTGCAATAAATATTTATTCATCTTTTTTACTATCTCCTTGAAAATTTCTTACTTTTATTCCACTGTACTTGTTCTATGCTTCAATTTGCTCAAACTCTCCATTAAATATTCTTCAGTTTCGAAATCTATACCTTTTCATGACGCACCTATTTTCCCCCTTCAATTTTGGCCACTGCTTCACTGAATTAATTCTTTATTCCTTCAGTTACTTGACACTCCACAAGATTATTATCGGGCTTTAATAGGAAGATAACCGACAAGTTCCTTCCCG
The DNA here is from genome assembly GCA_031002005.1 of Vandiemenella viatica. Classification (NCBI taxonomy): domain Eukaryota; kingdom Metazoa; phylum Arthropoda; class Insecta; order Orthoptera; family Morabidae; genus Vandiemenella; species Vandiemenella viatica. The sequence goes on along the minus strand of JARYHS010011408.1, from coordinate 302,381,296 downwards.
CTGTATTCCGCTCTTCCAGTTATTTAATGTCTTCTTCCCTTGTTAAGCTAGTTGAATATATCTGTTCTCTTTTGTTATTAATCTTATTTCTCGCCCAGTTAACACTTGATAAATTTAAATCAGCATCAATAATGACCATTCTACTCTCACTTCTCTACTCTCCCCAAGTGCCTCATCTTCATAACCCATTGCTCCACTATGACAAGCAGGCAACACTCTGATTTTTATTTTTTATCACCCTCGAAATCATGGTCTATAAACAGCAGTGGATCTGTAACAGTCCTTGCTGACGAGTATGATGAGCCCTCCCCCAATTTCCCCTTTACCTCTGCAGTACATTCTGTAACTATCAGCAAAACACACACAGGTGGCTCTCTTTGTCAAAAATCGCCCTAGCCCTATGTAAAAGCGTATTTAGAACAGTGTTACGCTGCACGGGATGGTGAATACTTATGGCTCCCAAATACTGTTCCGTCTGTGTTGATTTTCTGTATACGCTATGTCTTAGCGTACCATCCGGCTTTCTTTTAATTAGGATGTCGAGGAAAGGTAGGTGGCCGACCTTTTCCAGTTCCATTGTGAACTTTACGGTGCGATGAATTCCATTTAGATGTTCTAAGTAAAGTCTTGACACAATCGTGTCATCGACATGGCGGAAAAAACATTTCGGCTTGAGAACCGCACATTCCACAGCAATGCTCCATGCAAAGGGCATAGGTTGGCGACTACAGGGGAACTGGCGATGCGATGGAAACGCCATCCACTTCCTGGTAATATTCCCCTATAAAGTGGTCTTTATGATCTTGAAAAATTCCGAATTTTTGACATGGTGGTCGCAATGGTCAACCGAAGGACTCAACAGACGTGTCAGATATTTTTCCAGAGGGTAAGTCGGAGCTCCAGTGTTGCTAACGATTGGTCGCAGTGGTACGCTTTCTTTGTGTATTTTTGGCAGACCATACAGCGGAGGTGGTCTGGCAGCACGAGGTCTGTGTTTCTTGTTGATCTATGCAGAAAATTCTGCTTTCCTCAATAGAGTCGTAGTCTTCCTCCCAATCCTCTTGGTAGGACCGTTGTCTAGACGGTGATAGGAATGATCTTCATCTTCCCCTCGTACTGTTCTGCCGTAAGCAGTACCGTAGCATTTCCATTGTCCGCCGATAAAACAACTTCATTGTTCTGACGCAAGACACGAAGAGCTTCCCGCTATTCCCTAGTTATGTTGGTCTTGGGAGTTTTGCTTTATCCAAGACTCGGCAGGTCTCTCTGAGGATCTCCTCCCCTGGGAGGGTGCAAACAGCCTGTTCGACCGAGCTGTTGATCTCAAGAGTTGGATGCACTTCGGGTCTTGCTTCAGAACAATGAAGTTCTTTTATCGGTGGACAAGGGAAATGCTACCGTACTGCTTACGGCAGAACAGTGCCAGGGGAAGATGAAGAACATCTTTGATGATCCTTTTTTTCGCCGTATCAGTCAACCCGTGCAGATGTCTCCACGCGTGATGAAGACGACGGAGTTAATCGTCGAAATATCGTGTTTTCAAAACACTATCCAGCGGTACACCCGTGAAGACTTCATATGAAGCATACGCCGCCAAAGTCTTCGTTCTTACAAGAATATCAAAACATGATCATGAGTTTTTCTGAGTTAAAATACTTGGCTAGAAACTGTTTTATTCTTCCACGTGGAATCATTCTGTGTTTTGACAATATTATTAACACTAAAATTTAGCTGAAACACAACAGCATTATGTGATATTGGATGATATTGAATATATTAATGCACCTAATCTGTTATTTTAACTTTTCTGTCGCAGTATGAAGAACATTGAGCATTACACTCAAGACAGGAAGAGCTTAAGACATCACGAAACTCGTCAAGTGCGAGGTTGGACTCGAACCTCCCACCCTCTGAGCAATAGACAAATCGCAAGCTAGTCACCGACTTCCGGGCGCCACCCGACCAGCAGCCCCGCTGCGATAGACTTAGGCACCTCAGCTGAAAACATCTCATAACCTAGTATACCAATGTTTTTTCCTGACTTCAGAAATTTGTAACTTAATTGAGATACAAAAGTCACGAAAAACCGCGCGTCAACGAATTTAGACTACTGACGGCAGAGGTCAATGTAATATTAGTATTCGTCGTCGTCGGCCATACTCGTTTCCGAGTTTAAGTTGCTCTCTTGCGTGTTTATTTGTTTTTGCGCTGGTGGCTGGTCAGGCCGATTCTTGCATAGAACAGTCGTCCGCACACACTGCACCCAATTGTGGGTGGCTGGCGCGGTAGGGTTTGTCGGGCTTTCCGCCTTAATCGGGATTCAGCTGCCAGACTTCGCTGCTCCTCTTCGAAACGCGCCACTGCTGTGGAGGTAGTTATGCGCCATAGAACGCGGTCTTTTGTGAGGCTGTCCCAGGTGTTAAGATCTATATTAGTTTTCTTCAAGGTCTTCTTGAACTGGTCTTTGTAGCGTTTCTTAGGGGCACCGCGAGGTCTGCTGCCAGTGCTGAGCTCACCGTATAAAAGTTGGCGAGGGAGTCTACTGTTGCTCATACGCTGAACGTGTCCAACCCATCTAAGTTGGTGGCTAATGATGAGGGCTTCAATGCTATACATTTGAGCTCTTTCCAAGACTCTAATGTTGGACACATAGTCGTCCCATTTAATGTTCATTATAGAGCGAAGTTTTAGCTGGTGAAATCGCTCCATTTTCTTAATATCTCGTCGATAGAGTGTCCATATCTCACACCCATACAGCAACGTGGAGACAACTACAGCTTGGTAGACCATCAGCTTGGTGGTTAAATTAAGATCTTTGTTTAGAAACACTCGCCGAGTAAGTCGCCCAAAGGCTATGTGTGCTGTTCGAATTCTGTTTTCTACATCCTTCTCTGCTGTGCACTGTGTAGAGAGAATGCTTCCAAGGTAGGAGAAGCTATCTACTTGCTCAAGGGCTGTGCCGGAGATGGTAACATCAAAGAATGGGAGTGTAGCTCCAGGGGCAGGTTGCGATAGCAATTTAGTTTTTCGGGTGTTGATGGTCAGGCCGAAACGGTCATATGCGTCCTTGAAGTAGTTTACGGACTGTTGTATCTGCTGAGGAGTATGTGCTGGAGAGGTGTTGTCATCTGCATACTGCAGTTCTGTTACCTGGGTGAGGAAAGTTAATCTTGATGAGCGGAGTCTTGCTGGATTGAATAGTCCTCCGTCAAACCGGTATCTGATCTCCACGCCTGTGTTGGGGGTAGATGACGTTTCGTAGAGCATTGCTGCCAAATATAGGGCAAAAAGTGTTGGTGCACGTACACAACCTTGTTTCAGACCATTTGTGATAGGGAACTTTTCAGAGGCGTCGTTCTGATAAAGGACTTGACCAACCATACCATCATGGAGTGCTCTAATCAATCCCAGAAAATGTTTAGGACATCCAAATCGTCTTAATACCATTCACATTGCAGGTCTAGGCACAGTATCAAAAGCTTTCTCTAGATCATAGAATACCAGAAAGAGAGGCTTTTGTTGTTCTCTGCACTTCTCTGGAAGTTGTCTAGCACAGAACATCATGTGTATGGTGCCCCTCGAGGCACGGAATCCACATTGAGATTCTGGAAGTACTCTCTCTGACATAATTTTGAGGCGGTTCAGCAGGATCCTAGAAAACGTCTTTCCTGCTATAGATAAAAGAGAGATACCACGATAATTGTTGCAGATACTTCGATCCCCTTTTTTGAAGATGGTGACTATGTTAGCATCCTTCATGTCCTGAGGCACCTCCCGAGTTTCCAACATGAGAACAATGAGTTGGAAAATCTTGGTTTACAAGGGTAACCCCCCACTTCGAATCAGTTCTAAAGGAATATTGTCTGGTCCAGGAGCTATGCCTGGATTCAGGCTATTCAGTGCTTTGCAAAACTCTGGAAAGTTGGCGGGACTGACATCCAAGGTTGTGGAGGGTGCTGCGGCATATTCCTAAGGAAATCGTCTGCAGCAGTAGAGCTACGGTTCAAAAGAGAGTTATAGTGTTCTTTCCAGCGCTTCAAGATGTCCTGGCTCTCGGTAAGAATGGTAGTGTTATCAGCTGCTTTTAGTGAGCCAGATGAGCTGCGAGTAGGTCCATATAGCTCTTTAATTCCTGCATAAAATTTTTTAAGATCCCTAGCGTCTGATAGAGTTTGGAGTTCCTTTGCTTTCTGTTGCCACCAGTTATTCTTGATTTCCCTTGTTTCTGTCTGACATTTCCGCTTAAGGGCCTGAAAGTGGGGTTTCTTCGTCACAGAAGTTGGATCTTGAGCGAGGAGTTGATTGGCTTCACATTTCGCACTGATGAGGGTCAAAATTTGTTCATTGTTGTCATCAAACCAATATGGCCTTTTTTTTTCTCGTAGCCAATTACTTTCTCTGCAGATTTCGTGATATTGTTTCGAAGGGTGGTCCATTCTGACTCCACATTCCTTGTATTGATTGGATTGTTGGACAGTTGTTCTAAAATATCGTCTTGATATTTTGAGGCGACAGTATCGATGCGGAGTTTTAAAGTATTATATTTCCTCTTGGAGGGGTTCATGTGGAAGGAGCGTGATTTTTTACTTATTGCGAGTCTCAGGCGGCTCACGAGAAGTGTATGGTCTGTCCAGCAGTCATCAATGTTCCTTGCTGTCTTAGTGATGAGAACATCTTTTTTATCACGTTGTCGGGTGATAACATAATCAATGAGATGCCAATGCTTGGATCGTGGATGTATCCATGTAGTCTTGAAGCGGTTTGTTAGGCGGAATTGAGCATTTGTAATGAAGAGTTCATGTTCAGCACACACAGAGAGAAGCAGCAGTCCGTTTGCATTGCAGTTCCCTACACCTTGTTTACCCATATTCTTTTCCCATAGTTGGTTGTCTCTTCGCACTCTAGCATTAAAGTCACCAAGTAGTAGCAGCTTATCACTGGTAGGTATGTTGGTGAGAGTTTCATTCTGTTGGCAATAAAACTTGTTTTTTGCGTCTTCATCATCCATTAAAGTGGGAGCATATGCGGAGATTAAAGTACCGAGCGGGGCGATGTAACGGTTAGCGTTCTCGCCTCGCATTCGGGAGGGCGGCGGTTCGAATCCCCGTCCGGGTATCCAGATTTGGGTTTTCCATGGTTTCCCCAAATCACTATTATTACAATTACTCCGCGATTCACTAAAAGTGTTTGGCGGAGGGTGCATTGCACCTATCAGGAAAGGTAATGGTTTGGAAGGGATATACGGGATATGGCAGGAGGCGCCCATGGGCTATTGTGAGGAACCATCCCAGCATTCGCCTGGAGCGATCTAGGAAAACCCAGATTAGGATGGCCGGAGTGCTTTATCGGAAGCTACTCCTGTCCGATTTTGTGTTTACTCGCCCGGTAAATCTATTCTATTCCATTCCCTAATCACTCGTGGAAAAAATGAGTAGAGAAATGAATCGGTTCTGGCCCTGATTTCTCTTATCTTATTTTCGCGGTCATTCCGAGATATGAATGTTGCTGGTAGCAATATTTGTTTGCTGTCATTCCGAAATACGTCAGTCGAGAATTTTTCAATTAGCTTCCGTCGAGAGCAACGCCTTCGGTGCTCCAGGTCTTCCCAACCTAACTCCTTCAACATGGCACTTACGCTTTCCCTCCAACTACATATACCTGTCACGAATCGGGTGGCTCTTCTTTGACCATCTCTAATGCCTCCGTTAATCCCTTTTGATGGGGACCCCATACAGAGCAACAATATTCCAGGTGAGGCCTCACTAGTGACTTGTACGCAATCGATTTAACTTCCGGAGTGCATTGTTTTAAATTACGACCTAGAAATCGAAGCATACGATTTGCTTTCCCGATTACATTCTCGATATGCTCATTCCACGACAAATTATTACGAATTGTTACCCCTAGGTATTTAGCGGAATCTACCGTTCTAAGGACAGTGCCATTAATTGTATATTCAAAGCTAAATGGTGTCACCTTTTTACTTACACGCATGACTTGGCACTTTTTAGCGTTTAACTCCAACTTCCAATCTTTACACCACGCAATTATTTTCATAATATCGTCTTGTAACAAAGCGCAGTCGTCCTGGGTTGTGATTTCACGATAAATAATAGCATCGTCGGCAAATAATCTTTTCATTCCCCTTATTATGTCGCACAAATCATTAATGTATATGAGAAACAACAGAGGCCCTATCACGCTTCCTTGGGGAACCCCGGACTTTACTTCGGCAAGTGATGAACGCTCACCGTCGAGAACTACACACTGTGTTCTGTCCTTCAAAAAGTCTGCAACCCAATCACATATTTGTCTAGATATACCGTAACCGCGAAGTTTCCTAAGTAACCTAGTGTGAGGCACAGTCTCGTAAGCTTTTTTGAAGTCTAATAAAACTAAATCAACCTGGGATTGCTTATCTATAATACGGCTCAAGTCGTGAATTAAGAGGGCAAGTTGTGTTTCGCAGCATCGGCGTTTTCTGAATCCATGTTGATTTGGGTTTAAAAGCTCATCTTCATCCAAAAACCGCATGACATTTGAATAGATGATGTGTTCTAAAATCCTGCAAAATATTGAGGTTAATCACTCCAGGCAAATGCTGGGATGCTTCCTTCAAAAGGCCATGGCCGAATTCCTTCCCATTCCTTGCCCCCATCCTTGCCCCCTATCGTTTCCCGTCTCTAAAGACCTCGATGTGTAAAAGAGACGTAAAGCAGTTACAAAAAAAAAAAGAGAGATTAAAGTAATGTAATTGTCCCCTGAGAGTGGTATACGGAGAGGCATGAGCCGTTCGCTGATAGCAATGGGAGCAAGTCAATGTTCGCTTACCAATTTTGTTTTCACTGCAAATCCGACCCCATGAATGCGGCGTTCTCCTTCCCCTTTTTCTTTCCAGAAGATGGTGTATCCTGAAGTAGCTTCGCTGATTTTTCCTTCACCCGAAAGTCTGGTTTCGCTCAGAGCAGCAATATCAATATTTAGTCTGGCTAGCTCATGGGTGATGAGAGCAGTTCTTCTTTGGGGTCTGTTGTGATTATCATTCAGGTCCAGTAAAGTCCTTACATTCCATGTGCAAATTATGATGGCTTTTGTGGTTTTTGAAGTTTTTCGACAGCAAAAAGGAGTGACCTGCTGGCTGGGGTTTCCCAGCCAGGTTCAAAAGTGATCTTCCGATGTTTAGCTCACATTTTCTAGAGCCTTTCCCATTCAGGGTGGGCAGCGGTGTTCCTGAATAGGCCTGCCCAGACACAGATGCAGGACCGGATTCCTGAGTAGATCACAGGGTCTCAAGAAGGCGACCATCACACATCTGCCGCCAACGTGCAGATCAAGACTAGTAGCCCCCAGTTTCACTCAAAACCTGCCACCGTTTCTTTATCCCATCGCCGTTGGACTTTGGACAGTTTTGCAAGATTTGCAAGAGAGAGTGCCACAGGCGTGACTTTGTTTAAGGTGGATCTCAACTTGCCAGGAAGTGACCCACGCACTATGATTTTGGAACCATCCGCTGCGGCACATATAGCATGGGACATACAGCATCAAGAACCGAAAACTGCAACGGACTGCCGCAACACGCACAGAAGAAGGTGAAGCGCCTTTTTAACCAGTCCGTCTGGCTAGGAACTTCTTCTGGTTTCACAGCCGTTGGGAACCAATGTTTTAACAATGGTACCTCTTCCGCCTGCTTGTCATGAAGAGGAGATGCGCCTTCCGCCTCACTCTCCGTACCGAAGTCCATCTTCTCCGCAGAGTCAGCCGTTGAGGTCTTCACCGTACCCTGGCAAGGGGCCCATTACAAGGAACTACCATCCGGGCCAGATGGACCAAGGTTTTTTTAAAGAGGTGTTACTCCTCTATCACTCCAACACTTTGTCCTGGCTTGTGACAGACAGAGCCTGGCTTCCCATGTGCTGGGCCCAGGTTGGCGGGGTTAATTAGTATTAGGCTAACTCACAAGAATAATTTGACGCCACGAATAACAACAACATTTACATCAATGACCACTAAGGGGCGTTTATGCACCACGTGGCTCGTTCAAGCGGGGCGGAGTTGGGTAGAGAGCTACGCGGGGCTACGTGGAGGGAGGATCCGAGCCTAGCCACGTGGCTTTCCATTTATATTATTAGTCATCATCATCTAGGACAGCTTCCAGCCGCTGGCCGGGTCTGCTGGGAACAAAAGCCTCGCCAGCGCTTCCTGTCTAACCACCATCTCTCTTCTTCCACTGACGCCCAATTTCCTCCTCTTTCACCCACACATTTCGTAACACCTTTAATCCATCTGTCCCTCGGTCTTCCTCTCAGCCTCTTCCCTTTCAGCTCCATGTCCAGCATCTTCCTTGGTAGGCTCTCCTCTCCCATTCTCTTTACATGCCCGTACCACTGTAGCCTAGATTTTTCAATTCTTTGTTGTAGCGGTTCTTCCTCTATCATCTCCCTGATTCTATCATTCCTTATTCTGTCTCTTCTTGTTACTCCCACTCCTCTGAAATTTCATTTCCACCGATTGTACCCTCCCTTTGTCTCTCTCCTTCATCACCCATGTTTCTGCTCCATATGTTAAAATTGGTACAAAATATGTTTTATATATTGCCTCTTTACTCTTTTGTGGGACATCCCTACTCCATACCAGGCTTCTAATACTTTTAAAAAATCCATCTGCACATCTTCCTCTTTCGTTTATTTCCATCTTGTTTCCTCCATTTTCTTCAATACAGCTTCCCAAATATTTGAAACATTCCACACTATTTGGTTGCTCTCCTCTAAGTGATATGCCTGTCCGTCCTGTTCTTCTTTCTTGTTGTTATCACCACTTCACTTTTTCTCGCAGAGAACTTCATACCATAGGCTGCAACTACTCTCTCCCACACATCAAGCTGATCCTGCACCTCTCTTTCATCCTCTTCCGAAACTAATAGGTCGTCTGCAAATACCATTGCTTTAATTTTTCCTTCCCCAATGCTCTGCCCCACCTTCTTCAATATTTCATCCATAGCTACAATAAATAAGAGGGGTGATAGGGCACTTCCTTTTTTAATAAAGGCACAGATCTCAAGAGTGAGTAAATCTTTATTTCCGTCATTTAATTATCTCCGTATGTAATTTATGATAGTCTTACCAAAGAACACAGTGTATAATGTCTTCCAGAATCAAGAGGGGAAAAAAGCTACGTGCCACGTGGGAGGGTTGAGGGGAGGGGGGGGAGGGCTTTAGATGGGTGGAGTAGAGGCTAAAGGCACGTCAGGGTATGTGGAGGAATGAGGGGGCTCATCACTGAGGCCAAAACGGGGAGGGCAAATTTCGTTAGGCCGTTTGCCGCAACCATTGCAAGTACATACGCTCGGTGCGACAACTGACAATGATCTCCTGGTTCTTTATTTGTTAGTACTGTTAAGTTATACACCGCTCATGCTGCAGACATCCATCACATTGGATGATTTCGCTGACCCGTTTCTACCTCAATTTTGGCCACGTATGGAAAACTTAGTGACTACTTTTTCAGACACATGCAATCGGTTTGTCGCAGACTATTCATATGTAATTTAGGATAGTAATCATTCTCTGGAATGAACGTGCGATTTACTGATAACGAAAATAAGCACAGAGCGTGGTGAATGAGTGGTTATTTTCTGGCCTCGCTTTTGGGAGGAAGCAGTCTCGAAACTTCGTTCCGCCATCCAGATGTGGGTCTCCTCATATTAATACACGTCCGAATTCCTTTCCGTTCCTCGCCCCCGTCCTTTCCCACCTCTATTCACCTTGTCTTTGACGAGGTGTAAAGCCAGAAGCCAAATAAAAAACACCCACTAAATATAATTACTATCGTTACGTTTGTATTTTTAACATTTTTGAAAAGGGTATTCAGTAACAGTGTCTTAATTCATCTTTCGTTAGGACCTGAATTCTACGACCTAGGAACAATAATCGGCTGAACTATTACTTTTATCAATGTTTGTTCTTCTAACTGGGAGTTCTTCGCATCTCTCGTAAATGGATGTAATTAAATGAAATTAAAATAGACCTCGTGCTCTGAAGGTCTTCTCTAATGGATAAGAGGGGAATAAACGCAGGCGATGAATGCCGAAATGAAACGAGCGAGGGACGTCTCCGGCATAATGAACTCTGCCGAGGGAAACACGATTATATGTGGTTTGGGTGGCTTCCCAGACTTTATTAGAGTCCAGAGTAATTAGACAAGAAATATTAAACCGTGTGCCTAGAATGGGAGAACTTGGGAAGGCGAAATGCATTCTGAATGTTAGAGCGTAGTAACAATGGGCTATATAACCAGTGGTAGAGAAATGAGGTTTCTAACTTTTTTCCACACAGCTTCTTATATAGAGGTATAAACGTCCAATATAACTTGAATGTTTTCGATATCACTCACATAAACCTCTGGAGGTCGGTAACACTTACGCGAGCGTATCACGAGATTGTTGCTCCATAGAGATTCAAAGCAGACGTTGGCCACACGCTGGCTGGCTGCGTCACTCAGCTGACGCGTAGGACACTAATCCGCTATGTGGTTAAACTACACATAATCAGCTTGCGATTACTCAGTAACTACGTTTAATACGGAGTGACTGGCTCAGATGGAAGAATCTCTGAGCTCGACCTAGAATAATTTTCTTTCTTTTTTAAAAATAAAATAAAATTGTTTCAACGAAAAGAAGAAGAAAATTGTTTCAACGTTGCTAAAAAAAAAAAAAAAAAAAAAAAAAAAAAAAAATCTGAATTGTTGTTTGGACTGGATTGGTGTTCCTCCTGTTTATTCATTAATACTGTCCCTTTCTTTTCCGGAAAAAAACTATCAGTTATTTTGAACTCACGATTTTTCACCGTACACTGATCGCCCGCAGACATTAAGTCCGCTCGTCCACTGGAACCGTGCCTATCGGGCGTGTGAGGTAAACATGGACCAACAATCCACTGCAGTCAGGAAAGTAACAAATCACGTTCTGCCCAGTTCGCTGTATGAATAGACTACTTAGGGAACGTAAACTCTACGTGAAAAACAGAGTGGGCAAAGGAAATAACCGCTGGTAACAATATACCTCCTTGCAATAGCGAATTCCTTTATCAACCACATTCCCATAAGCTGTGTCCACACCTGTTCAACTTTCGGTCGTCAAAGGCATACGTCATGTTGAACGGAGGAGAGGCTCGGAAGGCATCCGTCAGGGGCATGCCCGAGATCCTCATTCCGTTCAACAAACCAGGAGGCACGGCGTATTGCAAGCGTTTCCAACTGAAGTGGATTCTCGTGCGTCTCCGCTTGCAATATGTCGCTCTCCAACGACGAAATGCTTTCTTTTTTCGAAGATTAACGTTCGTTTTCATTGTTATGGGACGTCAAAAATAAAGATTATATTCATTTAAGTGACAGTACTTATAATAAATATTTAGTAGTTTTCCACATCATTTATAATTAATTCATGCTCATTTTAATTAACATTTTTGCACTGGTTGATTTTTGTGAAGAGTTTTGACAATGTAGGATTGTGTGTTTTGCGAAATTATTGTACAAACATTCGGTGCAGGATGCGTAAAATTCAGAGTGCAGTATACAGTACTTACACGTAGTAAATATTTAATCTCGTTTAACGAATGGTGGGAAGGCTCAAGCTTCATCATGTACTTAGTATATCAATAGGCAGATTTAAAGAGCATTAAATGTCGTATTATTCAGTAAACAACATTTGTTGTAATAAGCAGTCAGATGCATTTACGTGAATTTGTGAAAGTATCAACGAATGTTGTGAATAAACAAAAATCATTTTTACAGTTGCATAATGTCTACTAGTTAAAAGTTTCAGAATATTCTTTGGAAGGGAATGCTTTCTATGTTAGTCGATGTCAGTCAGCTTATATGTTGTAAATAACTTCGCGAGATTTACGCTCACGAAGTTATTTACATCATAACTACGGCAAAAACCGCAACTTTTTATGATGTCAAATGCAGAGTTCGGTATAGCGCTGTAACATCAAGAGGCTTACACAATGGACAACTATTTAATTTAATCAACACCTTTTAATCTTAACTTGCTATCCTATTTTTCTCGGATCAAGAGCAATTCGTTCTAATGTATTAGATAAAAGGCGGGTAGGTAATGTGCAGGTTTCTTTCTTACAGAAACTAAATTTATTGAAAGTATGTTACTCAGCTACATTTTCCAGATACATCTCCAGTTGAAAATGTTTGTTATATTATTAGAATTGAAGATGAAACTTCCTTACAAGTATTGAAAATTGCACTTGTTTACTTTCGGGTTTTGCGCTGCGATTTATTTGCTGATAACGCCTGTGATAATAAACAGTGAATTAAGTGTCAAGTCTATCAAAAAAAAAAGCACTAGTCGGCGAAATAGACAGAAGCCCTGACGAAGGCTCCAGGTTGGGGCCGAAACGTTGGCGTTATCAGCAAATAAATCGCAGCGCAAAACCCGAAAGTAAACAAGTAAGTGCAATTTTCAATAATGACGCCTGCGAAAAGTGTGAAATTTTATATTCCTTACAAGTAGTTATCTTGCCATGATATGCTGCCTATCGGTGACATAAAATATTCTACGAATTCATCCCGCAATTCGGAAGCTTTCAGAGAGTCTTAGAGGAATTCTCCGAAGTGGGGCGAAGCCAGTGTCTTTTGCGGTAGTTCCGCGCCAAGTTCCGGGAATAGTAGTTCCTTTACTGGCATCTTCAATGTCCTAAGATCCACTGGACAGTAAAACCTTGTACAATCTGGCTTTATACGAAGGAAATTGTGCAGATATACCCAACATAAGACTATGTCCACAATCGTACTTTTAACTTTGAACTTAATTGGCCTTTGGAAAATTCTGAATACGGAAGCAAGCATGCCGAAGGCATTTTCAACGGTACGTCTTCGGCAGGTATTGCGTCTCTGAATTTGGTGTCTCGTTTGAATGGCGGGTTTCACCATTGTTAGGAGAGTATAAACATTTTACTTCGATATTCGCGTTAAGTTTTTAAACAGCGCATTGTCATTGAACTGCAGTTCTTGGAGAATTTCCACATTTCGAGTTTTCAAATAATTCTTTACCCACAGTTTCCTCCGCTATTTTTCCCCCCGGGAATATAAGAATGGCAGCTGTAATTCCCGCCAGACAAATTGAATCATCAATCTCGCTGCGGCTACACCGGAACACTGAGGGCATGCCTCAAGAGGCGTGAATGTGGACACTAAAGGGCATGCCTCCTGAGGCTTGCCTCTAGCGCATACCTCAAGATGAACATATTGCAAGAGGAACGGGCAAGAGGAAAAGGCAAGTTGAAAGGGAAGAGGCACAAGTGTGGACATAGCTATAAGACAATGGTAAGCATTGCCAAAAGTGGAATGAATGAATAAAGACGAAAGATGTTTCAGATGTAGAAATTGGAAATCTTAAAGTCGCTAATCAATTGTAAATAGGAAATCTGAATATTGAAACGCAAAAAGTTGAGAAAGCCAGTTCTTGTACTGAGTGAATTACAATGGGAATGAAGTGTTGAGGCTGGAATATTAATGGCATGAGAACAGAACAAATTTCGGAGTTGGACCAGTGATAGGAAAGGGGCTATACAAGAAAGTAATCAGATTACATTTTCTATACAAAACAATATTTGAATCATTTATTTCAGAAACACGTCAACTGACATTGTTGTCAAAATTGAGATAACTACATATTATGGCTCATGATGTGTAAACACACATGTTTGTGCAGAAAACCGTCAATGGCCAAGCCTTTGTATGGGTTTTTTCAAACATCGAATATTGAATTTAGTTCAGAACCCCGCTAAGCGGCATCAGATGGCGGGTTTCTCCACTAAATTTCGTGTTCATCTTGTGGCACTCCTGCTTGTTATTATGTTGCACCACTGGTTTTAACCAATCGTTCTAATATAACAAACAGCAGTTGTTGTCAATTGTTCAAGTGTTAAATTATTTAACATTTTGTGTGGTTTCACGTTGTTTTTGTGACAGTTTCCCGTAAGAAATGAAAAGTTCTGGTGATAAACCTCAACCAAAAGGGAAACGAGGCATTTCCAATAAAGATAAAAACAATCGTAGTGTTATACGACAAGCAAGAGTGAAAGGTGAAGAATACACAAACTATAAAGGTAACGTTGTTCCAGAAAAGCCTATTCCTGATGTGCTTGTGTGCAAATGTCCACGAAAATGCAATTTATCTGTTGTTACTGTAAAATTCAGGTCTGGGATTTTTTTCTACTCGCTTCATACTAAAAAACAACAAGATTTTTATTTACTAAGTCTGATAGAAGCTAAGGAAATTAAGCGTAGAGCAAAAAAAGTCACAGAATGTTCTGCTGGTGCAAAAGAACATCAGCACTCGTAGACAAAAAATAAAGCTTTTGTGTACAATGTAAAGGTTAATGGAGCTTTTATTCCAGTTTGCAAAAATGTATTTTTGCAGATACATGACGTTTCTCGTGACAGAGTTGCAAGGCTGACTAATTTATTGGTTCAAACTAAAACACCTATCGACATGAGAGGAAAAAATCAATTTGGCTTTCGCCCGATTCACTCATCCCCACACCAAATACTACGCCTCGCAGAAGATATTACAAGTGTCTTTGAGCTCAAACATCACACATTGGCTGCTTTCTTCGATATTGCCTAGGCATTTGGCAAAGTATGGCACACCGGCCTACTATATAAACTTAAAAACACAGGAATGCCTCCATATTTGTATAAAATTTAAGAAAGCTTTCTATAGAATCGAACCTTCAGCATAAGAATAGGCACAAAAATATCCACAGCACGATCAATAGCAGCAGGAGTCCCACAGGGATCTGTCTGAGTACCTACTTTATTCAACATATACACCTCAGATATACCAACTAGTCAAAACACCTCGACTGCACACTACGCTGATGACACAATCATATACTCTTCGCACAATGACATCCATATCGCAAGCAACATCCTACAGGAAACAATGACGCAGTTAACTGAATGGCTCAATCACTGGCGTATATCTCTAAATCCCGTAAAATGTCAAGCCAAAATCTTCATTCTGAGACGCCCACAAACACTCCCGGAGATAAAGATCATAGGAAATAACATAGCATGGAATCCAAATCATCAATCAATTAAATACCTCGGAGTTGATCTTGACGGGAGGTTACTTTGGAACATACACA
The DNA here is from genome assembly GCA_031002005.1 of Vandiemenella viatica. Lineage (NCBI taxonomy): Eukaryota > Metazoa > Arthropoda > Insecta > Orthoptera > Morabidae > Vandiemenella > Vandiemenella viatica. The sequence continues at coordinate 302,366,132 of JARYHS010011408.1, read as the reverse complement.
TCAATAATAAACTAAGCCAAGCCTATGCAATGGAAAAAAAATCCCGCGCAGCAATCTATTTTGCTGACCTAGAAAAAGCCTATGACCGTGTGAATCACCAGTTTCTGTGTAAGTTTCAATACAGTGGTGGAAAAAATAACAACTAATGTTTCCTCCAGATTCTTCAGAATAACGCGATCCGTAACACAAGGATGCCCTCTGTCTATGATACTTCGTCTCAATAGAACCTCTATTAAGACATACAGACAAAACCATCAATGGCTATCCTTTCGACGGAAAACGAGTAAGCTGCCGAGCATACGCAGATGACGTGGGCTTTTATGTCACTTCACAGGACGACTTGAATAAAATCATAAACGCCATTAAACTCTTCCAGCGAGCAACAAACCCAAGAGTAAACTTTAACAAGTCCGCACTAGTTCACATTGGTAAAGGACTCACAGGCCCAGGGAAAAGTCTTCTGGGTCACGAAGTTACGAAACACACATCCCTAGGAATTATACTCGAGGAAAACCCGCAAAAAATGTCCACAAACAACTGGAGAAATTCATTAAATAAAGTAAGAGCAATTCTGAGAGCGCACAGTTTCAGAAGCCTCAACATGGTCCAAAAATAAAGGATTATAACCATCTGCATCCTAGGCAAAATAAGCTACCTAGCCTAGGTGTTACCAACGCCTAACCCCATTGCGGAAAATCTGCAAAAAGCCTTATGTTGGTTCGTATGTCGAAACGACATATTCAAGGTAAAATTTGAAACGCTAACCCGACCAAAAATAAAGGGCGGCCTGGATGTCATCAATGTAAAAGCCAGGTGCAAAGCTTTAATGATACACGCAATAGACAATCTGAAAGACAACAACGACTCCAGTTTCGCAACTTCAGTGATGAGGCACTACAAACCACAATGCACCAGTCTGCTCTGAGCCGTCGAACAGTGCGGATCGTTTCCTTGTTTACACGCGAGCCGTTCTAAGTGGTGCGAGTAAGCTATCGGACTTCGTGTCTACACAGTGGTTAATGTTTTTTTTTTTTTTCTTTTTCTTTTTTTTTCAATGGCCTTCGGCATCTTAGGCCACACAGCCAGCCTGATGATGAATTTTTCCAGATAATTAGACACACCACAGGACGGACATGACATTCACAGACACAACAGTTAAACACCCATGCCCGCGGCCGGACTCGAACCGGCGACCTTCGGCACGCGGAGCTAACACTCTAGCCCCTACGCTACCGAGGCCGGCGTGGTTAATGTTTCTTCGAGCTTAAGTTACCGCTGCTGTTCAACTACACAACAGGTGGAAGATAGTGGGTGAATAGTGCAAGAGGTGTAAGCCTAAGGGCTTACAGGATACAGGAGGACACGGAAGGGAGCACAGCAGAGGAAACAGCAGATGCTATCTCCTCGGCCCTTCAAGTGTGCTATACGCCGATCGAAGTTGACATCGTAAGTACGCCGCCCATTGCACTCCCAGATTCTGAGAAGACAACAGTTATAAAGAACCGCAAGCTACGAGCGTATGCCGACATAGAACAGCCTGCATGCATAAGTACCAGATGTGAAAGAGCCCCAACTGGGGAAATTGACTTAAATATGAATATTAATAGTGTGCCATTTATACCTACTAACCCCGCAATTGCCGCAAGCGTTTCAGGAAGTGAAGAGATACCCCAATCAGAAATACCAATAACAACTTATACTAGCAATAGCAGCCAAAACGCATTAGCTATGGGATCTAGGGATTTTCCAACAGTCAATTCCGCAAATGTGCAAGCAGCTTCTACATTGGGAGAAGAGAAATTTAGGTATTCAGAACATCACACCGGTCCATTCATAGTCTATGCAGAACAGATAAATACAGAAGAGCACCCAAATAGGGGCGCCCTCGGACGTCTTCATCCCATGTCCGTTGGTAAATTTATCAGGAATTCCATCCCAGCAATGAACCATTCGATCCTTAACATATCAACCAAGGGGAGGAACCGTGTTCAGATTGAATTTAATAACTATAAGGCAGCAAACAACCTGGCATCAGTCACCAATCACCCTCAGAATATAAAAAATTTATACCACGCTATTGTACTGTTAAAGAGGGGGTAATAAGAGGGGTAGATACTAGATTAACTGAAGAAGAAATACTAAATATCATAGATTCCGATATTGAAGTGATAGCAGCCAGAAGACTAAAGCGTAAGATCACAATCGACGGAATACATCAGTGGATACCGCGGCAAATGGTATGCATTACATTCAAAGGACAGACCCTCCCACCACATGTCTTCATTCACTACACCAGATGTCAAGTCGAATAATATGTTCAAAGAGTAACTCAGTGTTATAAGTGTTTGAGATATGGTCATGTCAACAAGCACTGTCGCAGCAATGCTAGATGCGCTAAATGCGGGTGCAACAAAACTAACAACTTCCACTGTGCAATATGTAGGGGAGACCACATAGCAACATCAAGCTCCTGCCCAGAGTTTGTGAAACAAAAGCGCATCAAAACCCACATGGCCTATAACAACCTTACGTTAGAACAAGCCACAGCTCTAGAAAACCCAACTTCCTACGCTAAACAAGCTGCCAGGCTTCCCTTTACCCCAGACACCTCCAGCTTCCCCCCAATGCGCATACCTAAACCCGGAAGTCCAATATCCACCCTCATTCAAGCACGGGCAACAGCGAAGCCAACCCCTAACTTGCAAGAACGATTCAATAAGCAAGCCAGAACCGAGCCTCCTTCCAAGCAGCAGGCGACCAGAAACCAAAACATAAAGATTCCATCAGATTTGTACTTTGACCATGGACCCACCACATCTGCCCCGATAAGCTACAACCCCTATAGGCCCCAGAACTTAGAAAGGGAAGAACCCCTCATAGATAAGGTGGTCTACATTGTTTCCTCGCTGCTGAAGATGGTTAATACAGGCGTTATGCCAGATATAAGAGAGTTCATCAGAAAATCCTTAGTGCTCAATAATAATGGCGAAGTGTAATAACTTCATGCAGTGGAGCATTCGGTCAGTCCGATCTAATAAGGAAAACCTATTATACCTCCTCCAAGAAAATTCCATTGCAGTGGCGGGATTAATGGAAACGTGGTTGAAACCTGACAACCACTTCTCTTGTCCAGGATGCAATGTGATTCGGTCGGATCGATCAGACGGTTACGGAGGAGTCGCTCTTTTGATCAAAAGTGGAATACAGTATGATGAAATTCAGCTCAACTCGCAGGGATCGAATTTACAAGTATGTGCAGCCAACGTAGAATATGACAGCAGGAACCCCAGAAAAATAGCAGTTGCTTCAATTTATAGATCTCCCCAAACTCCAGTGTCCAAAAGAGAACTTCGTCAGGTAATAGAGCAATTATCCCCCCCAATGCTTATTATGACGGACCTTAACGCCCACCACCAACAGTGGGGAAGTGAATCCAGCTGCGCAGTAGGCAAAGTGGTAATAGATTTACTGGAAGAAATGAACTTAGTCTTACTGAACGATGGATCAGAAACAAGATACCACAGAGCTACAGAACGTAGATAGGCAGTCGATATCTCACTCATCTCGCCGCGATTGGCCATCGACATAGAATGGAAGATCCTCCCAGACCCATCGGGATCTGACCAGAAAACTTTAGCACGTCAGATGACCCCAAAAATGACTACCTCGCCTTCACCACAATTATGGATCAAGCGGCCCAAGTATCCATCCCAGAAAATAAACAGAGAAAGACGCCACATAGACACAGCCCGAAATGGTGGGATGAAGAGTGCACCAAAGCGATAAAAGACAGAAAGAAGGCGTTAGCGCAATATAAAGGACAGGCAACGGACGAACAATACATATTCTTAAACAAGATACAAGCTTCCACGAAACGCCTTCTGAAGAAGAAGAAAAGAGAATACTGGCAAAATTTTTGTAAGTCTCTGAACAAAGATGTGCCGACTAAACTACTATGGAGACAGGTTAAAGGAATTCAGCGCAAGACAACGCAATCAATCAAACACATCTCCACTGCGACGGCCATGGACCTCCTTTGCTCTTTGGCTCCAGACTGGTGCCCAGAAAAGGAAGTCGACATTCAGAACCCGGAAGCAGACCACCCTTTGCTTCAACCTTTCACAATAGAGGAATTGGAAGGTGCACTCAAAAAATCTAGTAACACCGCTCCAGGAATGGACCAAATACAGTATTCGATGATAGATAATCTCCCCAGAGAAGGCAAAGACTTGTTCCTCAAAATTATGTACAGGGTCTGGATGGAGAGAGTCCACATTCCCCCACTAAAAGCAATAAGAGTGGTCCCAATCCACAAACCTCACAAAAACCCCAGTGACAGCGGATCATGCCGGCCAATTTCACTCCTGTCATGCTCCTTGAAAATGTTAGAACGGATGATTAAACTCAGACTGGAGTGGTATGTAGAACATCATCACCTTCTACCAGAAACCCTGCTTGGCTTCAGAAAGGGGAAAGGCACAAATGAAATCATAGCACAACTAGTGACAGATATCCAAATCAGTAATGGAGAAAACTTTTACCTGACGGCCCTATTCACCGATATATCCAAAGCATACGACAACGTTGTTCTCCCTCTACTGGCGGAAAAACTTAGACAGTTGCCTCTCCCGGAAACTTTCGTGGCGAATCTAATAGCGCTGCTGGAAAATAGAGAGCTATTCATAATTGGAGGTGAAGTAGTCGGACCCAGGCTTACAAGTAAAGGACTGCCTCAGGGATCTATATTGTCCCCCCTTCTCTTCAATATCTACGTCAGTGACCTCCACTCAAAGATACCTCGGGAAGTAAAATTGTTACAACACGCGGACGATGTTTGCCTTTACATCAGCCAGCGGACATTACAAGCCTGTAAGACAAGGTTAAGCATCGCAATGGACAAAATGAAGGCTTGGATGATACGCCATGGCTTCGACCTTTCTACAGAAAAGTCCGTAGTCTGCATATTTACAAGACATAGGGTACCGCACATAACTGAAATCTCACTGGGAGCCACTCTTTCCCTGTCAAGAAAACAGTCTCATACCTAGGCTTGAAAATGGACTCGAACCTTAAATGGTCCAACCATATAGCTTACATCCTCAAAAAAAGTGAAGCAGCCATGAACCTAATTAGAGCCATTACCGGCAAAACCTGGGGAGCGGAAAGAGTACTCAACATGAGACTTTATCGATCGCTCGTAAGACCACATTACGATTATGGCTGTATATGCTTTGGATCCGCATCGAAAGAGTTGTTGAAGAGACTAGATAAATCACAATACAAAGCACTGAGAATATGTTCTGGGGCCATGGCATCTACGCCTACAAACGCCTTGTTGGTCGAATGCCTCGATCCACCACTACACATTAGGCGAACATACCTCTCCAGAAAATTCATACTAAAGCAATTAGAACTCGAAGAGAATCCGCTGTTGGAAAAGTTATCAGTATTATCGGCACAGTACTCAGAACGTGCATACTGGAAGAAGAAAACTAGTCCACCCCTAGCAAGAGCATATGAGGACCTAAAGATATACTCCACAAAAATATACCGAGCTCAACTATTACCTGTCTATTCAGGAAGAATGCCCATTACCACTCTGAAATTGGACATACGAACCAACATTAAATATCTGGAAGGGAGCGAAAGGAACAATGTCACAATGAGGGACTACATCTCAAGCCTACCAGGTAACCCAGCATGCCTGTACACAGACGGTTCCAAATCAGATCACTCAGTGGGATGCGCATTTGTGGATACGACAAACAACAAGTCGGAAGCCTACAGCCTACCGGAAGAAGCAACGGTCTTCACAGCGGAACTACTTGCAATGGTCAAAGCTCTAGAATATTGCACAAAACTGCAAAGCTCGAGAATAGCAATAATAACAGACTCCCTGTCCGCTATTAACAAACTAAACAACACCTCCAAAGACAATGGCAGATGTTGGTTGGCCTATGAAATACTTAGAATAGTTTCCAAACTTAGAGAGAAAGGCACGGAGATCACTTTCATTTGGTCCAAAGGACACGCAGGTATTACAGGTAATGAGCAAGCAGACAGACTAGCCAAAGAAGCTGCACTCAGCGGAAACAAACTCAACCTTGTTCCGGCATCGGATCTATTACCAGCGATTCGACGCGATGTCAAGAAAGAATGGGCCAACGAATGGGAGACAAGGGACCTCCATAAAGGTCAACATTACCGACAGATCCATCCCTCCATTCCGAGAGCTCATTGGTACTCCAACCGGATACTGTCCAGAGGACTCTCAACATTCATAGCAAGGCTGAAGTTTAACCACGGGCGGTTCAAGTCGCATCTGTTCAAAATCAACGTAGTTAACTCGCCCTTCTGCGAATGCGAAGAAAATATTTTGGAGGACGTCGATCACCTTTTCTTCGTATGCAAGCGCCACTGGAACAAATCTACACAATTAATATTGGACTTACAAAGACACGGGGCTGAACTTCCCACCAAAATCCAACATCTTCTTCAGAAACAAGAACCGGAAATCTATATAAGCCTCTATAGATTTGCCAAAGAAAATCACATAGATATATGATCCTTGTAATAAATATCTGTACAGGAAAAGTGTTGCTCATGAATTTATAACACAAGATGTAAACCAACCCTACCGTAAGAGTTTTAGTTCTAACTTAGCAGGATAACAAGTAAATAGATTATAGGATGAGAGTGGTACTCTTAACTAGACAACATAACAAGTAAATCAATTGTTCTATAAGTGTAAATGTATAACCGAATAATACTACATGTAAATCAGTTGTACACTAAGAGTTTTATGCCTAATCTGGCAACGCAATATGTAAACCAATTGCACTGTAAGAGCTCCATTTGCGTTTACTTAGGTTAACATATAAATCAGTCGTATAGTATGAGTTGTATTTTTAAAGGTATAACATAATATGTAAATCTATTGCACCACAAGAGTAGTACTGTTATCCTTGAAATATAAGATGTAAATAAATGCTAGTTTAAGAGTTTTATTTCGAACTTTGTAAATTACCAGGCAAATCAACTATATGTCAAGAATCATATTCCAAAACTAATAATAAAAAGCACGGTAGGAGTTATAATCCTGGCATTACCATATAATATGTAAACCAAAATATTATAATGTATTGTATGGTATTTTACTATATTGTACTTGGTTGTATTACAGTATATGGCACTTTACTGCATTGTATTGTCCTGTATCGTATTGTATTGCCCTGTAATGTATTGTATGTTTCGGTATTGTTTTGTCCTGTATTGTATGGTATCGTACTGTAAGAATTGCACCTCTAACCTTGTACCATCAATATGTAAAGGTATTCTTGGCTGTATGGACTCTGTCCTTTTGCCAATAAATAAATAATATAAAAAAATAAAAAAATAATAATAAAAAAAAACACATTGCACGAATGCCCCACTCTACATAGGAAATATAGGGAAGAACTTAAAACAGCTCAAAATCTATTTTTTAGAAAAAAGTTACTTCTCCACCCAAAACAACGAGGGACATTTATAATAGAGTTTCACCAATGGCCGAAAGAAACAATATTGAATTAAAGTATCCGGGCGCTAGCTGGCCCCAAGTTTGTCAAACCATTTTTAACAAAAACCTTCCAACTGAGGTAATGTCCGCATGGTATAAAACAACTAACGAACTAATACCGACAAAGGAAAAACTTTTCCGTATTCATCTCTCGGCAACTGACAGGTGCCACAAATGCGGCAACCCAGACACCCTTTTGCACCGCTTCTCGTGCGGCGAAGCACAGCGCATTTGGATATGGCTGAAATCCAAGATAGCACAGCTGGATGGAGCTACAACAGAACTACAAGAAATCCTCAGACACGATGAGACCAGAAAACCAGCATTTAAACAAAATACCGCAACATGGCTGCTAGGCCACGCAGTACTTTATGTTTGTCAACATCACAATAAAAAATACAGCAACTACATTTCCTTCATGGAAAGAGAATTCACCAAGGCGACCACTTCTCCCCGTAACGTCAGCTCATACGGCAACGCACTGCAGTCACTCGTAATGGGCGGACACCCAAGCATCACGTGACAACACACACTGGGGCGCCAATCAGTAAGAAGACCGCAGGAGAAGACTTCTCTCACTGCAGCTGCCGAAGAAAACACAACTCACCGAACGACCACGCTGCAAGCCCACAAGAAGCGTTCATTGTGAATGATCATCTTCACAGACTATAAGAAGCATGTATCTGGTATCTCGCATCCAAGAAGTCTGTATCTTGCATCTTAAATCCTTGTATCTTGTACCACACTTTGATTTTGTGTCTTGTATCTTCTACCTGGCATTGATACCTTGAATCATACAACTTGTATTTGCACCTAGTGCCATATATCTTCGAATTTTGTAAACAATACCTAAAAAAAAATTGTTATAAAAATTTATTGTATCATAGCCTTGTAGTTACTGAGGGGCCCTGTAAGTTGGCCTTAATCATGATAATAGGTAAGTTATGTTTTTTGTGTGTAAAATCCAACCATGTCCTGTATGGCAATATTTGCTGAACGGATAATAAATTCATATAAACAAAATAGCTCTGTTTGGATCCTCTCAGAAAGCAAACTAACTTTCTTAATGCTAATAATTTTCTACAAAACTAACGACCCATAACACTTTTTGCTTTTTTGTAATTGCTTACTTTTCCCTGTTTCGAATTATATATTTGTTACATTTCAGCCACTTCCCAACCACCTGAGTTTTTTGCCTACCTTAAGTTGTTTTTATTTGTTAGCTCTGCTAGTGTAGCTTTATGTATACATTATATTATATTAAGACCGTGTATTGTCCTCAGCTGCCTGGCCTTCTTAGGGCAGAGCCAGTGAGTGCCTCTGTTGGTGTTAAATTTTGTATTTCTTTGCTCAATGTATAATTTTTCTCTGTGTGAAACAATATACAAGGTAAAGCTACAAAATAACGAGCATATGGATGTAAAAAAATGTTTTGATATTATACATATCCATTTATTATCACCTTCAATGTACAACCCTCGCCTAACCCTACAAAGTTCCATACGAAACAGTGCTGTACGTCTTGTTCTGTGAACTTCTTCATGACGCTTGCGCTTTTACTAACACAGCTTCAAAAGACTGAACTCTTGTTCGTTTTATTGCAGATTTTACTTAGAGAAGTAGATAAAGGTCACTTGGTGAAAGGGCAGGCGAAAAATGTGGATGATTAAGATGTTGTACTTCACCGGAAACGTCTTCACGGACAGTGCAGAATGAGCATGGGCGTTGTCTTAATGGAGACCACTGATTTGTTATTTCACAATTTGGTCTTTTATTTCTTATTTTCTTCACGGAGTTGTGTATGAACATCAATGTTAGTTAACTGACAGTCAGATCGAATCAGATTACTGACTTTTTCAATATTCTCTCCAGTATTTGACGTGGAAGGATGACCGATGCGTGAATCACCTGCAACATCTTCTCGAACACCTTGGAAATGCTTAAACACTCAAAAAACTGGCACACGTGACGAACATAATTGTGTTGATGGCTTACTATCTGAAAATTGATTGTTTGCAGATGACGTAATGCTATATAAAAGGATCGAAATGGTAGATGACTGTAAACAGTTGCAGGGTGATCTGCACAAGATATCTAGCTGGGTTGGTAAACATGTGATGAAGATAAATGCAAAGAAGAGTCAGCTTATTAGATACACAAATAAAAAATAAAAGGTTGAATATGATTATAGGGTTGGGAAAGAATTGCTGCTGAAGAACTGAAATGTAAATATCTTGGCATTACGTTTGATAACAAGCTTAACTGGGTAGGACACATTGGACAAGGGGTAGCAAAAGGTTTCAAAATTCAAAATTCTGCACTTGTTGGAGAGAGTGATGAGGGGATGTACGAGGGAAGTAAAGGAATTGGGTTATACAACTTTGATCAGACCATTGCTCGAATATTGGTAGTGTAGTATGGAACCCACATTTGGCGTATCAAATATAGGAGATGGAGACGGTGCATAAAAGGGCTGCTAGATTTGTTTCTGGAAATTATCGCAGAATGGAATAAGTAACAGATATGATAAAAGAGCTGGAATGAGATTCATTGCAAGACAGGAGGAGAGTGAAGAGGGTCATGGGAGTGTACAAGGCGTATATTGGTGATGAGGCATGGAAAGATATTGGTGTAGGTATGAAAAGTAGTGCATGGAAGGGAAAAGATGACCATGACCACAAGCTGGCACTCGATTTCAGGCACAAGGGTGTGGAAAGATTCTCTTTTTTAGTTAAAGGTGTCAGGGATATGAATAAGTTACCAAGGGAAATAATGAATAATTTACCAAAAACGTTGAAAGATTTCTAAGCTAAAGTTTTTAGAAGGCAAATGTACGTGGGTGGCGGAAAAGGGGAAGATGTGTGCTTAGGGAAATTGCCACCGGAGCGTGCGCCCAATGGCAATTTAATTAAATTAAATAATTCACTGCCATGCAACTTCTTGTAATAAAATTTAAGTTTTAGCAGCGTTTATCCCCAGTTAGATTTGAAATTTCATGACAATTCCTTGCCCTATTATCATTTTTTCCGGCAAAACAAAACAACAGCTCCTATACAAATGAAGGCCACGGCTAATTTGATTTGCTTACGGACACGGGAGGCGCTGTATTTGAAATAGAAGGCTGCACGCTACTCATCTATCAGTGTTTAGTCTTTGACGCTTGCATAATAGTTTTGTAGAAGAATCAGTCTCACTGTTTTATAGCCGCGCTTAGTATCTGCTCCAAAACCCTCAGATTCCCAACAACAGAAGAACACTCTCTGGTAATACACCATCCAGAAGGAGAAACTACAGGTTATGTATGTTTATTTTTAATGATTTCTGTCTTGCACTTGTAAGAATGGGAGTACAGAATCTGAACTTTGATTTTTTATGTTTGCAGATGACTACAGACCGTTTTCATCGCCGGAGCTGGAAGCTTTGCCTGAAGCCAGCTCGACCGCGGGGGTAGACCGAGTGTCACTGATCTACTGGCGACGCTGTCACTTGCTGAAGCTTTCGTCACAGTGGCTGCCCACCTAAGCAGCTGCCAGTTCCGGCGGTAGTTCTAATGTGGGTTTAAACAGGTGAGCCGAGTGCCACGCGAT
>JARYHS010011408.1:302027047-302353987 GCA_031002005.1 Vandiemenella viatica | reverse complement strand
CAGAAATAAAGGAATTCAGTAACCGTCCGTTAGGTTTATTTGGTGCCTACCAAATGAAGCGTCACCAACAACTAACCATGCATTAAAAATGCCAAAAATGCAATTCATCAAACTGAAAACAATCAATATCGACTCTGGAACACTTTTCAAGGATCCGTTAGGAGCAGTGACGGGTACAAATGAATAGCTTTTCTTACTTCGTTGACATTCTCAGAAGCAGGAATTCTTGATGTCTTGTGATATGATTCACTGTATGTGTCCGCAAGAAGAATGATTCACTGATGTCTGAAAACTCAAGTTAGTATGACTATTTATCGTGGTCGATTTTAATGTAAACAGGTCGCAATACAGTAGGCTCGGGCCCTTTCATTTCATGTAGTAATGAGTAGTTGTATCTATGTGTATCGTTGATAGGTATGGAGTGTCAGTTCGATTAAGCTATTCTGACGTAACGGTAATAATGTCGCAGAATAATGAAAGGAGTAGCTATATAATTTTGACAGTGTGAAGTAGTGTTTCAGTGAGTGTTATAAGAAAAACCGGGTATATGGATACGTTCTTCTAACTTCCGGAACGGAACAAAAACTCTAGTTTTCGGCTTCGCATTGCATGCTAACCGGAAGCTACAGAACTGTCGAATTATGTGCTTGAATAACATATACTGTGATTCCGGGGTGCAGTAATTGTAATAAACGACAGTGTTAATTGCGGCCTATGCTTGTTCAATTTGAACTTTTTCTGGTAAGAGCTTGCAGTCTTCTGAATACAAATCTATGACAAATTATAAGTGTTTACTTCCATAAATATTCTGTTGGTGCTCGGTGTAATACTATTAAAACTATGCTAGTAAAATTGTGTGGTTATAAAAGTCCATGAACACGTGTGGTAATGGTGGTCAACTTCCAACACTAATTTATCAAGTAGAAGCTGTAATCATAGAATTCATCGTAAATACACCACCCATCCAATCGTGGCGATCGGGTTAGTTTTTAAAAGACAGCAAATCGAAGTCTTGATACCTTTCCTTAGGTGAATCAAATTTCACGTGGTAATGGCTGTTAATTTAAATAAAATTTTAGAGCTGTTTTACAAACAGACAATGAAAGAGTTAATACCTACCAACGTGCTTGCTCTTCCTACGACCGTTAGGCTATTCCGTGAAGAATTAAAGAGGTATTTGTTCTACCAATCCATTGTGGAATATAGTCAGTGAAGAGTAAACAGATTTGGGTGATCTATCGCATACGTCAACCGATTCGTATACAATATTAAGAAGCAAGATACATATAGCCTAATGTGCAAATGTTACTTCCATACTGAAAGATGATTTTTGAAATCATACGGAACGGGGATACAGATTCACATAGAATGTTTTGTTGTTTTCTGTGATGAAATTGTTTTAGGACTTTACTGGTGTTGAAAGTGACCGAAATTGAATCGCCGATATCACATGCACAATAACAATGTATATTTTGAGTGGATCCCAAAAACTGGCGTTGTCTAACAAAGCAGGAAAGGTTCCACTATTTCCTGGAAATAGTTACCTAGATGTACAAGTATTTGTGCTGATCAATGTGCTTTCAGGTTTTTGTGAAAACTATAAAAGAATACTCACAAATATAAACCAAGAACTAGTCCTGAATATTGCTACGATAAAAATTTATACACAGAAGCCAATCTCAATCCCCAGAAGAATAAATCATCAACAGTAAACTCGCCGGATTGATGTGGCCTGTGCAATTAAGTAAACGTGATAAAACTAACACTGCTTAAGACTCGGCGCATTTATTTATAGAAGTTCGGATCTGCTGGAATATTTAGCTTCCTATATGTAAAAACAAATATATCTTTGAAAACATTAAAAGCTGAAGAGACATTGAAGGAAGTGCGCTTCAGACAGGAAGTAAATTATTGATAGGTAGGCCTTGTAACGCTTATGTGCCATGTAAATGATTTATGGCTGTTAGCGTATATGTTGATAAATACATTAATAAGTCTGTTCAGATCAATTTACTAAACAAACAGTTGCATTCAGTTTCTGAGCAGCTTTAGATATGCTGCAGGTTCGATATTGACCACAGTCGCCACGGGCAAATTACCCGAAATAAAGTCATTCAACGGAGCTACTAGCATGCAAATAAAACATCACTCCGGAATACAGTTCACACTTATTTATTACGTAAATGTTCTCAAACTACTACAAACCGTAGAAACCACCAAATGAATAATGCTAATCGGACTTCGTAAATCTGAAGATTGCCAGGCTCGTTTAAGCAATGAACAAGACAATAATTATCGCCACCAACAAACACACATGCAACGGCAACACACTTTGCTGCTCACAGTTCCTACTTATCTCCACTTTGCACTGAAATTATCACTGCCATCAAGTCTGTAGTCACTCGTAATAAAGTTTCTGTAGCTGACTTACAGTTTATTAGTTCATCGAACAACCAGTTATTCGTCCGCGCTCTTACACTACAATACCAATCTCGCGCCATCTTCCCTTCCACCACTGATACTCCGCTCTCTCTGGTAAGGATCGATATCGATCTATCGATTGTTCCGTTACACCCCCCTCGCTGGGTTTGTGGCGAAAGATGCGGTTGACAAAGCGTATCTTGCGCCAACATTTACTCAAGCAACATTCATCATCTCACAACATTACCAATAAACCTGGTGGTTTCACGGCAAATTAATCATAGGTACTTATGACTATACACAAATGCCATTACAAAACCATCAACACATATAACAAATCAAAAAATACATACAAAACATCAAGAATACAAAACTGAAATAAAGATTGCTTCCGTTGTAAAATTGTCCTCTTTCTACCATTTTTTTCCCAAACTGTCACAATCATGTAACATACATTCAAAACATCAAGAATACAAAACTGAATTAAAATTGCTTCAGTTGTAAAATTGTTTTCTTTCTATCCTTTTTCCAAACTGTCACAATCACAGCACTAGTACATTCCCCGGCCTCGGGGCCAAAATTACTGGGAACCACAAACCAGCAAGAATGCCTTCAGCAACTGTGTATTAATACTACATGGGTCACCAACCTGTGCCCAACTACTGAAGTTACTTTATTCTCTGACTTATTGACACAACATCTTACAAATTCCGAAATTGCAACCGTGACTGATTGCTAAATGAAACTCATGAAAACCTACATAAATCATGACAACATTTAATTATCAATGATGCGGGAGATGTGGCAGTGCTGGGAGGTGTGCCCTTCTAACCGGTGTCCGACACCCCGCCAACACTCCCCTCCTGACCGAAATATTTGTAAGGCTTCAAGGATACTACGTTGAAAGTTCCGCTAACTTCTCTCCCATCGGCATATTCCAACTTGTAAGCATTATCCCTCAAACAGGCTTTGACCCTATAGGGACCTTCGTACAACACTTTGAACTTTCGTATTTCCTTCTTTACTCGGGACGACTTAAAATGCGTTTGCACCAAAACAAGGTTCCCCACCTCGTACGTCGTAGCCTTTCCTCTACCGTCATGTCGTCTCTTATTCCTCGTAGCTGCCCTCTCCAGGTTCTCCTTAGCCTCTCTTATCTTCTCCTGGTAATCAACTGGGGGTCCTTCGGGGAACTCCACCAGTTGCCTCACTATCCTTTCTGGGGAGGTACATGGTACATTATCTCCGATGGTACCAACAAGGTGGAGTCATGAGGAATATTGTTATGAACGTCCTCCCACTCGCTTATAGTTAGGGCCCAACTTTTATGATTGTCACTGCATGTGGTGCGGAACCAACGTCCTATGTCCCTCATGACCCGCTCACAGGGATTTCCCTGGGGATGATAAAATGATGTTTTTATCACCTCCACCCCTTCTGCTGTAATCTTTCTGTCCAGCTTTACTCCTGAATTGAGGTGCATTGTCTGAAAGACCTTTTCAGCCCTTCCAACCTCTCGGAAATATCCTTCCACCAACTTATTTGCCAATACCTTCGCGGTAGCCTTCTTCAATGGATATAATCTGACATATTTGGAAAACACATCCATAACAACCAGAATTTGTGTGACTCCTGCCCTCGATGCAGGTAGTGGTCCGAACACGTCCACTGCTACTAACTCTCTAGCTTTACTGGGCAATATATTCTTCATATCCCCCCTTCTCAAAACATTATCCGCCTTTACTCTTTGGCAGACATCACAAGCTGAAAGTAATCTAGCAACCCTCCGGGCCATATTGTTGAAGTAGCAGCTCTCCCTTAGAACTCGGTAGCATTTACTAGGCCCATAGTGTCCATAGCTCAGGTGATGTTGTATAACGAGCTTGTCCACGCATGCTTCCGGTACCCAAAGTTTCCAATCGGAGCTATTTTCCGACTGACGTCGAAACACCACACCCTTATATACGCAATAAAAGTTCCTACACTTCCCCTGGTAGTCGTTATCAAGTAATTGTCCTTTATCATTTTGATCACACTATCATCATCCTGTAATTCTCTTATCCTTCTCAGGTATTCCTCTACATCATTCTCATACTGCACTTGCTTAATAAAATTGAGCTGAAACTCGTCTTGCTCCTCTACTCCATCTCCAGCTTCTTCCAAGCCCACCGGCAGCCTAGAGAGACAATCCGCCACTTGGTTCTCTTTCCCTGGAAGATATTTCACTTCAAACTCGAACTCTTGCATGAACAAAGCCCACCGAGCCAACCTCCCATGGGTCAATCTACAACTCATTAAGAACGACAGTGCCTTATGATCCGTGTAAACTATGGTCTTTCTTCCAGTAAAGATGTGTCGGAACTTTTGAAAACTCCACACGATGGCTAGACATTCCTTCTCCGTAACCGTGTATCGACGTTCGTGCTTTCCCAGCATTCGACTCGCGAAAGCGATCGTCCGATGACCCACCTCTCCATCTTCTACTACTTCTTGAAATACCTCTGCCCCTAGACCATATGAAGAGCTATCTGCCGATAAACATACTTCCAGATTCCAGTCGGGGTGTGACAACGCGATGCGCTCTCTCAAGACTTGCTTGATCTGCATAAAGTCCCTCTCACACTCTGTGGTCCATACCCACGGCGTGCTGATCTTCTCCAGTTCACTCAAATGTATGCTGTTCATGACCTGTCCCTTTATAAACTTTCTATAGTAGCCGCATAAACCGCGGAAGCTCTTGAGCTGAGTCCGGTTCTTTGGTCGAGGAAACTTCACTATCGCTTCCAACTTCGAATCATCCACAAATATGCCTTGGGGTGTTATTATGTGACCAAGAAAATTCAACCTCTCTCTCAGGAAGGCGCACTTCTTTTTCCGAAGCGTCATCCCTCCCCTTCTCATTGCCATTAGCACCTCCTCAACGTCTCTCTGTGATCTGTAAGTGTCTCCGACACTATTACCATGTCATCCACGTAGGTTAATACTTTATCTCGCAGGTTCCTTCCTAACACATAGTCTAAAGCCCTTATGAAACTGGATACGGCATTATTAAGCCGAACGGCAATACACAAAAGTGTAGCACTTTCCTTCAAAGCGGAAAGCCGTATACTTTCTTGATTCCTTATCTAATGGAACTTGCCAATAACTCGAAGTCATATCTAATGATGTCATGTACTTTACTCCGTGAAATCTCCTTAGCAGCTCGTCCACTGGTTGAGGATGATCCCTTTCCGTTATGAGTATCCGGTTAAGTGCCCTGGCATCTAGAACCAGTCTCACGGACTTATCCTGCTTTTGAACAACTAGGAGAGGATTCACGTATTCACTATTCGATCTTTCGATTACTCCCGCATTCTCCATACTATCTAGTGCCTCTTGCACCTTAGCCCTTTGTGCCGGCGGTGTAGGGTAGGATTTTGCCGCAAAGGTATGCCCCTCTTTTACCTTTAACTTACAACAGTAACCTCGGATGCGCCCAGGAACATCCGAGAACACGTCGGGGAACTCGTCGATAATGTCTTGTACTCCCCTTTCATGCTCTGGTAGATCGCGATTCATTTCCAAGCTCAGAATCTCTTTCCTGTGTCTGACCGATCGGGAATCCCCCCACGATATCACCTGGATTTTAGTAGATTTCTCCTCCCTATCGGGTATCCCCTTCTTCAGGTCGGCTTTGACGCGTTCTCCTCTCGTTGTAAACGTAAGCGTTCCGTCCTTTAAATCGAGAATCGCTCCTGCCTCTTTAAGCCAGTCCGTTCCTATGATGAAGTCCACATTGAGCCGGGTATCACGTATGGCTCTATGTCCACTACATGTCCTGCTATTTCTCCTTCTACTTGCAACACCCACTTGACAGTTTTAGTCTTGTGCCCCGTAGCAGAGGTTATCGTCATTCCATTCACCGGCCATTCTCCTATCTTCTGCTCACTTGAAATTTGCTTATACAGACTTTCCGAAAAACACGTAATCACCGCTCCCGAATCCAATAACGCTTCTACTTCTCTTCCCTTAAACTTGACCATTACCCGAGGAGAAAAAGACTCTCGGCGTTCCAACGTATTCCCTTCCTGCAACAACAGCTCTCGTAAATCTTCGCTATACCCATATGAGTCTTGAGCAATCGGTTGCGCCCCGCTCGACCTTTCCTTGGAACTTTCTTCCTGGAGATTCATCAATTCACAATCAATGTTCTGCTCGACAAACAGCCAAGCTACCTCATCACCTCCTTCTCCCCTTAATCTTTCCTCTTCTTTCTCCTTATCATTCTCCCAACTGACATGCGAAATTGGACTTTCTCCTTTCTCCGATATCCAGATGTGATTACCACTAATTTCCTTTCTCCTCTCGGTGTTCTCTTGGTCAGAATTTTCTATTACTTGTTCACAATTGGTTATTGAATCCTCCATCGTTTCTGGTTGAAATGGCATTAAGGAATCCTCTGGATAAACACCTTTAATTCTCCCACTCACAGGAAACTCTAATATGTAACCAGACTATTATTCTAAAAGGTCCTTCATACGACAACTGGTATTTTGAATGTCTCCATCATTACTATAAGGTTCGGAATTCGTTTTCAATAAAACCAAATCACCTTGCATATATGACTTCCAATCCATGTTTACACTAATTTTCTCCCATGCGCTGAACATATTCTTTTCCTCGGGCAAGCAAGAACCCTTCGACATTCCAGTTACTACCACTAGTTCTTCTTTCGGTAGCCTCGTATAGTCTCCTGTCCCCGCCGAGGCTGAAGCAGTGACAGGCACTAGTTTACCTGTGGCGCACTCTCCACCACGGCCACATGCCACCTGATTTACTGAACTCCCCTCGGGGCCAATCGTCTCCAGTTGGTCCATTATATTCCACTCTAAATCCTCCGACTTCCGGTTCCACGACCACGTCCAAATCCTCCTCTCTGTCCACGGTTATTGTACCCGCCTCGATTCCTGTTATCAAAATGAGGGTAGCTCTCCTGTTGCTGTTGGGAGTTACCTTCTCTCCCCTTCCGATTGCGGACTTCTCCACGAAATGGGATGGTGTCCTCCCCCCATATTCTTTTGCTCTAATACTTTTCTCTTGTTCGTCCAGCCGACCCAACATCTTTACCGCCTCGTCAATGGTACATATATTATGGCTGACAATACAAGCTGTGTCGACTAGGGCAAACGCGCACTAATCATCCGCAACATATTCACCTTCACTGAAAGGTGAACTTAAATGTTTACAATAGTTAACACACTTCAAGAAAAAATTTTGCTGAGTGCCACTATCCGGCGAGTATGGCTTTCCCCATCATTAAATTCCGCCGAACAGCAATTTGCCGGTCGATGGACCAGAAATGTTCCAAAAAGCTGACTTAAACTCCTCAAACGTATCTCGCAATTATCTGCAGCCCGTTCTCCCACATTCGGGCATTCCCCTTGATATGTTACTGAACATTTCTATCTTCTTTCTTTCTACGGCCCTACAGAACGGCCAAAATTTTCAACTTCTTCACAAAATCAACTGGGTGTATCCCCCCATTATCACAAAAGTCCTCCCAGTCCACTTTCTCTTCTACCATGCACGCAGTGAGCGCATTCACATTTGGCAAGATTTGACATTTGACAACCTCTTCTCGCACAACTTGTGGAACTCGTAACTTTAGAATTTTTTCAATTTGCTTCTCTTGTAACTGTAACTTTTCATTCACCCATACTGCAGTGGAAGCCTTGACTTTTTCCACCTGACACGACAATTTTTCCACGCCTATTGTTAATTGGTCAACGTCTTCTTTCACTACTGTGTATTTTTTCGTGCAAGGTTCTCCCTTACAATCTCCACTTTCGACAATCTTTCGTCATGACTCTCTTCTATAAGCTCGACTGTTTTCTTTAGGGATTCCATATTTTGGTGCAAAACACTAGTTACCTGTTCGCAATCTGAACGATACTGAGTCAACTTACAAGATATTTCAGCAGTTTGTTGTGTACAAAGTTCCCTATATTGGGTCAATTCTTCCCTAAACTGCCCTAGTCGCGATTCAAAAGCATCCCGAAGACATTCGATACTCTCCTTATTTTCATTTAATTTAGATTCAAGCAAAATACTATTTTCATTTAATTTGGATTCAAGTGAAATACTATTTTCATTTAATTTGGATTCCAGTGAAATACTTAATTCAGATTTAAGGGAAATATTATCTTCCTTTAATTCTGATTTAAGTGAAGTTAATTGAGATTCAAGAAGGGACTGAATTGACATGACAAATTGTCCCTGGAAAGCACGAAACATTTCCACCATGGACACCTCATTACTTTCCCTAAACACTTCTCTTGACTTGTCAACTTCTGATTCACCGGCAAAACTCGTCATCGACTGTAAATGATTAGACAAAGTAAGGGAGGACTGACCACAGGGTACACTGGGTGCGTCACCAAAGGACTCACCTCCCAGCACCATCTCTCCATTCACACCACCCTCTACCTCAGATGCCATATTACGAAATTATTTCACACAAATAAATTCAATCTTCCGTTGTAGAAAAGACAAGAAGTAACCAACGCCGTCAATCCAGCAAACAGAATACACCAGTATACATTAGCACAGAAAAAAGGTAAAATTCTGTTTCCAAATCTCTTAACTTAACTACCAAACAAGATATACACCATGTCATAAAATACACTTTCAATTGAATACATACACTACTATCAATGACCAAAAAAAAATTACGGAAACTCTACAGAAATCTCTATCTATGAAATCGAAACTCTTGAAGCAAACCCGTTCAACTACAGCTGGCGTATATCTGGTTTGTTATTACTACCACATTAAATATCCTTTTTTTTTCGATTCCAATTAACAGCAAAAATAAAATAATTTTCCCCCCCCCCCCCTTGAAAAATAATTTGCTAAGCAAATCTAACACAGTTGTCCGGCATTTCAACTTCAAAAAGTTATCAGAGAAAAATCTTTGTCACTTATTATTCAAATCAATTAAATATTTATATTTTTTTAAAAAAAAAATTGCTAATTAATTAATTATTCGTGCCGGCTTGTGTTTCTTACAAAAACTGAAAATAAATCTTTCACTTCCCTTTCGATGCGACGAACAGCAACATTCTTGGACGCCAATCAGCTGTTTGAAGTCTCGACCCGCCAGGTTGTTGTCGTCTGCTATTTCCGCTCGCTTGCTGTGCCTTCTGAAGACTGAGCAGTTTCCCAAAAAACCGCTGCGTGTCGCTGTCGACGTAGCACTGATACTTTCTCTGAATGCACCGCCCTCTAAGAAAAATAGTCTTTGCCGTGTGCTGCGCACGATTTCTTTGTATCGCAGAACAAGCTTCTCTGACCACGCTTCGCACCAACTGTTCGATTGTCAGCTTTGATTGTTGATCGTTCACTGCTTAATTATTTCGTATATTCCACCTCCGGTTGTGACTAATTATCGACAATTCCTCCCGTGGTTTACATATACTGTCCTGTCACGGTAGCCATGTAACGCTTATGTGCCATGTAAATGATTTATGGCTGTTAGCGTATATGTTGATAAATACATTAATAAGTCTGTTCAGATCAATTTACTAAACAAACAGTTGCATTCAGTTTCTGAGCAGCTTTAGATATGCTGCAGGTTCGATATTGACCACAGTCGCCACGGGCAAATTACCCGAAATAAAGTCATTCAACGGAGCTACTAGCATGCAAAGAAAACATCACTCCGGAATACAGTTCACACTTATTTATTACGTAAATGTTCTCAAACTACTACAAACCGTAGAAACCACCAAATGAATAATGCTAATCGGACTTCGTAAATCTGAAGATTGTCAGGCTCGTTTAAGCAATGAACAAGACAATAATTATCGCCACAACTAACACACATGCAACGGCAACACACTTTAGTGCTCACAGTTCCTACTTATTACCACTTTTCACTGAAATCATCACTGCCATTAAGTCTGTAGTCACACTTAATAAAGTTTCTGTAGCTGACTTACAGTTTACTAGTTCATCGAATAACCAGTTATTAGTCCGCGCTCTTACACTACAATACAATCTCGCGCCATCTTCCCTTCCACCACTGATCCTCCGCTCTCTCTCTGGTAAGGATCGATATCAATCTATCGATTGTTCCGTTACAAGCCGTATCCATATACACCCGTAATAGAATGCCCGCAAGGGTCGATATAAAATTAGAACCCTTCAAGTTCCCCGTAAAAAGCACGGTGAAATATTTGGGTGCATGGATCGACAACAAACTCAAATGGGGTACTCATATAAAAAACATAATCAAGAAATGTGACATGGCCACTAATCTCATTCGAGCAATAGCCAGCATCAAGTGGGGCGCCCACCCCGCAATATTATTAAGGGTATACAAATCCTTGGTACGCCCTTACTTTGATTATGCATGTATATGCTATGGGTCAACATTAGAAATTCTACTCAAAGAACTGGAAAAAAAAATATAAGGCTCTCCGGGCATGTTTAGGCGCAATGAAATCGACACCCACGAACACGCTTTTAGTCGAGGCACTCGAACCCCAGCTAAACATCCGCAGGAGCCTCTTTGCTCGAAATTCCTCCTCAAACACAGCCAATATGCTGGTAGTAGTCTGATGAATGCAATTCACGATCTCGCAATGCAATGCCTCACTGCCTACTACTAGGTAAAGAAAAAACGCTTCCAGTTACGGCGGAATATTTAGAATCCTACAAGACATGTACGAGCATTCGACAAAGCACAAAAATGCCATCCCATGAGGCCTCGTATTGGAACCCCGTCACAAACTTGGAAGTGACGCCCCAGCCGGAAAGCCACAGAACAAATGTGTATCAATTTCTGTACAATCGTCCCAAAACGGAACACATATACACGGACGGATCTAAGCTCCCGGACGCGGCAGGATGTGCTTTATTCAGTCCAAAATTTGACGTAAAGGGACTATTCCAGCTTCCTGCGGAATGTTCCAACATGACTGCGGAACTGAGGGGCATACTTGAAGCACTCAACTACGCCAAAAACTCCCCAAGCACAGCCTTTGTAATCTTATCGGACTCTAGATCGGCCCTGATGTCACTAAAATACCACCTCAGTAAATGGCACAATGATGAACGTGTGTACGACATCGTGAACGTAGTCCAAGGATTAAAACGATCCAACAAATCAGTAGAATTCAAATGGGTCAAAGCTCACTGTAACCTCCGTGGAAACGAGATGGCGGACCGGTACGCAAAACAAGCCGCACGTAGCGGTATAACAGAAAATAACAAGATTCCCTATCCTGACGCTGTATGTCTCATCAAAAACATTGCACTATCTAAGTGGAATATGGAGTGGAAGAAATCTGTCACGACCAGAGGTCACCATTATGGCCTCATACACCCGGTGATTCCAACCAAGCAGTGGTACGAGAAATATAAATGCACACGAAGGTTGAGCACCTGCATCGCCAGACTCAAACTCAATCACGGATGCTTCAAACAACATCTCCAACATATTCACGTCATGGACACGCCAAACTGTATATGTGGCGAAATTGAGGATATAAATCACCTCCTGTTCGGTTGCAGTAGGAAGAAGACAGAGTCAGACCTCCTTCTACGATTCCTCACGAAAGCAAGAATCCCGTTACCCACATGCGCTGCCACACTCCTATGAACTGAGAACTATGCGATCTACAAGATTTTATATCAAGGTATGAAAAGAATTGGTGTTACAATCTAATAGACACATTTATGTATCTGTAACATTATATACTGTAGATAGGTCTCTGTACAATGTTACTGTTTACTGTGAGACATAAGCAAGGTTATAATATCAAACATGTTGTCCGGATGATCACACTACACCCTAGGACAGCAATGTTCTTTCACTTTTTTTTTATCTGCTTAACGTCTCTCTAACAGCGAGGTCTTTAGAGATGGGAAGGGATGGGGGGCAAGGAATCGGAAGGAATTCGGCCATGGCCTTTTGAAGGAAGCATCCCGGCATTTGCCTGGAGTGATTTGAGAAACCATGGAAAACCCAAATCTGGATGCCCGGACGGGGATTCGAACCGCCGTCCTCCCGAATGCGAGGCCAGAACGCTAGCCGTTACACCACCACGCTCGGTGTTCCTTCACTGATGTTATGTACGAATTAGAGCTAATTATAAGTTATGTATATTGTAAACAATCCCAGTTTGTATCATCATGGATACTGCAAAGTAGCTTAACGCAGATGTCAAAGCTAACTGTATATCGTACCTCTGTACATGTCGAACTATTTCCTATAAAATGTCCATATTTAATTAGAGGATAATACTCTCACTGCAGCTGATCTTGTATTATTATGTATATGGGCTGTACCATAACACTGTAGTATCCATGTAAGATTGAAAAAAAAAAAAAAAAAAAAAAAAGTTTCTAGAGAAGGTGATGATGCGGCGAGGAAAGATGTTTACCAGTTACAGTGTGCTGCTACTAAGTGAGAATTCATTTTATAGGCTTTGTGCTTCAATTGTGGCGTACAGGTCTTCGTGGTCTACATCCGAGTCATAGTTGTTTCTGTTCGTTCAATTTCTTTCAGTAGTTTTCGTTTTTTGGGGGGACGGAATTGGGAGGGGGTTTAAAACGTCGACAACCACCAATTGTGTGCTGTGTGAAAAGTACATTTGCAGGTACCAAGGCAGAAGGTTTTCCATTATCTTTTGCCGATAGATAATATTGGTTTCAATAGCAACACCAAAGCTTTTCAGTCGTTCTTTGACCAAACTGATGCAATGCTCCGTGGTGCACGAACCGCGTATTCTAAGCAAGCTGATATTAAAATGTGTTTCTTTGCGGTCAACATAAACGTTCAAATATGGGTGATTTTTTGGGACGTCCACTCATCAAAAACGCAACGAAAATCTTTGAGTTTTTTTCTTGAAATTTTCAAAATGAACAATTATGTCAACCTTTATGGTATTTAAAAATTTGCCATCATATACGTTATAGAATCAGCAGAATTAGGAAATTGAAATCCACTAGGATGACATAACGCAAATTACAGTAATGCACACCACAAAAACAAACTGGAGTTCTTATAAAATCTAAAAGTGGATCTATTTACTTTTTTTTTAATGGCTTTCGGCTGCTGAGGCCATACAGCCAGCTCAATGTGAATAAGTCATCATACAGTGTTTATATTCAGTATCTTGTAAGTATGGACAGCACAGGACGGACAGGACATTCACACAGACACACAACACTTAACATCCATGCCCGCGGCCGGATTCGAACCGGCGACCTTCGGCACGCGGAGCTAGCACTCTAGCCCCTACGCTACCGAGGCCGGCGATCTATTTACTTATCATCACGAAGGACGAAATAAACACATATTTGCTAGCGTGATTCAAATGTCAACTTGACGGACAGGTAAACGGGGCGATACAACCGGTAGAGAACGAGTCGGACCGAAAAGTGACCGGCAAGGTGACGAAGACTGCAATATGTTTACACCCCATTTTACGGATTGCGCATCCATTTAATTTTGTGCTAGATCCACCAGACTGCCAAATGATCTGGGCTCCCGCATTACTGGAGTGCAATGCCTATGTACATCCCAGTTAAAGTTTAAGTATGTCATTGGATGATTAAAAAAAAAAAAAATCACAAAGCTTCTTCCAATACTTTAACTTAAATTTTTTTGATTATGAAATCGAACTATGGAAGGAAAAGGGTATGAGAACAGCAAATCTTTAAGAACTAGACCTTACGAAAGAGTTAAATGAGGCGGAAATATCATTTTCTGTGGCAAAAAATGCAATCCTAATTTCCTTGGCTCAGCCTTGTACAACAAACAACATAGAGAGTACTGAACACTGAGGTCAACGTTGTTAGAGAACCTCCTAATCTGTCTGTGTATGCTTAGTTTACATAGAAAATTTTTACAAAAAAATTGTGAAAAAATTGCAGATGAAGTAGCTCTAAAATTACTATTAGTTTAATTTTATATATATAATATATATTATTATTATTATTATTGCAGCTATATCGATCCTTTTTCAGGATGTAGCCTCTTTATGTCTAATGAGCTATATATTAGAATTTAATTCTACATAGTTTTGTTGTAGTTCTTTCCAGGCTGATCGATCTTGAGCCACCCTCTTCAGTTCACGCCTGTAACTCGACGTATATCCTTATCCCAGCGATCCGGGGGTCTTCCTCTTGCTCTTTTCAGGTTTCTCGGTATCCAATCCAGCACTACCGTAGTCCATCTTTCATCTCTTTTGCCAGCAACATGACCGGCCCATTGCCATTTTTGGGTCATGACTCTTTTTAAGATGTCTGTTACTTTAGTTATTGAACGAATGTGCACGGTCCTTTTCCTATCTCTTCTTGTAAACCCTAGCATTACTCTTTCCATACTTCGCTGGGCAGTTCTCAGTTCTTGCTTCGTGTGACTATTTAGTGTCCAAAACTATGGAATTTCTTCCGTATGCTCTCCAGCCCATCTTTATCCGTCTGTAAATCTCAGGCTTAGAGTCCCCATTCATATTGATCAGTTGGCCAAGGTAGATGTACTGATCTACGGACTCAATAGGTACCAGAATCTTTCGTGTATGCCTTGTCATTGTCTTTTTCTGCCCATTTGTTTTGCATGATTTTGATTTTTGATATATTTATTTTAAGGCTCACTTCACTGCATGCTGCCTCTAGTTCATTTATCAGTTCTTTGAGCTCTTCCAGACTGTTTGAGAGTAAAACTATATCATCAGCGAATCTTAAGTTGTTAAGACTTCTTCCATTTATTCTCAAATCTCGGTTTTGCCATTGGATTTTTGACATTGCCAACTCTATGACTGATGTGAATAACTTGGGGGATATAGGGCTCCTTGTTTTACCCTCTTTCTACTGGGAACTCTTTGTTGGCTTCAGCGACGTTGACAAAGACAGTGGAAGTGGTGTAGATGTTGTACAGTAAGTCGATATAGCCTGGATTATATATATATACTCCATTAATTAATTAATTAATATAATATACAGGGTGTTACAAAATGGTACGGCCAAACTTTCAGGAAACATTCCTCACACACAAACAAAGAAAATATGTTATGTGGACATGTGTCCGGAAACGCTTACTTTCCATGTTAGAGCTCATTTTAGTTTCGTTAGTATGTACCCCATGTTCTTCCACCTACGCTCAATGGAGAACGTTATCATGATTTCATACGGGATACTCCACCTGTGCTGCTAGAAGATGTGCCTTTACAAGTACGACACAACATGTGGTTCATGCACGATGGAGCTCCTACACATTTCAGTACGCCATTCACCAGGGCTGCATCAGCGCATCAGGGATTCCATGCGACGGAGGGTGGATGCATGTATCCTCGCTAACGGAGGACATTTTGAACGTTTCCTGTAACAAATTGTTTGAAGTCACGCTGATACGTTCTGTTGCTGTGTGTTTCCATTCCATGTTTAATGTGATTTGAAGAGAAGTAATAAAATGAGCTCTAACATGGAAAGTAAGCGTTTCCGGACACATGTCCACATAACATATTTTCTTTGTTTGTGTGTGAGGAATGTTTCCTGAAAGTTTGGCCGTACCTTTTTGTAACACCCTGTATATATTCCATTAATAAATTTTTTGTAGTATGCATATTATCAGTTTTCTCTTGTCTGCCCCTCCCCCTCCCCTTGGACAAAATCCTGGCTACGCCTTTGTTTGTGGTTATTGACAAAGACTGTGACATGTATCATGGACGCAACGGATTTGATTCAGTTTTGAAAGAATAGTCAGTCACACTATACACTGTCATCGTTACAACCATGGATGAACAAGTTTGGTAGAACAACAACCATACAGAGCAAGAGGGTGTTCGTTCACCTACCTCAACACATTATTAGAAAAGAAGGAAGTTTGCATTGTCAGGGTAGAGTACTCAAACATGTAGCTCGCCCCAGGGGTGAAGTTAATGTTGTAACCAGAATATGTGCTAAAAATGCAATTCATAATGGTCTATTGTTTTTAAAAACGATACAAGTGACATTGGCTATGTAGCAGTGTAACGCAGTGTCAAGTGAGGCGATGAACTTTTTTCCTCGCATGTAAACCTCAAGAACTATTTAAAGTAAAATCTGTCAAAATTTTCATTCGATTTGTAAACATCGATGCAGAAAAAACAAAACGCTGTTTATAAAAGCCAGTAGGCCTAATGCTATTCGATGCAAGTTACTCTAACTGAATACGCGTCAGATCTACTGTGAAAATTTTTTCATAGCTTCCTTAAGAACTCTGACGGATACTACGGAAAAAATTATTTTAACTCAGCGACGTCAACAGCAGTGTCTTCTGACTCGATTATTTTGCAACTTCATAATTTCTCTTTTGCTCGTCATGATTAATAATGTAGAGTAGTATCTTGTGCTAGGCAGCACAACTGCTTTAACTGTTTTAGATAACACTTTTCCTGATTTGTGTATTAAATTTATTATATGTAACTGCGACAAGATATTTATAATTTTGATCCCAATTAATTTTAGTTCCATTCCTTACAACAGAATGCATTGCCTCTGCCTATTCCCTAAAAACTTTCATCCCCATCAACATATATGTTGTTTTTGCCACACTAAGACTTAACAAGTTTTTATTTAGACATTCATTAACTAATTTTAACTCATCATTTATCACCTTTATCATTTTTTGTAGATTTTTCCCATGGTAATATATTAGTGTATCATCTGCTACATGTGAATTTTAAATTCTTTAGTATTTTCGCTAGATCATTTATATACAAATTAAATAATAAGGGACCCAGTTTAATTCCATGTGGAACTCCACCTTTCACTTCTCTTTCTTCAGACAGAATCTTATTAAATCTAACCGTCTGAAACCTCTTTGTTAAATAAATTTCTAACCAAGTATAAACCTCCCCAATTATGTTATACATATTTCTTTTTATTTTTTTTTTTTTGACAGCAATTCCCTGTTAACAGAATTGAATGTTCGCCTAAGGCTTGAGAATATTGCTATTATTCTGTCTCCCTTATCTATTGCCTCTAACCAATTTTCTACAACCAACTGGATTGCTGTCTCTGTACTGCGCTGTTCCCTAAATCCTGATTGGTATTCAGTTATGAAATCATTTTCCTTAATACAACTTACGTTATAGTTTCGAT
Organism: Vandiemenella viatica; assembly: GCA_031002005.1. Taxonomy (NCBI): domain Eukaryota; kingdom Metazoa; phylum Arthropoda; class Insecta; order Orthoptera; family Morabidae; genus Vandiemenella; species Vandiemenella viatica. Next base: position 302,336,434 of record JARYHS010011408.1, on the reverse strand, counting down.
AAATTTTTGCATCAATTTGAAAATATTTATTGGTCTAAGATCTACACGCTTCGAAATACCCTTTACTTCAAGAACGGGTACAACAATAGATGTTTTTATTCCTTTGGCAACATTCTTTATGTTAATGCTTTATTTATAATATTAGTTATTGTACTTAATACCAAAGGCCATACTCTCTTTGATACCTCACTGCTTACTCCATCGGAACCCACTATATTTCTTAATTTCCGAACTATAATACCAATTTTTTTTTCCTCCGTCACTTCATGAAATTTGCTAAGGATTATCATTACATGCTCCTCTGTTTTGGGGATATTTCAACTTCTCAACACTTTCAATATAGAAATCATTTAATTTCTTTTAAATAAAATACATAATCCTTGCCAAATACTATACATTTTAATGTCCTTTCCTCGGTTTTATACAAAGTTTTCAAGTGTTTTCGTAATTTTGTTGGTTCATTCTTATAGCTTGTAAATTCTTCCTAATAAAACTGTTGTTTACTTTCTCTCTATAGGTTTACAAAATTATTTCTATATTGTTTATACCCATTCCATGCCTCATCTATATCTATTTTAATAAGATAAACTTTTTATAACCTATATCCCTTTGAATCCTGACATCTTTTATTTTATTTGGAGACCAAGGACACGGTAAATTTCTCATCAATATGTCTCACTTTCTAGATTCTTGAATACTCTGGATTATATTCCCTCTTAATTCAATATATTTTTCCTGTACATTTATATCATTACAACTTTTGATGTCACTAATTTTTTCTCTCATTTTCTTCATTAGTTTGTTGTAATCAATGCTACCCTTTACTAGTACATTGAATCTACCTTTAATATTTCTATTAAAAATCCCTGTGATAATGATTAGATTATAGTATGATATTCTAGGTGTGTCCACTTCTGTACATTTCAGATTTAAATTATCAGTAATCATGAGATCGATTAGTGTTTCACTCCAAGATCTGTTACTTGCGCTACAAGCTTTCTTGTATAAAATTAATACTTTTTTTGACAAATCTATGTTAAAATCCCCTCCCCCCGCCTTATAAAACAATCGTTTTGACTGATTTCTAGTATTTCCTAATTACCATTGATAACCTATCTATAAATATCCCTTTGCTACTGCCAGGTGATCTATAAACACTGACAATTGTCTTCCATAGATGGGAATCCATGAACAACTTGATTGCCATCATCCACCATTCCCCTTGTTTAACATCAGTCCTAACCACCTCATTGCGGAAATGATCCCATACTCCAATAAAAACAGTGGCTAAAAGTATATACGTATAGAGACAGACACATATTCAATGTCTGAATGGGCAGTATCTAGCAAGTCCAAGATGACTGGTGTGGTTCTTGACGCTATGAACAGAATGCTGAGTGCTGGTCGTGTATCTAAGAATTTACAAACTGTCAGCGGAAAGAAGTTTTAAATGTTAATAATCAATACTCGACATACATTCATCTTAAAGCATCAATACTTGAACGATTCAACAGAACTATCAAGAATGCAATCTGGCAAGAATACAACAGACGCGGTTCACATCGGTAGATTGGTTTATTTCCTCAGTTAATGTCCAATTGCTGTAACAAGTCGCACAGGACCATCAAGATGAGAACTTGTGATGTTATTGGCAATTCACGACTTTCAACAGTGTACAGAAATATAATCCTTACTACTGCAACAAAAAATTGGATACAAAAGATAGTTACCATAACATTCCTTTAAACCTGTAATTTTTGAGGGGCTTTGCTGCTAGTTTGTATATATTAGACACAAGTATTATCTATACTTTCACTGCTGCCCAAGCGCGACGCGTCATACTAATTGTTACTGATATACTGTTAACAGCAGCATGTTGGTGACGCTAACTCATAAGATTTTACTAATTGAAGAAGTGTCCATACGCCCAACACGTCAAGTCATGTCAGTGATGGGAAGTCGCGACTCATAGATTTACCGCCTAACGCGCCTATAGAAGTTTAGACATATACATATATAACTAATTTCCAAAATTTACTACTGTCGATCTGGAATGCAACTGGGAAAATGTCTACTTATCGTATTTTGATGGGATTTCGTTTGACGCCTAACAAGTGGTCCCACGGCTTAAATAACATATGTTTCATTTTTATGTGATGTCGAAAAAGTGTACAAAAATTTGTATAAATTTTTTTTGAATGTGATTTACTGATCGTATTTTCTACGTCCACACTCTGCTACTCATAAATGGTGTGGTTGGCAGTATTAATTCAGTGACGCTTCCGTAAGAACCGTGGCAAGCAGTGCCTCGCAATAATAATCCAAATGTGGACGCACCAGAGTTTTGTACGTTATCTCCTTTAGATGAGCTTTGCAGTTTTTCAAAATACGGTCTCTGAATTGCAATTTAGAATTAGATTTAACTACTACGACAATTACGAGTGGGTTCCATTTCAAGTAGCGTTGTACTATTACGCCCAAATACCTCAGGTAATTGACCGTTTCAATAGCTGAGTTGTTCACTTTGTACTCGTGAGCCAACGGATTATTTTCGTTATGTATGCACATAGCCTTTCTCTTTTTGCAGTTTGTAGTAACTTTCCATTCGTTGCACAACTCAGAAATTACGTCCAGATCTCGCTGAATTTCTAAGCAATAGTCATAGAACCTTACTTGTCTAAATATAAACACATCAACAGCAAACTTTCTCAAACTGGTAACAACGTTGTCTTCTAGACCATTTTGCAAAATTAAGAAAAGAATTGGTTCTATTATACGTACTTCCTTGAGAAACGCCAGACTTAACATCAAGATGATAAGAAGTTTTTCCAACAAAGACAAACTGCGACCGACCAGTTATAAAATATCGTATCCATCAAAATTTCGATTTGATGTACTATACTTCGCTAGAAGGCGGTTGCGTTGTAGAGAGTAGAAAGATTTCTGAAAATCAAAGAATACTGCTTCAACTTGTAAACCTGCATTAATAACATTCACTACATCAAGACAAAATACGTCAACACGATCTGTTCTTATGACATCCCTGTTGGTACGGTATAAGTATCTCCTTTTCTTCTCGAAATATCGTAATGGTAGAGCATATAATTTGCTCCAGAAATCACTGCAAACAAATGTTTGAGATTTGGATCAATAATTCCTATGATCCCTCCGACCATTCTTGAAAAAAAAGGAATTACCTGGGCAGTTTTCCATTCAGAAGGAACTTTTTCTTCTTATAAGGACATCGAACACAAATGGTTCTATTTCCGACACGTACTCTGAAACTAATCTTTCTAGGATACTGTTGGGACCTGGCACTTTCCTCCGCATCAGGCACTTTAATTGCTTTACAATGCACGAACTATCAATACTTAGTTCCACTGTAATTCCACACGATGAGGAAAAATGATTATATGTTAAATATTTTCGTAATTTAAAGAATTTTTCAATTCATTGTTAAATACGGTAGCCTTGTCCTGGCTGTTGTTAACTTCACGTCCTTCTTGTATTATTGTTGTAGCTCTTTTTGTTTTACTTATGGCTTTACGTCTCGTCGACGTCGAGGTCATTAGAGAGGGGATGGGATTGGGGAGAAGGAACGAGAAGGAATTCCGCCAATGCCTTGTGAAGGATGTATCCCGGCATTAGCCTGGATTGATTTGGGGAAATCATGGAAAACCTAAATCTGGACACCTGGACGGGGATTCGAACTGGTGTCCTCCCGAATGCGAGGCCAGAACGTTAAACGCGCACGCACCTCCCTCGGTTTGTCGCTACAACTAAAATTTTTGTATATGACCAGAATTTCTTTGGGTTTTCTGTTATGCTGTTGGATAGTGAATTGCAACGGAAATCATGGAAGGCATCACGCATCGCATAGGTTTCCGATTACTGTGCTGCACCTGATCGCACTGTTAAAACAATATATGTGTCATTTAATAGTGAAATTGATTAAGTGCGACGTTTAAGATAATTTTTCGTTGAAAGCAGTTCGCATGAAAACTAGTGGCCGCGATTCAATTAATATAAAGCCGGTGTTCCCATGGGTAATGTATTGAATGTGTAATTTAGCTGTGGCATCGTTAAAATTTAATATAATTTTAACTGATCTCGATTCACACACCTGTTGGATTTTAGTGGATTTTGAATATTGGACAGTCAACGATCCCCGGCAAAAATAGGCTTGATTTGATTTTGATGCAATTTCCAAAAAGTTGATTAGGTTAATTCAATTTATGTCTCAACGTGAATCACATAAAATTTTCTGGCTGGATTTTGACAGGGTTACATTTATTGTATCATCCGTTATCCCGAGGGTACGACTCATTTTAATGTAGCATAGCGAATTGGTATATTTAAGATAAACGTTTGCTGAACGTGATTCACTTCTTGTAGGATTTTAATGTGGTATTCGATTAACGTGCAGCCCATGGCATCACTGATAAAATATGGTTTTTTTAATGTTGACCTAACGTCGAAAAGCTGAAAAATTGAAAATAATTTTCATTCAACGTAATTCATGAAAAATTTATTGACAGAATTTGATGCTGTTTCGATTGATGTAGTATATTCAGATCGTGGGATAAAACAGGGAATGTTTCATTTTAATGTGATCTCGATGAGCTGAAAAGCACCCAGGATTCAAGATCACGTGGGTACATGTCCCCATGTGCCATCCACATGTAGCTCTCATCCCAAGCAAAAGGCAGTGGCTAAATTCCATCTCGTTCCTTGTAACTCATCCCCTCCCAGCTCTAATGACAATGATGTTCACGTACCCTAAAGCAAGTCACAGAATTTTTTCTAAAAGTATATTGTACAAAGTACAGCCTGTTGTCACCAAAGAAGGATAAGGTACTTTTTATTAATTTATTTCTTGATTTTGATGTGAAAACGAAAAACTGAGATATTAGAATTATAGGATAAAAATTAACATATTTCTCCGATTAGAGATAAGTTATTTTTCACAGCCGAACTTTTTATTGAAATAAACGTATGAGTGGCATAAAGATACAATTCTCTCAAAACTGTTCATGTAAGAGGAATTTGTGTTCTGTGAGTGACAGTGGCTGAGAATTACAAAGCAATTAGCGCAAACGCAGGTCTCCCCACTACCCACAAAGGACACCGACCTCGAACGCTCTGAACCGCACGAAAACACGCTTAAAATAACAAGAGACCATAAACAAAAAAATGGTGTGTGTCATTTACATGCAAAACGTTGCATTCTAAAATACTGATTTTGTAAGACTACAATGTGTCAAACGACAAGTGCAGATACATGATCGTTATTTCATCATGAAACTTCACTCTGTGATTTACAATCAATTTGCTACACATACTTATAAACCTATGTTGCAATCTGCTTGGTGAAAGGAAGGTTATGACATTGACATACCAATATCATCATTTGAAACTGTAATTAGTGTGGTTTTTATATTGGACTGCGTGAATTCGAAAGTGATTTGGAATGTGATAACGTGGATTTATTGAGGTTGTTCTCTTCCACCTTGTTTTAAACACTTCATAGAAATCCGCACCTGCACTTTGAGGACTAATATAAGCACCATCAGGTGTGTGGTACTGCTGTATATGCATGTTTTGCGCTTTATTAACGTACTTCAAGCAGAGAGATTTTGGCACTGTTGACTGCAAATGTAATGATGCACTGACGTTAGGAATTACGTATAATTTCCTTCATATGGAATTGATATCTTGTTATTTTGTGTCTCTCTATTAAAATATTACTTGAGGTAGAATTCAACGTTTTGCCTGGAAATGACACACACCATTGTTTTGTTTATGATCGCTTGTTATTCTAAGCATATTTTCGCGCGGTTTCGAGTGGCATTCTATACACGTACATCGTTTCCGCTCTTCATGTGGACTCCTACAATCCCTATCCTTTGTAGTATTGTATTTTAAAGTCATGGCCAAAACAGCTCACCGAACAGAGCTTGGTGGGTGAATCGTTAACTCCGGGGTCTGGTATTCTGGAGCCACCGGCCTGAATTACCCACATAGCTATCCAGATTTCGGTTTCCCCTGCCGTGTCACGTAACTAACTGACGACAGCATTATAAACGGAAGAAATGTTTGAAATAAAATAGTATTCATTGTGAACCTGGAGTACCAACGAAAACACTGTTACAAAATTTGTAACAATCTCTAGGTAACAGCGATGCGCTAAAAATATCTCTAAATAAAAAATGAGGTAACAACTCTATTTATAAGAGTCCTTCTCCATGATGCAGGATGGATAATTATTTCTTACTATGTTCCAAGTTGTTTCCTTCTTCCATATTAAAAAGGTTCTCCGGAGCGTAGTTACAATCTGCGCTCCGTTCGTCATTCATATAATTAGCTATCAAAGAAATTACAAAACCAAAGTAAATACTCGACTAGAATAGCAAAAATTAAATCAGACTATAACTGAAATTTGAGTCTGAATATTGCAGCTTCCATGTATACGAAGTGTGCAGACAAGATAAAAGCTATTTTCAGTACGGGCTTCACGTTTGGTTTACTGCGCTGGTGATGGATAGCGCCAATGAATTAGTTCCGTGCCAACAGCTCGAAAGCTATTTCTGGCCACCGGATAAGAAACAGTGGTTTGGTGTAATCACCCGTAAAAGATGGAAGGCGCATATTATCCCAAGTCGACAAGAGAGAAATTTTCCGTACATCAGACTGATTTTCGATTTCATTTGCCGAGGCTAGGAGAAGCTCTACCAGCCGAAGTTCCCTGTAACTAATTTCAAAAACCACATCATTAATCCGTGGTGGCTGAGCGGTTAACTTATTTGGGAGGACGTCGGTTCGAAACCCCGTCCGGGCATCCAGATTTGGGTTTACCATGTTTCCCCAAATCACTACAGACGTCCTTCAAAAGCCTTGGACGGAATTCCTTCCCGTTCCTTGTCACCAGTCCGTTCTCGCCTCTAATGACCTCTACACAAACGACAGGTAAGGCCGTAAGCAAAATAATCAACATCCGCAAAATTCGTGAAGTCTATTAGAAAAGTTTGATTGGTAAGTTTTTGTTTCCCTATCACAGAATCATAAAATTTACTTAAACTAAGCATTATGGTTTATTCTAAAACATCAGTTTCAAATGCAAACTTGACCTCTGTAATGGTGCAGGATGATCTTGAACATTATATTGTGGTAACTACTGCGAGGCAGACCAAACAGGTTTGGCGGCATTCTAGAGGGGTGTGAGCGAGGGCAGAGCGGAGACACGCAGAGTAGAACATTTTGGTCATCGCCAGAAAAGATAGAATCTTCGCTTTGAATGCTCTTCAAATCCCGCGTCCGTCTCCAAAATTACAAGTGATTAGTTTTATATAATGCTCTGGCCTCGCATTCGAGAGGACGCGCGTTCCAATCCACAGCCGACCATTCAAATTTCCATGATCCATTCTTTTCTGAAATCACTCAACGCAAATTCTTATATGGCGCAAGACGGCATAAGCAAAATTAAATAATCTGATTATCTGCCATCTGTTAGTCGAAATTTATTTAAACCCGGTTAAAAACGAAGCAAAACCTACAAACCAATTTTCAATTGCTGTGTAATTTCACTTGGGTCTTACCCTGTAGCGGGGTCTTAAACACACGCCCCTGTCAAATTACGTGCAGGCGGCCAGCAGAGCCTCCTCGTTAGTGCCTCTTCATGGCGGTCATCCCTGATTAGAGACCCCGAATGGCTGATGGAAGGCGGCTGGAGGAATCAACAGTCCATTCTTCCCTCCCGTGTCATACGTTTAACGGCAGGGTGCTAATGGTTATGTTGGCGACACAAGCAGCTTCCTGGTGTCATGTATGCGTGGAGAAAAGCTCGCAAAAGGCAACCATTCGGGATTTTGGTAGGCCGAACATGTAATAATATGAGAGGTCAAATGTTGTATACCCATGAACTGAGAGTGACATTAATACACGAATACAAATAAATACGAGAACTCACCGCATGACCGATGTCACTACAAGTTGGCAAAAGAATTTAACAATCTCCCCGTATTATTCTGCTACGAAATAAGAGTGACGTTATGAAACGAATACAAATAACTGCGACAACTCGCCTCATGGTCGATGTCACTACAAGGTGGCTAAGGAAACTAACATTAGGCCCGTAGTTACCTGGTACGAGAGATTTTCGTCTTTTCGGACTTGGTCAGTAGTGTAGGAGTAAGAGTACTATATAGTTCTTAATCATCACAGTAAGAACCATAAGCATTTCCTTGTTCCCAAAGAGCTACAAAGTTAATACTGAATTACGGCATAAATTATTTTCGTGCGTTTCGTCCATAAAATAGGGATGTTAGACTGGGACCTCCATTCTCTCTTCTTCGATGTTTGTTTACAACAAGACCATAAATGAAGGCAATATACACTTGTATGCCGACAGTTAAGACATGTTGGGGAAAGCCGAGTCAAAACAGAACGAACATCATATTGTCCCTCAGCTGCTGCGTAGGTATGCGTTAACGTGCGGGATGCTAGAAAATGCACAGCAAAGTTTAATACATCAGTACGCGCAATGTGAACCTCGCGAACGTGACTCTCTTCAGCAACAGAATTAAACGAGAGCAATATGATACTACAGAGCAGTCAGCGTGGGGAAATAAAGACACAGAGAAGATAGCGCATATACGAAAATGCAATGTTTGGTTTAACCATTAGTGAAGATGAAATAACTAAGTAATAAGGAGCACGTTTATACGACTGAAAATAATAGCCGATATTTAAATGTCACAGGTTTGACTAGCGAGAGGAAATAAGTGGTATGATCTACATCTACATCTACATCTATACTCTGCAATTCACAATTACTGTGGGTGGCAGAGGATGCTAAGCACCAATCCTATTTTAGAGTATTCCAATCCCGAATAGAATGAGGAAAGAAAGAATACATAAATGTATCAGTACGGCATCTTATCTCACGAATCTTATCCCTTCTGTCATTGTGACCTAAATAGGTTGGCGGAAGAAGTATTTCGTTGCACTCGTAAATTAGAGATTTTCGCATATTCTCCAACAAATTTAAACGAAAACGACGTCGTCTGTCCGCCAAACAATCCCAGCCTAACTCACGTATCAGCTCTGTGACACTTACATAAGGACTGTAAGTAGCGGTCACGAATCGAGCGGCTCTCCTCTGTACTTTCTCTAACGTGTCAATCAATCCCTTGCGATACGGATCCCAAATTGCACAACAGTATTCCAAATGTGGACGCACTAGTGTTTTGTACGCTATTTCCTTTGTATGAGCATTGCAGCCTCTCAAAATAAGACCTATAAAACGTAGTTTACAATTAGCTTTGCCTACGACGGAAGTTATGTGCAAGTCCCATTTCATGTTGCTTTGTACTGTTACGCCTAAATACTTCAGGGAATCGACCGTGTCAACAACTGAATTGTTAACTTTGTACTCGTGAGCAAACGGGGTCTTTTTATTACTTATTTGCATTGCCTTGCACTTTTTACAGTTAAGTGTAAGCTGCCATTTACGGCACCATTCTGAAATAACATCCAGATCGCGATGTATTTCTAAGCAATCGTCAGAGCACCCCATTTCCCTATAAATAAGTGCATCATCAGCAAAAAATTGCATCTTGCAATTAACGTAGTCACCGAGATCGTTTATAAAAATTAAGAAAAGAAGTAATCCTATTACACTTCGTTGAGGAACGCCCGAAGTAACATCTAGCTTTGAAGAGTCTTCCCCGTCAACAACGACATACTGCGACCGACCAGTTAGAAAATCGCGTATCCATTCGCAAATCTGATCAGATATACCGTACGCTCGAATCTTCGCCAAAAGGCGGTTATGTGGTACAGAGTCAAAAGCCTTCTGGAAATCCAAGAAAATAGCATCAATTTGTGATCCTGCATCGATAACCCTCATTACGTCATGCGAAAATAGAGCCAGTTGCTTTTCACACTAACGGTTCTTACGAAATCCGTGTTGGTTTGCTGTAAGCAACTCGTTTTCATCCAGAAACTTCATAACGTTAGAGCATATGCCATGCTCCAGAATTCTACTGCAGACAGATGTTAGAGATATGGGTCGATAATTCCTAGGATCTCTCCGATCACCTTTCTTGAAAACGGCAATCACCTGCTCTATTTTCCAGTCAGAAGGTACTTTTCTTTCTTCTAAAGATTTACGAAATATATCTGATAGAAATGGTTCTATTTCTTCCGCGTATTCCGAAAATAATCTTACTGGAATACCATCAGGACCCGGCGCCTTCCTCCACTTCAGGAGCTTTAATTGCTTTATGATACCTACACTATCAATTTGAACTGGATCCATCTCAAATTCTACACGCCGTGCAAAAGCGGGAATGTTTTCCATGTTTTCGTCAGTGAAAGAATTTTTAAATTCGGTGTTAAATACGGTAGCCTTTTCGCGGCTGTCATCAACTTCCCGGCCGTCTTGTAGTAGAACTGACATATTGTTGTCACTACCACTAACTTTTTTTACATACGACCAAAATTTCTTTGGGTTTTCGTTGAGACTCTTAGAAAGTGAGTTGCATCTAAAGTCGATAAAAGCCTCGCGCATCGCATTTTTAACATGTTCTCTTGTCTCAGCTAACTTTTCTAAATCACTCCTATACATCGTCGTCCTTGAGCGAGCATGTATCTTCCTTTGATGTTTAAGTAACCGTTTAATTTCACGTGTATACCACGGGGGATCGTTCCCATCCCTGATTGTCCTTTTCGGTATATGTAAGTCCACACCTTCCCTGATTATATGCATGAACCGAAGCCACATCTCTTCAACCAAACCTCTTCCTTCTATAAAGGTAATCAAATTATCCCTCAAAAAAGTTCTTAAACTCTCCTTTGGGGCCTTTTCAAACCTGTAAACGACCCTTTCTTTTTCTTTTTGCGCGCGGCTATTAATTTTACTGTAGCAATTACAGCTTTATGATCACTTATTCCCATGGTGGTAGAAATGTCCGTGAATAACTCAGGCCTATTCGTAACGAGAATATCTAAAATGTTTTCGTTATCGTTGTGGCACCGCGTTGGTTCAGTGACGAGCTGCTCCAGATTAAGATCTGAGAAAAGGTCAAGAATAATTTCACAGGATGTTTTATCCCGGCCACCAGTAACGTGGACGTAATTATTCCAGTCGATATACGGGAAGTTGAAGTCACCTCCTAGTATTATTGCATGATCTGGAAATTGACGAGCTATATTACTTACATTAGTTCTTAAGGCCTCAGCAATAGATACATCTGCATCTGGTGGACGATAGAAAGACCCTAATACAAGTTTTGTCCTAGCTACTTTTAGTCTAATCCATAGGATTTCACAGACCGTATCGATATTTATTTCGCTACACGACAGGTGTTTACTAACAGCTATAAATACACCGCCTCCATTGGAGTTCAACCTATCCTTACGGAAAACATTCATTCTATCGTTAAATATTTCCGCTGAACTTATATGGACTAGTATTTCATAGATGGCAGAATGTAATGAAATAAATCTTAATCTTGAAATAGGGTGACCAAAGTGGACCTCCCTATACAATTTAATTATTAAAATATTGGCAATGGTGAATATTATAAGGAATATTAGCATGTGTAAAGTTTAGAGAAGGACGAATGAAGGAAAATTTCATCAGATCCTAGCGGCATTCTGTACGTGACGACACCAGGCAATGGGTGGGCCTCTTCCAAGTAACAATGGATTAGCGCCTGTGAGCATAGTAGCCTTGAATTCCCCACAGTCAAGGGATGAGAGCCCCACAGAATAACAAGATGCAATCCTTGACTTGGGACTTTTGAGTTTCGAACGTCCGGAAAAGTTCCTAAATAGGAGGGACTGGAGAGTAGCGGTAAGTGCCGATTCTTTCCGAGGGGTGAAATACAGTTTCAGCCTACTGAAGGAGATAGTTTTTTTCGCAAGCCAATTAACAGAATAAAAATTACCAAATGACCTAAAATTCTATGGACTTTTTTCATATGTCGCCGAGAGCCATGGAAGGGAGACGTAAGATGTGGTAGTCACACAAAATCTACTGATGCCTATGAACATGAAGGAAGGGTCGGTGCATGGACGAGACCTAACCGACAGTGGATTCTTTCTGGTTCCAGGATGAATCAAACTCGGGTAAACAGTGTGACGATTACAATTCCACATCAAGTATTGTTCACTGTATTATTTCGTTTAGCCCAGTAAGGAGCGCGTGCAACCATTAATTTGCATGATCGTTTTTATTCTTCTTGCTGTTCTTCTTATCTTCCCACAACCTCCTCATTCTTTCACAGTGGACTTGACGTCTCTTTTGTGTCCATGCATTTCTGAGTTTCTGATTTTTTGCTGTTGGAATCTTAGGGGTAAACTTATTTGTGCTGTTTGCTGTATATCTTTTACAATTATCGCTTGCTGTCTAACGTATACTATTATTGCTTACATCCCAAATCGTCGTTAAAACTTATCCTATCGTGAGAGGAGCTATATGGAAGTGTTGGACTTAATGCTGTTGGAGAACATAAACAAAACTGTTTGTATAGCTGCAAGGTATTTTATCTAGCAAGTGCGAAATTTCGTAACGGCGTGCTCACTAGGAATTCTTGATGCATTCCGACCAATTTTATTAACTGGGAAAAAGCAATTGAGTGCCTGGCGTGTACAAGGCGCGTGTTGGTGATGGGTTCCCATAAAGTTCGCTTATTTTCAGATATCACACGTTTTATCTAAGGCCCTAAAGTCGAATTGTAAATATCATCCCTTTTGTTTCATTAATGATTAGACCAGTAGGGTAGGTTCCCAATATGTACTTTTTTTTTTACCTCGACTACTGCTGTCTGCAATACAGTTTCCATTAGGTGTTGGTGAATTTATTTGTTGTATTGTAATGGCATCTATATTTAGTTTGTACTTTATACAAATTTTTTGAAAGTTGCAGTCTCGATACAACTTCTAGATATGGATAATTTGTTAAACAAACGAGTTAATTTTCACTTTGATTTTATGACTTTTGTACACCCACATAATTTCATTTTTAACTTCAGTGCCTGGCTCCGGAGTAAAATGGTGTATATTCGTTTTGATATGAATTTGGAAAGTTTTGATGTTTTAGATAAAAATATCTACAACTTAGTATCCAAATTTTATTGAATGCAGTTTAGCAAAATACTACTGGTCGGATTCGTCTCGCTGTTAACATATTTAACTTGATTAACGTACGAGCGATATCTTGTTGTTCAAGGGACTGGAGTTAAAGCTTTTATTTCTTGTTTGTGATATGTCAATTCTGATCAAATCAGTTTCAGAGATAGGAATGTACATTAATAGCCCACATGAATGTAAGTGGAGGTAGCGGCTAGTCTTTGTCTGTAAATAATACTACAATAATTTATCCGCGTTGCGTGGTGTCAAATGGTCAAACTCCTCCACGGTGTCTTTGGCTCAGTTTTCTGATGGACAGAGATAACTTTGGAAAATAATTGCATAGAGACACATTAAAAACAATAGGGATGAACTATGGACTAATACGGTATTATGGTTTCCAATAACTAGAAAAAAAATGTTCTGTGAGTGATACAGACTGAATAGCAATTTATCATTTTTTGTAACATCCAAACGGGTCTATGATAATCAAATCCGAGTACATTTCATGAATTCACCACAAAACAGCTTCTTAGAGACCCTCCTCGATGTTCCTCGTACCATTTCAAATAGCTTAGTTAAACGCGTTTTTCAATTTAGGACCTATTCGTTTTTTTAACCACTCACTTGTCAGGACTCATTCCTCTGCTGCTTTCATAATGGCGCCCGCACTTGAACCAACGCGTCAAAATAAATAGTAAGACGCCCGAGTTATAACAGAAATAACGGGGTTGTGTTCATAGTTGCGGCCGGTGAATGGAATTTCCTTGTTGATCGATAAGACGCCAGGCGAGCGGTTTCGCATTATAATGGAGTTATTTCGCAACCTGTATTTCCTGTTGATCGCTAATGAAACATTCCGGGCTGCCAGACGCCCAGAGCTAAGATGTCACGAGCGTGTTGAGACACTGTAGCACTATAGCCAGACCTGTACAAATCTGTCTAAGTAGCCTGGGACAATGACGTCATGGGAATTTCTCCGCTAGAAAGGGATATAAAAGTGACGTCATTGGATACGCCCCTATATTTCTCCATTGGCATATTTAAATCTCCCGCCATCTCCCCCAGCAATAGCTTGTGACTTTTGTTTCTGATTGGCAGATTTTAAAAGCCTGCCATGCAAAGAACTTCAAATTGTAACTTTACGCGGTCGAGTGGCATATCTTCCCAAAGAACTTAACAGGTCAACATCCTCTTACCAAAATTACCTCTACCCCCCCCCCACCACCCAATAAGTTAATGGCGTCTTTATAAATACAATCTGTTCCAGAATCAATGTAAAATTACGAAGTGATTTCTACCCCGTTGCGTGCATTTGAGAATTATTGCAGACTATCTGAGGTCACAATAGGTTGTAGCTCTACTTTTTATATAGATTAAGAAATTTGGTGTGTTACAGAAAGTAGACATTTACATAGAAATCTATATGAGAGATACTTACAAATAACTTATAGCTAAGATCCCTTGTATTCATCAGATTTTGTTTCACATTAATCACGCATTGTAGATATTAGTAATTTCTCAAATATATATACCTCATCCGTAAGCGTCCAGCGTCTCTGAAACTACTTAGTAGAATGAAAAACAACTATCATTATTTCATTAAACGTGGAAAAACCATTCAACACAAATGGGACTGCTCATTCTTATTCTTATTACAGATATACCCGCTATCTAATGTGCGCTCATTGCATCTTAATTACAAACTTAGCTTTGTATCATTAAAAATATAGAGAATACCTAATTATTATACTGAATAACGAAAGTTCCTTTTCAGCGAACGGAATGATTGAAATGTATTTCAAAAATCATTTAAACGCGTACGCGTATGCTTGGTTTAATGGCGTAGGCATCGCTAGTGTGAAATGTACGCATTTTAAAGGGCTTTTCCCAGCTAAATATTGCTTAAAAAAGCAGCAGAGAAGAATGAGGAATAAATTTTGGGTGCATAGAACATACTGCCGAAGAGTTAGGAACTGGAAAACTGTGAAAGGAAACTGAAGGAACTGGTGTATCTGTCCTTGAGTATCGATGATCAAGAATGGATTGAAGGGTTACGGAGAAAGTTTCCATGGTATATGCAGCAGAATAATGCTATACTACAATGGGATAGCTTAGAACTGTTCCTGAGCACCATAAGCACGATAGATGACGAGTCAATGATGTGATTTTGGGGACTCAAAGAAATATAGAACCAAATTCTGGAGGCAGATAGTAAAGGAAATAGACAATATGCGACGAGAAGAGTTCACTCAAGAGAAAATGGTTTCAGGGAACATAAATAAAAAATGATACGAAGGGAAGAGTCACAATGTAAGGCAAGTCAAACAGAGAATATCAACAGTAGGAAATGGCGGGGGAAATCGAAAAGACAAACTGAAACATGAGTCGAGGGTTGTCAGATCGATTTCGGATATTAAAAGAACTAGACCAGACCAAAAACAGATAGAAAGAAGAGGAAAAGAAATGTATAAGAATGATGTAGAACATTGCATCGTGAAGACGATGAAATGGTGAAGACAGAAACGAATGACGGGGAAAAATACTTAATTTATGTGTCAAAGAAAGGCAACATTGAATTAAAGATAAAACACTGTAATGGTGGAAACGTCCTGAAATTTGTAAGAAACTGACCTTTTTATGATTCCTGGATTTTCCTCGGGAGGATATTACTCACCACAGAATCCATGGAATATTATTTTGCAGTTTCTGCTACTTAGTCGGTCTGCATGATTCAAACAACATACAATAAACTAAGGAGAACTTCATTTCACTTTTCTATATATTTCACTCATCATTTCCTTCATAAATTACACTTTCAACAAATCATTAAAATCTCAATATTCTCTCTTATTATCTCGATTAATAACATAATCATTGTTCGAGCGAGTAACACCAATTCATGACTCCGCTCGCCATCATTTCTATCCCTGGACTGACCAAAGGATACTCTCACTCCGCTCACAGATTACTTCAAAGATAATTGCATACAAACTGCTTCCATAACCTAAATACAATCATTTGCAATGTTTCTCATCAAACTTAAATCAACAGCACAATGATAAATATAGAACACAAATAACAAATGGAAAAAGAAAGAAAAAGTAATACTAAAACAATAAATTTTAGGTGTGAGGGGACTATGTTTCCTCACATATCCGCGCCACCAATTTTCGAAAAAATTTGTCTTAATCAAATTTTTGGTGATTACTTATTACATCACAATTTCACAATATTCCTTATAATGTTTCCATTCATTCTCTACAATTTTCATCCCTCCACATACACACTGTATAATTTCAAATCCTTTGTTTCTTAATGCCAACAATCTTACAACTTATAAAGGTAAACAACTGAATAATAAACCAAAAAAATAGACGTTAACTTTCCTCTCCACCACCATCTAGGTTGAAAATTCATTTGACATTCGTAGTATCCCTGATGGTGTACTCCACATCCTTAAACTTACGCCTTTTCACATTCATACTCCAAATTTAGTCCTCGTTTCTTACTTTTTTTCTTACAACTTTGCCTAAGTCCTTCCTTTTATCACATTCCATCACTTCTTCCTTCCATTCCTCTCCATCATATTTTGCTTCTTATGCTTGGTTCTCTTTGTTTCTTCTCTTCATATCATTTCCTTTTATCACATTCTATCACTTCTTCCTTCCATTCCTCTCCTTCATATTTTGCTTCTTTTGCTTGGTTCTCTTTGTTTCTTCTCTTGATATCATTTCCTTTTTCACATATCTCTTCATTCTTAGTCATACTTTCGTTTTTGTCTCAGAGTTCATGATTCGTTTTTTCTTTACTGTCTTCCTTTTTCTCTGTGTGTTCCTATATCATCATTCACCAATATTGTCTGAAATTTCATTTCATGCTGAACTTCTTCTACTTTCCTAACCACAGAAATCATGTCCATTGTTTCCTCTGGTTCGTTGATTAACCAACTGTAGTCTTCTGTTACTTTCTGTTCTTCGCCACTTTCCTGCTGATCTTCATTCTTCTCCCCTCTTCCATCTACTTCTGTTTCAACTCCTAGCTTTTCCTTACGTGCTCTCCAACCATTCTTATAATGCTTGCTACTGACTCTGTTCAAATTCTATTAATTTTTGTTTCGTTTCTTGATAGCTTTGTAAAATCAATTCTTGCATGTCTCGCCTGGTTTGTTGTTGTTCCTGTTGGCTTTTTAAACTCAATTCTTGCATTTCATGTTTAGTTTCTTATTGGCTTTTTAAAACCAATTCTTGCATTTCTTGTTTAGTTTCTTGTTGGCTTTTTAAAATCAATTCTTGCATATCTTGTTTCGTTTCTTGTTGGCTTTTAAAAACCATCGCCAGCATCGTTTCGATGGAATTATTTGCTCTTCTCTGCTATATTTCAGACCATTCAGGATCGCTGGTATTGCGAAAAATATTTTTGAATAAGTACATTCCAAAGTTTCAGGAGAGGAATGGATTTTTTATGGGTTTACCAAAACTTTGTGAAAGGAATAAAAATGTAACTATTGTAATTGGATGCCATTTTTGATTTGATACACATCAAGATTATTTGATATTTTTTTTTGTTCAGTCTGCTCCTAAAAACATGTGTTTTTGTTTTTAATCGCGCTTTAGTGATATTAGGAATAAAAGGAACTAAAATAGAGCGGAATTACAGAAATCTTTGTTAAAGGGTTTCGTGCCTGTTTCGTGCCTGTGGCGGATTTCATAAAGGTTCCATTTTTTCCTTCAGGAATCACGGAACTCCGTAGAGCTCTCAAAGTACACGTCTTCATGTTGTGGGTATGAACTTTGTGTAAAGGACGTTTGAGCAATATGTTCTGATTAAAGCGTTAAGAGAAGAGTTATAAGAGAAGGAAAATTATAAGTCTTACAGATAACTGTAAACATTCTATTTTCATTGTGCCAGAAAAAGTTATCGTAAATGGAAACTGGATTTGAGAGAGGCTGTTTCGGTTTGATATTGAACAAAGTAAAATATTAGAAATTAAGTAAAGGAATAAATATACACCTCAAAATACTTGACTGACTTTTGATATGATAGGAGCACGTACAGTACGTTTGTGAATGGTCACAGGCGCCCTATGAAGACGGAATGAGTACCAGTGCAAACCACGAGTAGTTAAGAAGTACCAACTTATGATTGGAGAAACAGAAAATGTTGGAAAGTAGGGTGCAATAGACGAATATAATATCGTATTAAATCACAATGAAAACAGTGAATGTCAATCATGTAAAGTGCTTTAAACGGTATTCGCGACCCCGTCTTGCACACAACACAGCGAGAGTACTGGTTCAAATGCAAATTGCAGAATGTTCGCGAAACACCTTCAAGTAGCTTCGCTGTTCGACAGTTTTAACATAACACGAGGCTCCCACCCTGGGCTTCACACGTTGCTTACGTATCGTGTTCGTCAAGCGTCTGGCCGTTACGCTTGCCGAGTCAGTCACAGGTTGCCGACCAACTAATTGGCCAGTTCCCCTGCGCCATCCATTACGCCCACCCGAGCGGCACTCGGCAACCCGAGAGACCGGCTCGTCTTACCGGCAGCCAGCCTCTCTCCACGAGGGCGCAGGACTGCCCTCCTTATACCAACAGGCCTCGGTCAACACCACTGCCGCAGGACTACAGGGTGGTTGGACCGCTAACAGTCAACAATATCTTTGGTTGAACCACTAATTACTGGAGTACAGCAGTGATTAACAAACGTTCCCTTCTGAACTAACCGTCTGATTTGATCCGTCTAACCTAAAAGTGAAGAGCTATTCGGAATAACATTTGTCTGTTTCAGTCTTATTTCCAATAACTTGCTATTACTGTTTTACTGTCTGATATTTTTTGTGTCAGTTGTCAGTACCTATTCTAGCTGGAATATTTTAATTCATAGATGAAGCTTTTAAAACAAATTTAGAGCACTCGACTAAACATTATAAAACTAATATTTGTTTTATGGAAGATGTAGTCTAAATTTTACCTGTTTGAAGCTTATCTGTTAGGTGTACCTTCGCTTTATTCCTAAATTTCGAGAATTATTAAAGTTTTGCATAAATTACTAATAAAATTACATAGTTGTTTAATAATTGATTAAGAGATGGAGCAAGATTAGCTTTGTATAATTACAAACCTGCTGCAACTACATTTACACAAATCTAAAATTTGTTTAAAAAGAAATCGTCACCTTTCGAACATCTTTAACACAAATAATTTAAATTAATATATCTCTTTCGGGAGCATAATTTCTTATGTCGACATCGAGGTACACAGCACTACACTTTTGGTGACAAGTTTTTCACTATCGTAGCTGTGGGCAGATGGCTGCAATTTGAGTTCAGTGAAGCTTTGTTGACGAAAGAATCTTCTCTCTAGGAAATAACAGGTGCACATGATGGCCGCATGTATTCGTCACACTACGATCAACACTTCAGTGGATTCCACACAATGCATTCCTCTCCACTCTAGACACCAGCCGCCACGTATCACGTGCCTTGGTTTAGTAGCAACATCTCTCAACATGCTCGGGAACGTTTGTAAACTGCTCCTCCTCGCACAGACAGTAATCTTTAATCGAGCTTGTTGGGCGACGGTAACGCTCTGACCTCGCAATCGGGAGGACGCGGGTTTTGATCCCCGCCCCGGAACCCAGATTTGGGTTATTGCGGTTTTCCCAGGTGAATGCCGGGATGCTTCCGTCAAAAAGCAAAGGCCGAATTCCTTCCCGTTCCTTGTCCCCCATCCTTTCCCGCTTCTAACGACCTCGAGATCGAGGGGGCGTGTAGCCATAAGCAGGATTCGTTTAATGAATATTCAAAGTACTTTGTTGTATTGTACAAAGGAAACAAAAAATCAAAAAATGAGAGAAAGAATCAGAAGCTGACCTGCAGAGATCGGTATGTAACCTCCATAAGACAGCAAAAGAGTACAGCATTGAGATTTCGCTCAATAAAACCAAAGTTATGGCCTTCATAGGAAAAAAACAAGAATGAACCAAAATTTCAGTAGAAAACAAGCCCATAGAACAAGTAGCAGATTTTAAATACCTAGGTTACAACCTCAGCTACATCCTAGAAACCGATATGCAACAAAAAGAAATCACAAATTTCACGAAAGTTAAAGTAATAATAAATGGCACCTTCGGACCATCTCCTGTTCAATGGCACAGTACAATAAGACTATATAACACCCTGGCTAAACCTACCCTACAGTACGGCAGCGAGGCCTGGACACTACGCAAAGGCTATGACTGGAGACTAGTGGCGGCTGAGATGCGATTCACGAGGAGAACAGCTGGCTACACGTTACGAGACACAAAGAGATCTGATGAAATCCTTAAAGAACTCAAAGTCCAACCAGTTCTCCAAACTGTGCAAACCTACAGAACATCTTGGAAAGATCACGTACTAAGGATGAAGACGGACCGGATCTCATGAAAAATCCTCAAATACCATCACAGAGGCAGACCACCAAGAAGATGGATTGAGACCGTAACAGGCTATCAGCCTAACACTGGATAAGAAGAAGAATTAGAAATTATAGGAAAAAGAGAAATAAGAAAATAAAAATATCATTAAAAATCTTGTTTTATGCGGTTTAAACTTGGTCAAAAATGTCAGAGTCCCAGGGCGTCTTGACGGTACAATTCTCATAGCTGATTTTAAATAACTAGTTTACAACCTCAACTACACCCTAGAAACCGATATTCAACAAACAAACAAACAAACAAAAAACACAAAAAACAAACAAACAAACAAACAAACAAACAAAAAACACAAATTTCACGAAAGTTAAAGGAAAAATAAATAGCACCTTCAGACCATTTCTTGTTCAATGCCACACGAGAATCAGGTTATATAACGTCCTGACAAAACCCACCCCACTGTATGGCAGCGAGGCCTGGACACTCCGCGTCGGGCCCGTGAATAGTTACGAGAAGGTTGATGGGGGCAGGTAGGTGGGGATAGAATTGTTTGCGCAATCATATGCCCATATTGCCAGGCGAGTGACGCTTTAGCATAGCTCGAAGCTCGAAATTTGATTAATCGATACAAAATACTGGCGAAACCTTCGTCCTAAAAACGAGCACAAATGCAACAGCCCTGCTATTTTGACAGTTATGCCACTGTTGAAAACACGCCAGCAAACGGAAGCAAATTTTCCTAGACGGTTTCCTCGAAATAGAATTCTGATGAGCTGTGGTAGGTGCAATGACCACTCAGAAAGGAGCACAAATAATCACATCCCAGCGGATCCGAATTGGGCGAAGTTGTCCACGACGCAGAGATGGTCCCACCGTGGGGGAAAAGCTAACAAAGACCTAAGACTGAGGACGGAGGCGACGGAAAGGATTGATCTACGGCCCTTGAAGCTAACAAGTCGTCACGAGAGGGCAGCTACTGGAAGCTTCGCTCTTGCTTTGCTGGACGGTGGGACGCAGACCCCACGTCTCACCTGGCCAGCCGTGGAGGGGTCGCCACCGAATGCAGGAGGGACCGCATGACCAATTCTCGGGGATGGTGGATACCTATCTCGTAGCTGTTGTCCAAACTGTGTGTGGAAACACTAAATTATCTAGAAATGTCGGTTTCTAGCATCCTGTACAGCTGGCAGAAGATGGTAATAAATGTTGTCAGTAGTGTTGCAAATGAGACTACATATTTTTAGTGGGATGATGCAGCGAACCCGAGTTTCAGAATAAAATAGGATCCATGGGTGTAGATCCTAATAATCCTTCCCTCTCATCTAGATGGTAACTCGTAGCCTGAGTCACTACAAGAAAGAAAACAGTGACGTCAGTTCAAGGTGGCACTCGGCTAAAAGGAGGTATTAGCGGAATGATATCGAACATGGGTGATGTTTAGTTTCGACTCATACGTAGTTAATAGCGGGAAACTTCTATAAGTAGTAGAGCACATATGTAAAGTAAAAAGTCACCATTCCAGTATGTGCAATATTTACAGGAGACAAGTAGTGGAGGACAGCAGTATCGAAGAAAGTGGCGAACGAAACGAGGTTAACGGATGACGGGAGGCAGCAAGAAACGACGGTGACACAATCAGGAGCGCTACGCCACCCAAACTATATATATCTACTCTCATAATCCTCTCTAGAAATATCTTTCCTGGATCTAGACATTTTCTACTTAATTATTCGAGGTTAAATTTTCTGAAAGAACACTTCAAACTAAATTGCGACTTTTTTTTATTTTTTATTTTTTTTACCTCCACCTGGCGACAGAGGTCAACGAAATATCATCACTAGAACAGTATGAGAGGTTGGTCTACAAGAATAACGCTATGCCCCGAAGAAAGAATACGTCGGAATTTAAACCAACGATTTTACCTGTGACAGATAATACAGTTTAGTTTATTATTTGTTCAACAACCAAAACTACACCAGTCCTTCCACCTTCCACGTCTGCAACTGAGTATGGAAGGTTTACTCATAAAATTACTCCATACTCACTACAAAAATTAAGTTGCCACTGTATACTGAAAAAGACGTATCATATAAAAAAATACATTTAATTTAAAACATGTGTTACATTACAAATCTAGGGTCGTTATTTCTGATATGTGTAAATGCAGAATTCTAAACAATTCTCAGTGAACATGCATTTGGAAATCCTATTATTCATACTGGAATCCCGTAGTAGTTATTTATTACTGGAAACGGTAGCTCCTGTCTTTATTTTCTTTCTCTTTTTTTCGAAAAGGAAAGAACGTCCCCAGCGCTATTCGAGCAGGTATATTTTGAAAATGAAAATATATTTCAAATAAAAAAAACTTAATATAACTAGTGTGAACTAAGGCTTTGCCGGCAAGTAATTGAAATGTAATCATCACGGGCTTACTGCCAAGTGGTGTTGTGGGAAGGTTTTCCACAACATCATTGGCAGAATAATTAAATCATTTAATTTTTGCACTTGGGCACGACATACGTTATTTACTGGAATACAGAAAATGTGTTGCACCACTAGATCATTTAATCTGTTCACAAACCCTTTATGGTGTCTAGAATCACTTGGAGAAGAAGACGTTTGTCATCGCCGGCTGGGTGACCAGCTGGTTCAGAAATATTGATTTACAAATGCAGTTATCAAAACCCGTATCGCGTGAGGATTATTTATTTCCCTCTCTAAACACAGCTCTGTAATGTAATTATAATTTGGATGAATTCAGGACTATACTAAAGAAATCTGATACTGAGTTCAACACAGGGATCATCTTGCCCCATTATTCATGCGACAGCGTAACATTGTGTCCAGCTGTGGCCACTGGAGAAATATAAATATCTTATTTCAATGACAGTCCGACGGCAAGACTTTTTGAATCTCATTCGACTGATATGCTGAGCGGACAAGAGCACTGAACGGCACATTGCTGCAGACTGAGCTGGCGGGTAAGGATGCGGCATTATGCAGAGTATGGGGAAGAGAGAAAACAGAGCAGGTGATTCAGTGTGGCACAACACGGCGAAAGCGTTGTGTTCGGGCGCTTGACACGTGCGACAGAGCGAGACGATAGACTACAGCATGCTTCAATTAACTAGACCTCGGTTTTTAGGCAAAAACCTGTTTTGTTCCTGATTGAAATCATGAAAATAACAATATATATGTATGTTTTATGGACATTTAAGGGCATTATTTGTGATTTTATAGTGCCTAAAATTGTCTAAATTGTCGTTAGGACTAATTTTTGCATATTTTTCGAATTTTTCTTTCGAATTTCAACAAAAACGTTTTAACTCAGAGAAACACACTTAAAGTTAGTTAAAAATTTGTAGAGGGAAAATGTAGATGAGTGCAGAAAAGGGAGATGGGTGTTCAGGCAAATTGCCACCGGAGCGTGGGGTCTATTGTAATTTAATTAAATATTAACATAAATATTTTGTTAGGTGATCATTGTCTATCGGTCCTGCAGTCAGCCAGAGAAAATATCAGTCAGCCGTGTGTTCTCAAAAAGAACCAGAATGATCTGCTAATCGTCTCTAACTATGCAGTGGATTAACTAGTTTCACAGTTTCTCAACGAACGGAAACGTCATGTACTGCGTAGTGTGCAACAAACAAGTGAGTATACAAAAAGAATATGTTGAATGGTTTTCACTACTATAAAACAATACATTATTGTCGAACATGTAGTTATTTAAAGTTTTTAATGAAAAACAGGACAGGAATCCTTCCACAGAATAGCAAAATTGATCCTCGCTTCCGAGCACCGGACAGGAATTTAAATAGTTAAAAATGTCTCGGGATCTTCTTAACGTCAGGTAGCTTTGTTATTGTCCCTGTGTGCGGTAACTACTTCGAAACTTATAAAAGGTAAAGGCCACGGTTCCTGCCACTTCACGGAGGTAGAGCTCGGCATTCCCATTACGACCATTGGTGCCACTGTGAGGGAACCCCGTCCCCCCCACCTACCAACAACCTCGTAAGTTAAGGAGACCTTTTTTTAACCTCCTGTTTTCAAGGGCGGTTATCCCCCCCCCTCTTTCTCCTCACGCCGCCACTATTGGACGCCTCCTTGCCTTGCAGCGCAGTGCTCACTGGACAGCAGGCTGAGTGGGCGTGGGTGGGGAGCCCTTCCGGACGTTCAGCTTCGTCTTTGGCTTCATCAGGGATCGTCCGGGACGCAGTCAGGCGATTTAATTTACTACCTGAGTTTTGTAGCCTCCTGTTTGAAACTTTTAATTGATATTATCTATACTTACATCAAAATAGTATTTAAAAAATCTGTAAATTTAACATTTCGTCCAACAGTGCTGGATTACTAATCAATCTACGTTGCAAACAGTGGATTTTAAATATATAGATAGGGCAATTTGGTTGTTCCAAATAAATGCCTCACTGTGTTTGGTCAATAGTTCATCAATCTGCAAATTGTGGAAATTACAACCGGAGAATGTTCACACAACCACTGCATTGTAAATTTAACTATTTTTTAATAATCCAATAAAAATAATATACATATAGTAAAAATAGTAGTATATAGTAATTTATATAGTAATATAATGTATATAGTAATATGTAGTAATGAACGAGTTTTGGAAATGGGTGACGAAAGAAGTTAGTGGAAGAAACTTACAGAAAGAAGAGACAGGCTGGTAGGTCATATTTTGAGACATGCTGGACTGATTAATTTGTTAGTGGAGGGAATAGTCGAAGGTAAGAACTGAAGAGGAAGACAGAGATTACAATATATGAAGGAGATAAGTGAGTACGTGGCTTGTAAAGAATATGTAGACATGAAAAGGTTAGCACAAGATAGGAAGGTATGGAGGATTGCATCAAACCAGTCGAAAGATTGATGACAAAAAAAATTATACAATTAATTAAACGAATTTTTGTTCCAATACATATCCAACATAGATGTACTGCAAATTTATTTCTCCATCAATAGGAAATACGTGACAAAAGCGCATCAAGAGTTTTATTAATTTTAGATAATCTCAGCCAGCTAAAATCAACTAAATAAAATAATGTTCTGTTGAATACGCTTCCCGATAGTTCATTATTAATTACATCATTTTTATTTATGATATTTCATAAACATAACGATAATCTTTGAAGCCTCTTTTCACATTTTTCGAACCTATTTTGCATTGAAATAGAGCCTATTTTAGGTTGTGTGTCTGTTCACAGCTAATGTTTTGACTTTTAATCTGTTAACCTATAAAGATAAGAGTTGATTAATGGTGGGCCAAGACCTCTGATAAGTTAATTGGCAGTCGAAAAAATAATAGGATCTCTTACAACTATTATACTGCAGTAAAAATAAAAATAATAAAAGTCTAATGAAAAAATTTTCTAAATTTTAAATACGATATAAGGTTTGGGTCAACAAGACAAATAACTTGTGCGACTTTGAAATTTGCTTCTTATTCCGTTCAGGAGCTGAGCTAGTATCTTGTTAAAGACGGACAGACATTGGGGTTCGTTTCCCATTGTGAATTTCAATATGAAAATTTATATACAATTGAGTGTAATAAAGGAAATTAGTTTAGCTTCCAGAAAAATCCACAGAACTATTTTTTCAAGTTTCTTATCACGAAAGTAGTGAGCCACAATTATTCTGTTAGGTAGGAATTAGAGCCGGGTGTTATTCAGATCCATTACGCCTGTTACCACAGCGTGGCTGCTCGTAAATCTCGAGACACAGCTGCAAGTGGCGCAAGGAAGGCGTAAGCACTTCACAGACCGCACAAGCAGCTACTAAATTATATTTTCATTTAGGTGAAACTCCACTGCCGGAAACAACAGTTATATCTTTGTGCAAAAAGAGCAGCTCAAAGCACTGCGATTTATTACTTCAATAGCTACGTTTTATAAACCAAATTACTTTATAATCTTTAAATTTTCAACTAAGAATTATTGTTGTTGATAAGAGTATTTATATTTACCATAAAAAATAATAGTTTTAAATTCGTGTCATTGTTGTAAGATAGTTTCACTTCTCACCCGGCAAGTTTTATTAATTTTTAAATAACTTAAGGCTAAGTAATTAGTTTATTGAGAATTCGACAGTATAGGTATATTTTTTTTTAAAAAAATCTAATTTCTCATGTATGTTAGAAAGCAAGAAAGAACTGGATGAGAAGTAAGTGTGAACAGATAAACAGATAGAGCAATTAGAAAGAGAGGGAAAATTTGACTTGATGTACAAAGAAGCCGTTGATATGCTTTCAAGGAAAAAGAAGAACAGCGGGGCTGGGAAACAAGGATGGAACGTTAGCCAGAGAGGCTCATGAAATACAACAAAGATGGAAAGAATATGTAGAAGAATTGTATGATCTGCAACACAGTCCGAAGGATTTGGTATTAGATGAAGAAGAGAAAGTCAGCAAGGAGGATATGGGAAGCCATATCCTGGAGGGGGAGGTGGAGAAGGCTTTGGCGGAGATGAAGAACAAGAAAGCCTGTGGTATCGATGAGTTACCTATAAAAATTCTGAAAAGTTTGAAAGATGAGGGAAGAAGAGAAATACTATATTTGTGCAATGAGATATATGAAAGAGGAGAATGGCCAAAAGACTTTCTAATAACAGTGTTGATACCAATTGAAAAGAAAAATAATGCAGTAAAATGTGAAGAGTTCAGAACCATTAGCCTCCTATGCCACCTTGCTAAGATATTACTAAGAGTGCTAAATAGACGAATATCTAGCAAACTGTCCATGTCAATTGCTGAAGAACAGTTTGGATATCAAAAAGGAAGAAGTGAAATAGACGCTATAGGTTTGCTGAGAGCAATAGGAGAAAGATACATTGCAAGGCAAAGAGATTGTTACATGGTTTTCATAGACATGGAAAAGGCTTTTGATAGAGTACAATGGGTGAAGTTAATAACGATCCTAAAAAAATAAAGGTATTGATTGGAAGGAAAGAAGGCTAATAAGTAAATTATACATCGAGCAAGGAGTGAGAGTGAGAATGGGGAATGATCTTACAGAAGAGGGAAAGATTGGAAGAGGTGTAAGACTGGGATGTTGTTTACCACCCATATTATTTAACATATATTTGGAGGAAATTATGAAAAGAAGTGTAAGAAGTAAAGGAGGTGTATGCATGGGTGGACGTAGGATAAGCTGCATAAGGTTTGCTGATGACATAGTTTTGCTGGCAGAAAGTGTCAAGATGTAAAAGACTTTAGCCAAAGGATGTGAGGAATTCGGAATGAGAATCAATAGGACTAAAACTAAATGTATGATGGTGGGAAAGAGTAAGAAAAAAATGATGATAACGCTGCAAGGAGAAATAATTGAACAAGTGGAGTCCTTTAAATATCTCGGGAGTATTGTGAGTGGTGATATGAGCTGCAAGAAGGAGGTAAAAACTAGAACAACAATGGCAAAAGAAGCTTTGAATAGAAA
This sequence comes from Vandiemenella viatica, assembly GCA_031002005.1. Classification (NCBI taxonomy): domain Eukaryota; kingdom Metazoa; phylum Arthropoda; class Insecta; order Orthoptera; family Morabidae; genus Vandiemenella; species Vandiemenella viatica. The sequence continues at coordinate 302,308,435 of JARYHS010011408.1, read as the reverse complement.
GAAAAATTTACTAAAAGGCTGGACAAAACCCTGAGGAAAAAATTAGCTAAATGTTTTGTGTGGAGTGTAGGACTGTATGGCGCAGAAACGTGGACGCTACGGAAAGAAAATCTAAAGAGGTTGGAAGTTTTTGAAATGTGGGTATGGAGGAGGATAGAGAAAATAAGTTGGGAGGACAAAGTAAGGAATGAGGAAGTGCTGAAACGAATAGGAGAGAAAAGGTCACTCATAAAAACAATAAGAAACAGAAAAAAGAACTGGATTGGGCATGTGCTGAGGAACGAATGCCTGCTTCAAACTGCTCTGGAGGGGACTGTAAACGGAGAGAAGAGAAGAGGTCGGCGAAGGATGAAAATGATGGATGATATAATGATAAACGGGAGATATATAGAGAGTAAGAGAATGGCGGAACAGAGGGAGGCGTGGAGGGCTGTCACTGTGCGTGGACCTGCTGAATAGCAGAGAACCCTTGATGATGATGTATGTTATATAATTTAACCAGTAGCTTGGACTCCGATTGTTGAGGTTTTACCACATGTTGTGGTCTGTGTTCCGATGAAAATATAATAGTTTTTCGTTTAATTAGTTCTGGATGATCAAAATAACAACTCCCTTGGAAACAATAGTAATAATAACACCAATAATAATTGGTAAATAACGTTGGAGCATTCACATTATGATTAGACATTATCTACACAGTCCACAGTCAGTTACGTTTTGAAACTCATGAGCCCAGGTTAAATTTATTGGTCTGAGGTATAATTGTGGATTAATTATTTTCTAATAATTAATTTTTTTAATATATTAAAAATATAATAAATGGTATCGACCTCTTAAATTTCATCTTAACTTTTGAAGTTCAGAAGCATATGTTTTATTTATTGGATTTGTGTACTTTTTATCTAATCTTACAGTAAAAAGACTGCGAAGTCAAATATTTTTAAAAAATTGTGGTAAGGGCACTTCATCTGTGTACGAAATTTCAGCTTTATACTAATAACGAAAGGACCTTAGGGTTCTGATCATATCAGTAGGACAGTCAGTCAGTCAGTGATTGAGTGACAAAATCGGTTAAATTTGCAAATGAATAAAATCCAAACTAGGAACAGAAATGAAAAAAATGTAGTGTGTTTGCTAAGATATCTGATATATATGTATAGTAGAAATTTAAGACATTTGACTTTACGAAGACCGTAGAAATTGAGGTACAAAAATGGCCGGAATCCCTCCCACAATAGGGTTGGCACTGCAGCCGTTGACTCGGCTAGCGAGTGCACTGGCGAATGACGAATTATTCATTCCAGTCAGGTACGAGTGAAAACTGACACGAGCCTGTTCAAATTGGGAGGAACTGTTAAACGTTTCCAGTTTCGTTACATGCGTTGTGAATACGAGTACATTATTTGAAGAAACTTTAGAATTTTGAAAAAATCTTTCAGCGAAATTTATAGCATGAACACCATCATCAATTTGGGATATTTCAAACATTGCAAAAGGCACACACAGTGCAATCCAAAGAAATGACTGTCTGAAGTGGAAAATTATAGATTCGTTTGCTACTTCAGTGTAGAATTGTTTTGTATACTGAAGAGTATTTTGAGATAGAAATTGCAGTAGGAAAATGGGATACAGCTTCAACATAAAAAAACGATAAAAAGCAAACAGTGGGCATTAGAGATATGATATGAAAAACTCCAATGGAAATTAACTATCAGTTTAAGTTGATATACTCACCGTGCCAGATATATGACTTCAGTCTTGTCCAACCAGGGTTTCAATCTAACCGCAGCAGTTTAGAAGCCAGCAATAGGCATTAACAATTGGTTTATGATGATTTGATATGTGGGATTTAACAAATAGCTTAGGTTCAAATATTCAGTGTACCAAATATAAAACTCGATTCCTGAACAAGCAGAGAAGAGTCCTTGATGCACTTCAGGAACTGGATGGCATACACATAATGTGTGGTAACAACAGGACACCGTGCAGAAATTTCCACTGATTTACGTAGATAAAATGAGGAAAACCCCTTATGTTGTGTGAACTCTGGAGGAATTATACGTTTTGGTGAAATTAATGGAAAATGGGTTAAATTTTAAATTTTTATTTAGCTTCGGCGAATACTAAATTCTGTGCAGTAATTACGTAACAAGCATCACTTCGGTACACACATCGAACCACATATTCGCACACTCAACAGCCCAGTCATACACATACCAACACTTGCTAATTTACTACCATACGCAGACACTTGTCAACATACTCCAAATCTCATTTACAACACTGCATGAACGAAGACACTCTAACCTAATGACACAACATGCGGACATGTAATGAGATACCCACCCAACTTACTCAAGAATACACATCAAACCACATACATCAATACTCACCCACACACAGATATCCAAATTGTTTTATCAATATCATGTTCATTGCTGGTAAAAACAATTACATCGTCAGCGTTGGTGTGTGCACCTAATGTTACTCCCATCACATTCCGTTCCACTGATCTTATGAACGGCTCTATTGCTAAGCTGAGCAGCATCCTAGCCAGAGGATGGAATTTTCCAAGAAGCCATTTACCATTACTTTAAAACTTTGTATTGACGGCAAAAAGCTTTATTAAATCGAATTGGGAAACCAAAATGGACCACTGTTTAAGGCGCTGAGTTCCTGTGCGGGAGGTCTAAATTTCGATCCCACGAAATGTGATTTTTTTTTCCCTTCTGTTTTTTTTTTTTTTTTTTTTAGATATATAAATTGCTATTCGATGTTGTAGCATTATAAATTTGTCTCCAAATTTTTTATTTTCCTTTGAGAAAATACGCAAAATGTGTGGATGATGCAAATTATAAAAACATTTGAAACAAAAATCACGTGCACACCAGTAACACTTTATAAAGGATATCCTTCCACAGTCACGTACAGTATTTGTTATTAATGCAGATTTCGTTAACGTTTGTAAATTCATAATTTGAATTCAAAACTTTCTATCAATACTGGTCAAATTGGATGTGCCTATGAATGTGCTTAAATAGCACTCTGGAATTCAAAGGCTCGAAGACTGCATATTTCTCAAAGCAAAATAAATAATTTGGACACTTTGTATGAAAAAAAAAAAGATTTACTTCGAATATAAGTTTAAAAAAAATACAAACAAAAGAAAAAAACGCGGGTAATGCCAAAAACATAGCTCGTTAAGAGGCGCGACTAAGCCGTCGATATTAACCAATAGTCTTCCGCACATACAAATCATTTACCCATCGAGCGTGACGGTAATTCAGAATGTTTCTATCCATTATATTCTCCATGTACCACCCGAAATAATGCCGCCATTGTTTTTTTCAATAGTCTATGACCGAGATCCCTGCTTCTCGTTCACCTCAACCCTCATGATCACGAAATCAACTTGCCGTATAACTCTATTAATTTTAAAAAAAAAGTTTCTAATGTTCGCTATTTGAATAATAAGTGGCTCCTAGGTTATGAAACTTCATGTAAGGGCAAACGTGGTTACTCCAGCTTACACACAGAGTCCAATTCATTTTATCTTGTCATAAAAATACGTCATTTTTTTAATACCTCACAGAAGAAACTGTCAATTTTTCCTGAAATGTCAGTCAAGCAGCAAATACTAAGACGTGGAGATATGTAAGATAACATCATATATCACCTGAATCCTAGCATTCTTTGGCTTCAGATCTAATATTACGTAGTTCAGTATCATCGATTAATTGTCTGAGTTTGTAAGGAACGAGTCGCTTATTGTTTAAACCTCGAGAGGATTCCAAACCGACCAGCTGGCGACCGTAATTTGTATTCAGGTTGAACGACTACGGGAATCGGCCATGTTGCAGCGAGAGGCGTGGATGGTCCCCAGACAAGATGCCCATTTGTGTGCCGGCGAGATATCGAGGCGCACGCGCCTCTAGCGGTGGCTGGGGGCAATAACCGAGTGTCGGGTGGGGGGTGGCGAGCGCGTGCAGGCGGCAGATACTGCGCCGCATCACACGCCCGTCAGCAGCTGCAACGACATCAAACAAATCTGATTTTAATCTATACATAACCCCATACCGTTCCCTCTGCTCGACGTGTTGACTAATTAAAACCCGCCTTCCACTCCCGCCACCTCTCTCCCCCACCCCCGCCCGATCATCAATCGCTTCCTATTCATGACACTTTCCCAATATTTTCTGGTCGCCTGCTTTTGATGTGTTTTTACTCATCGTTGGTATGGTCAAGAAGAACGAGATCACTACCTGGAACGTGATCTGGCTGACGGCACTTGGTGGTCAGCATGTCAGCAGTCGTCCTGCAGTATCAGCAGAGACTGTTGGCGGCCAGCAGTGGTGCGGGAAGATCATTTGCGAATAGGCAGTTTATTGAATACTAGCATGTAAATTGAGGGCGGAAGAGCGAGGAGCGGTTCAGGGTACCATCTTGCCCTTGGGGTTGGAAACGGCCCCTAAAGGCGGATGAATCAGAAATAATCAACGGCATGGGGATGCAGAAGGCAACGGGAAACCACTGCATTAAAGACCCAAAGGGTATTCCGAGGACATGTAATCCTCTCAAATTACATATATCATGATGGCTTCTTCCTGGGTAAAATATTCCGGAGGTAAAATAGTCCCCCAATCGGATCTCCGGGTGGGGACTGCTCAGGGAGGAGTCATCAGAATGGATAGAAACATTCTACGAGTCGGAGCGTATAATGTCAGAAGTCTGAATAGGGCAGGTAGGTTAGAAAACCTAAAAATGGAGATGGAACAACTTAAGTTAGATGTTGTTGGGATTAGTGAGATTAAATGGAAGGACGCACAGGATTTCTGGTCTGGGGAACACAGGATAATTAGCACACAAGCTGTCAATGGAGTCACTGGTGTAGATTTTGTACTGAACAAGAAAGTAGGGAAACGGGTGAGTTATTATGAACAGTTTAGTGGCAGGATTATTTTGATGAGGTTAGAAACTAAGCCCGTCCCAATCACAATAGTACAAGTGTATATGCCAACGTCACAGGAAGATGACGAAGAAATAGAGCAAATGTACACCGACATTGAAGAAGTAATCCAATATGTGAAGGGGGAGGAAAATCTAATATTCATGGATGATTGGAATGCAATAGTGGGAGAAGGAAAAAATGGAAATACTGTAGGAAATTTTGGTCTAGGAAAAAGAAATGAGCGAGGAAACAGGTTGCTAGAATTTTGTGAAAGATATAAGCTAGTAGTGGTAAACACTATTTCAGAACCATGCAAGAAGAATATACACCTGGAAACGTCCTGGGGATACAGGCAGATTTCAGCTAGATTATATCAGGGTCAAACAGAGATTCAGGAATCAAGTTCTAGACTGTAAAGCGTACCCAGGAGCGGATATAGACGCTGACCATAATTTGATAGTAATGAAATGCAGGCTGAAATTTAAGCGAATAAGGAAACAGTATAAGCAGAACAGACTGGAAGTGAATAAACTGAAACAATCTAGCACGAGAGAAAAATTTGCAGAAATGGTAGACTTAGGTCTAAGAACTTACTCTGAAAGGAGTTCAACCGAGAACGAATGGAATGCATTAAAGACCGAAATAATAAAAGCTAGTAAAGAAACATTAGGCTTTAGGGAACAAGCCGCCCGAAAACCTTAGATCACAGAAGAAATTTTGGAGCTGATGGATCAGAGGAGAAGGTACAAAAATGCTCAGGATGAAGCAGGAAGAGAGCTGTACAGACAATTTATGACATTGTCTTGTTAGCGGAGAGGGCTGAGGATATTGAGAACTTACTGAATGGCATGAACAAAATACTGAAGGAAGATTTTGGACTGAATATAAATCAAAGCAAAACAAAAGTGATGAAATGTAGCAGAAATGATACCAATACTAGTAGATTAAATATAAAAATAGGATCGGATGCAAAAGGAGAAGTAAGTGAGTTCTGTTACTTGGGAAGCAAAATTACAACCGATGGCCGAAGCAGGAATGATGTTAAAAGCAGAATAGCACTAGCAAAAAGAGTTTTCATGAAAAAGAGAAATCTTTTAGTTTCAAATATTGATCTGGGTATAAGAAAGAACTTTTTAAAACTGTATGTGTGGAACACAGCACTTTACGGTAGCGAAACATGTATTTTAGGAATACCGGAAAGAAAGAAAATTGAAGCATTTGAAATGTGGTGCTACAGAAGAATGCTGAAAATTAGGTGGACAGACAAAGTATGAAATGAACGAGTTTTGGAAATGATGGGTGAGAAAAGAAGTTTATGGAAGAAGCTTACAGAAAGAAGAGACAGGCTGGTAGGTCATATTTTGAGACATGCTGGATTGTTTAATTTGCTTGTGGAGGGAACAGTCGAAGGTAAGAAATGTAGAGAAAGACAGAGATTAGAATATATGAAACAGATAATTGCGGACGTGGGTTGTAAGGGGTATGTAGAAATGAAGAAGTTAGCACAGGATAGGAAGGGATGGAGGATTGCATCAAACCAAACAAAAGACTGACGACAGTAAAAAAAAAAAAAAAAAAAAAAAAAGCATGGAAATGCATAGACACTTGATAATTTTGGTGTGTATTTGTGTGATGATAGATTAATTTTTAGATTAATTTGTAGATTTATTGGTAGATTAATTATTAGAATAATTAGTAGAATACCTTAAATACATTAAATCCTTTAGAATAATTATCCAGATCTATTTAAAAAAGCAAATTGTTTTAAAAACTGTAGAAACTAAGAGCCTATTTTAGGTAACACGCTAGTAGGCTATGTGAAATCAAGAAATAAATGAAAAAGGTCAACTTAAGAGGTTTGGTATTACGGCAGCAGCCCCTCGACCCGCTGTCAGGTCGTACTATACAGGGTGTTACAAAAAGGTACGGCCAAACTTTCAGGAAACATTCCTCACACACAAACAAAGAAAATATGTTATGTGGACATGTGTCCGGAAACGCTTACTTTCCATGTTAGAGATCATTTTAGTTTCGTTAGTATGTACTGTACTTCCTCGATTCACTGCTCGTATTGTGGACGGTTGTGACACAATACGCCATTCTCCAGGGCTGCATCAGTGCATCAGGGATTCCATTCGACCGAGGGTGGATGGATGTATCCTCGCTAACGGAGGACATTTTGAACATTTCCTGTAACAAAGTGTTTGAAGTCACGCTGGTACGTTCTGTTGCTGTGTGTTTCCATTCCATGTTTAATGTGATTTGGAGTAATAAAATGAGCTCTAACATGGAAAGTAGGCCTAAGCGTTTCCGGACACATGTACACATAACATATTTTCTTTGTTTGTGTGTGAAGAATGTTTCCTGAAAGTTTGGCCGTACCTTTTTGTAACACCCTGTATACTAATGGCGGAAGTGAAGAGGTGCCATCTGTCTGTGGAATGTGTAAAAAAAATGTATTTTTATTTGTGAAATGTGTAGTTCATGAGGCGGAGATAGCGGACCGTATTGGCATTTTCCTTGATGGCTGCGCAAACCTGCCTACCAGCCGCAGTGTGAACGGCGGGTACGAGGCTCCCTGGGCTCGTGTCCGACCCCGCAGTACCTCCTAGATCCAGTGAGCTACTGTGTCAGGTTGTGGTCGTCAGTTGTGTTTAATGATAAATGCTGAAAGCAGTTAATAAACCACCTACACATTTCTGCTTAGGAAAGTGTTGGTGACCCGCCACCACGGAGGTTGGCTAATGTGGTATACAGCCACAAAGTGACAATACTTTGCCAGGCAACACTTGTACCAGTTCTGCAGCGGGTGACGCGTTGGAATTATTACTAACCGATTACGCTAACGGTTCTCCACTGGCACAGTAACCATGTCATAACAGACAACGACAACGAAACATAACTGTAAGAAGAGGTAAATAAACCAATGTCATCCCTATTCGGCAACAAGAACTCTTATGTTTAGCACGCACCCGAATTGTGTAGACACTTCGGAAGCCGGTGGTGTTAGTATAGATCTGCGGCAACGCATTTTCTACAGAGAAACAGATTTTGGAATGTTCGTTGTCATGCAGAATATGAATCAAGCTATGCAGAAAAGTATAAAATAAACCTATGTCACCTGCACCCAGTGGTAGTTAGGACGTTGATACATAATGCTATGCTTGGCATTAGAAACTTTATTTTAAACATAAGGAATAAAGTTCAGATCGAGTACATATTTCCAAACGGTGGGAAACGTTTTGGCAGCTTGTAACAATCATCTTAAAGAAGATGTTATCAGGAATCTCGACCCAGCGCTGACTGAATCACAAATCCTCCAAGAAGTTTGATCCAACTTAAACAGAATACCCGAGCGCACATATCAGCTTCCTCCTCCCCTCTATGGATCACGCAACTGTGACCGTTTATAGGACTTTAAATTTCGACAATTCATACCCCAGTTTACCAAGCTATGGTCACACTCTTCAAACTCGCAGAAGGAAACACCAATTCGCTAGACTAGCAAAAGGACGAAGAAATCCGCAAACAGGGCAAGCGTACTTGCAGGCCTTCGATTTGTACTTACAGTACCAGGAAGGAAAACGGATGTCACATGTTGACTTCCGAACCCGGAACAGCCGCGCCGCTACTAACAAACTACCGCTGCACGCCACGGAAAACCAACTTTGTTAGACAATTGGCTACCTGCAGAATATAACACCCGAAAGTCTAAAAGTTCAAAGCCGATATGCGTCCGAAAATCTCGGCAGCAAGTACGATCCAAAAGAATATATCCACAATAATGCAAAATTAGTATTACTCAACCACTCAAAAAATCACACAAGTAATTCAAAAACCAAACAGCAGGGGTCATTACCTTCTCTACCCACCCAGCTGCACCATAGTTTCCTCACCGTTCATCTCTGCACTCCACATCTCCGGCACAAAGGTAACACGCAGCAATATAACGCACGCACTACTTATCGTGAGTCTTCAGCATCTGGATTCATTTCTCAGCAGTAGCAGCTCGTGTCGAACTAAAACATCTGGTCATTAATAGCGCCTAGATCTAAACTTTAGCAGGACACTAACATGGGCATAGTGCTTCTTTTTCAAAAAACGTTACCTACGCGACCCAAAGTAGAATCACGGTTCAATCAAAATATCTTAAAAAGACTATTCAGTCCATGTTCGACGTTGCCATCAATGTACCACAATTTCCAAGTACTTCACTACTAGGAATAAAATCTTAAAATTTCTTTGATACCAACACCATAATTTGTATGGGACCTCACCATGAAGAGTAAATTCTGTAATTTGCATCGGACCTCGCCTAGAAGAGTAAAAGTTTTTACCTTGTTTCGGAACTCGCCTATAAGAGTAAATGTTATTACCATGTTTCGGACATCGCCTCGAAGAGTAAATGTTATGATTTATGAGGACCTCTCCTTGAAGAGTGAATTTTGTAATCTGGCACCATGAACCTTTACCGTCATCAGACATCACTACAAGAAAGTCTATGGATGGTCCTATCAGGAAATTTCGTTCTTTTATAAGGCTTGGAATGAAATTTGTTCACGTTAGTGTCCAGAAAATTTTCAAATTTCCCTGGGACTTCACCAGGAAGAAAATGAGTTTCTAAACACTTGCTTCGATGTTAAGAAGATAGTACTTTTTATGTTAAATCAGAAAGGCATACATTAAACCTGGATTAACTTAGTTCTTTTTCCTCATGACTGTGATAATGTCATTATTCAACAAAATTGTTCTTTAAGTCAGGATAGCCGAACATACTGCTGTTAACCATCTTTTGTTCACAGAATCTTCACACATTCGACGGATGCTGTGATAAGGAGTCGGCCGTGAAGCAACGCCAAACCAGCCTCACCAAGCCAGGCAACCAGACAGCCGGGACGGATCCTACAAACCCTTCCGGGATCACAAGATAAGCGACAGAGCACTGCCTGAGACGGGCATTCTTGAAGACTCCATTGCAACAACCAACTACCAGCCTGATTTCGGTTTCCGTGGTTTCCCGAAATCACTCCAGGCGGATGCCAGGATGATTCCTTCCTAAGGCCATGGCCGATCATCTTTTTTTTCATTTCTAGCTCAGACAAGTCACACCCGGGGCCTATGAGCGACAGCCACGGTCTGCTTTCTCAGCAGGATGGCCGTGTCGGATCTGGAAAATGGGGCTAGCTGCTAGAGGGCGCCACAGACGCAGCGAGTGGCACCACAGTGACATCTACGAGGGGCTACTTAAGGGCAGCGCACAGCACACGGAGGTCTCATCCTGCCTGACCGCCGAGGCGACATCACTCCGTTATCTGTCACTGTGTATTGTGAGACTGAGTCTAATAAACCGGATCCTTGTATCCGCTGTGTTCTCGTAGTTACTCTCCACTGTCCGAGGGATATCCACAGCCTACCTTCGCTGACGAGCCATCTGCCTCTAACCGGGAACTCCATTCAACCCTCCCGATTCCTGATCTTTCCCGGATGCATCCGACATATATATATAAAGTAGCCTATGTCCATCCTAATGCCAAATCGCATCTCCTTGTCAACTTTCATCACGATAGGATTAGTCGTTCAGTCCTGGGAAAGTAACAAACAGACAGAGAGACGAATAGACACAGAGACATAGTTACCTTCACATTTATAATATCCGTATAGATATATAAAACTCTACATTTATGTACTGACAAAAATGTTAGGAAACTGTAAGCAAACTGTTTCTCATCATTGTGAGAGGAGCAAACTTCGGTTTAGTAATCATTTTTTACTCCAAATTTCATCTACTGAACATTTGTATTTGTTAGAAAGTTGTTTTAATATCCACTTTTGTTGTTCTACAACTCCAGTGGAGTATGGTAATAAATAAGGTTGTTTTCTGCATAGTCCTCTCCATGTCGCCCTTTTTCTGTCGCACGCGTCCACTAGCACTTGGATACAGTCGATACCATACGACACGTTCTATCTCTGTCGCACAATGGTTCATGCGACTGACGTCACGGCCCAACAAGTGGCTTGCTACGAGATGCAGCATATTGCTCCGCTTGGAATACTCCTTGTTACATGCGTCAGTGGAAACGTACCTTTGAAAATACGATCGCCTTCGCAAAACGCACAGCTCCGCCACCTTCAACTAAGATCAAAATTTTCTGCCTTTCCAATTACTTAATGACTTGGAGCTGTTCACAACGTTGCCACCTGGTCAAGCACCCGTGATGGCCTCGGCCCAACCCCAAATCCGGGAGGCAAGAAATGATCGTCCCACCCGACTACTACAGTCGTAGTTTACACACAGCGCTGTGAACAACTTTGCAGTCCCCGTGGTGGTTGCCAGCTAGACATAACACCTGGCAAACAAGCAATAACGTGTTATACTGAAAACAACCAGACCAGCTTCACTCCCATGCATATGCCCAAACCAGTGGACCTTCTGATAGATTCCAAATGAGGAAACGATTAACTGATGATTTGAAGAGGCCAACTTAAAATCAAACACTTATAATTTCTATCGTTTCACAACCGTGTAAGACCTTGAAACTATATGAAAGGAAATCATCCGACACCCTATCTCTTTTGCCATACCACCCACGTGAAGCATCACTCGCTTCTTGAATTGAGTTGTTTTCTAAGGTTTGTTTACACCTACGGAAATTCTGTCTACGATATATTTAAATAACATTTTTTTTTCAAAAAATCTATGAATCCGTACAGTATCAAAGAATATAGAAGGTTTAAAAAGCACTTTAAAAAGAAATTTTAAAACCACGTGTGTGGACCACAGCATTTTATGGACTTTAAGGATACCAGAAGAAGGAAAATTGAAACATTTGAAATGGGGTGCTGTAGATGGATGCTGAATATTAAGTAGAGAGATGAAGTACGAAATGAATGTATTTTGGAAACGATGGGTGAGAAAAGAAGCTTGTGGAAGAGTCCTTTAGGAAGAAGAGACAGGATATTGGGACAAATTTAAAAAAATGCGGGAATGGTTAAATTGTTGGTGGAGGGAACAGTTAAAGGTGAGAACTGTAGAGGTAGACATAGAGTGTAACATATGAAACAGATAATTAAAAATATAAGTTGTAATGGATCTGTTAAAATGAAGAGGTTAGCGCAAGATAGCAAGGGATGGAGCATTACGTCAAACCAGTGAAAGGACTTATGACAAGGTATCTATTCCTTAAGGGATTGTATTTTAAACTTCAGTTAACCCAGTAAAAGAATTAATAAGTTTCGGCCATTTACTGGAATGTTAGAAGACCTGCACCTCTGATGTATATATGGGTTACAACTGCTTCCTCCTGACACACAGCTGCGTAAAAATTATTAACTTGCAATAAATCCCTCTCTGTTCTCAACACACAGAATTAAAATTTTTAATCATCTGCGACGGACCATAAAACAAGCATGATGTCATCACGTTCTTAGCTATATACTGGTACATACATATAACTTCATACTGACAGCTTAACAAAACCTATTTCCAATGCATAATCAAATTTTTAAAACAACGATGATAGTTTTGTACCATTGTGCATACATTTTTGGTAAAGAGTATAAAAGCGGTGCTTCGTGGGTTTAGGATCTTTGGAGATTCAGATCTCATAGCCGTTCTACGAGCCATCCATCATATGGATTTTTGGTGGTTTTCCGCTTTCATCTAGGAACTGATACGCACTTAATGCCTCGAAACTGTAAGTTAGATAACAGCACAAGGCAAAGAACTTCAGCGTACGTTTACACTGTTCACAAGCAAATAGTACGTGGTTCATAAAGTAAAGGCATGTAACACTGTTGTTGGTAACATATCCGCAGTATAAGCCCCGGTATCGATGGATTAGCAGATCAGTATGGATCATCACCGAGTTTCACCCACTTCTTGCTTTCACTGTCGCATACACAACACACTGCAATTAACAACTCTCATTACAGTCTTCTGCACACATGCAACAGCACTTAGAAACACATGGAGCGAAGCAAATGGCCGTTACACCTCTTCGTCCAAACATTGTACGGGTCAGTGAGTGGATCCAAATAATCCACCAGCCAGGAGCCACGAATAACGTCATAGAAGTAAATAACACGGCACTCGCCTCACTTCATCACTGTTGATCCTCATTGTACGATGCGTTGGTCTTCATATGGGTAATGCCTCCTCCTAGAACGCTACATTTCCTTTGTTCATAATTTCTTCCTGGTTTGTAATTGCAGTAAACTGTTCCATCTATTAGCAGGTTTCGTTCTCCAGAATTTATACAGCATACATTTTTATAGTTACAAATATCGACTTGTTGGATCTCTCAACACCTCTATAATCTGTAAACAGGTAGAACCTTTTAAATATTTTCAAATGCATCTATGCTTCTTCAAGGATTCTTCATTACTGAATTAAAATCCCTCTCTCGGTTATCTTCTCCTTGGCCCTGCCTGACTTTGAATGTAAATATTTCCGTCTATATTCTCTGAAAATTATTTTGAGATTTAATTTTCTAGTGTTCACTTAATTGACTAGTGGTATTTTAGTTTATTTTCTAGTCACCTGAATTATGTTGCAAATTTTGTATTATATTCTCGCAGCGTGATAGCTTCTGGTAGCCCGCGGGTCACTGCTGGCTGTGGGTTGGCCGGGGGTTCCCCTGCAGAACGGAAGCCCTCGCACCGGTAGATTCTGGTGCCGTTGGTTCACCGGTCAAACCCGGCCGGCGGTTCAAGTGACGTGGTTCAACTTGCAGAGCGGAGAATCTGCAATACCAGTCGCTGAGTGTGGCTGTAGTGTGCCCTACTAGGGAAGTAGCGTCTCTGCTGCTGTCAGCGGTGTGATGCACCCTGCCCCGGGATTGCATACTGTGCCGCTTCTTCGGATGTGGCGGCGTCGGAGTTGAATGAGGTGGTGGACCTTGCATAATAGAAACACACAGTACCGGTAAGCTTGCGTTTGCCGTTGTAGGTCATGGTCATAACCCGGTTCTCGCGTGTGGCTGAGGTGGGAGTTGGTGATCAGGTGAAATGGTTCCCCCTGCAGCGCGTATGGACCAAAATCGGACCGGTAGACCATGGTTTACGGAAACCTGGAGTCTTCGTGAGGTGAAGTGGTGTCCCCTCCCGTCTGCTTCCACTCATTGCCAATCCTTGGCATAAGTCCGATGGCTTTGTTCCTCTTCTGTTGCTCCCGGCAGTAAGCCCGTGTGGTGCAGGTAAGATGATGGGTGGTGGCGTAACGCAGCGCGCGTCGTTGAAGGTGGAGCCGCGTCGGGGCGTCGGCTACGATGTCCGGCCCCACTGCGGTGCGTGCCTCGGTGGTAAGGGGGTGAGGGGTGCCTCCTGCCGCCTTGCTGCCACAGTAGATCCTCTATGTGTGTGGGGATTTTGTTTTGCTTGAGTCTTAACATCTGAACCGGGTGAGGCAACACCACAGGGGCGGCTGCGGCGCTACGATGGTGCTCTGCGAAGCTAGGACGAGTGATGTGAAGCCTGTGCTCCGACGCAGACGCCTGGTTAGGTGTGTCGGCCAGTTGCGTGGTGGAGTGACCACTAGGGGTGCGCCCTGATCTAAGCGGGAGTAGCGCCCACTTGCTGTGCTCTGCAGCTGCAGCTTCCGCCTTGTCACCTGCGGGGGCGGGTGGGACCTGGTGCGCGTGGGACCAGCACAGAGGCTTATACTACACCACCAGGTTGCCTCTTCGACCTGGTTCGTGGTGGGCGCTGCGTCCTTGCCGCTCCCCGTGAGCACCCTAAATTGTTTGGCGGAACGGGCCTTGCCTCACCAGCCTTGATGTAGTGGCGGGTAGTTCTGAAGGACCCGTTTCCGTAGTAGGAGTGGATGCTGGTCGGTTGGTATGTTGTCGGAGCTCCGCGATGGACGTGAAGGGTGTGAGCCCGGGCAATCCCTTATACCGCACTCAGCATTCGCTGGAACACTGCTAGGAAGTTTCATTAAAAGGAATTGAACTCATTGGTGCAAGAAAAATCAGGCTTTCACTTTGGTTATGGCTTTTCGCCCTGGTATAATTGCTGACCTAGCTCTTTAATGAAGGATCAATTAATTTCACAATATCCTTGTTGCTGGGTAAATCCACTATTGTAAGTTTCACCCTCAAACAATCAATTTAATGGCTCTCAAGATATTATTATTAGTGAAGTCTTATGTTGGTTCGGAAGTGATGATCGCTGTTACAGTTAGACTTCTCTGTACAAGTCACTTCACCACTGTTACAACTACCAGATACGTTTCTCACAGCATCCGACCAGTGCGACCGTGCCCATCTGAGGACATGGCGAACGATCATTGTCTTGTCTACAGGCAAAGGCTACAAAAGACGGTATGTGAGTTTTGAAGCTTTACAGAGTTACCCAACCACACCAGCATCCTGTCAACCAGCAGCCACCCCGCCGCGATACTGGGGTTAGAAGAATTATCCACCACTTGGGCGAGGGAGGACTCTCAAATCAGAAGTGCTTTTAGCCACCTGAAGGATGCTGTCCGTTGGAAATCACATGGAGCTTGCGCCGCCACGACCCGTGCCGAAGACCTAAGTGCTCGGTCGTATTGCTGTCCGTATCATTTGTAGGAGGTGTGAGCATCTGCCGTAAAAGAAAACGAATGTTATTGAAATTGATGTATCAAACATGCGTGTACTACTATCTCTACAGAATGACATCCACTTAAAATTATGGGAAATCACCTTTAGTGCAACTTAGGCTCCGCCGGAACACCCACCTGGGTGACCCTAGAGCCAGGGAATTACCGGCCAGTCGTCACACCCCGCTCAACCACACACACACTCAAACGAAGTCTCACAAAATTACACGTAAGTCCGCATATTGCTAAGTGCAAAGTAACATATCTTATTGCCAATGTAATATGTTTGGAACCCAGGTCGATTTTCAATTCTGTGCCAGATCTTGTATTGCTCTGAACCGACGAGCATTCCTTTATTGAAGCTCAGCTACTGCGAATTCAGTAAATGCTGCAAAGTTTCCCTCGGAGGCAAGGAGTTCTCCTTCCCAGTCTCGCTAAAGGCCCGGAACTTACCGCCGTGTTGCTTCTCTAGCATCGGAATAACGCGGGAAATTTTGTATATACGATCAGAGGATTGTAAGCTCCACAGGCGCATAGTTCAGTGTCCTCCAGACCTCTTCACTATTAAGCTAAATATTCTAGAAGTCATCAGTACCAACGGATGCAGAAAAGCCGTCGTTTAACACTCTCAAGCTGTTTAATATTTATTTGTGAAACGAAATTTTTAGCGGAATTTCTTAATGTCTGAGGCGCTACTGATTCTTAAGCTTTTACCATCCCAATCGATAATTCAGTGAGTTGTATTATTTATGCAGTCGTAATCTGTGATTCCTAAATTAGTTCTGAGAATTGTTATTTAAAATACTCTAGATAAAGGAAAGTCTTAATTTCGAGATACCTCAGTGACCGACAAATCTGCAAAGAATAATAACTGATTTATTTTAGATTTCGATACTTTTCTCCAATCCTAAATGCATTGTAACTTCAGTAGAATGTTGAAATTAGCAGAGAGAATATGGAGAGATTGAGTGTCACGGAAATAGTTCAAAGCGAAATTAATTGTTATGTTAATTTTTTTTTAAATCTATAAGTTACTTTATAGTAAAAAAGTATCAGTGAATAATTTATCTTGTATATTACTACGATGTTGATTGCTTAAAATGTAAGCGTTTCTCTGTAGCAGAATTTATTTATGAATACCTTCATTTTATATTGTTAAGAACTGTATTACATTGATACCGCATATAATGAAGCAAGCAAAAATTAGCTATGGAGGAATACACATCGAAATTGGGTAAAAAAGGCTTACATCTTAAATCGCAGAATTTTCTGAATTCTTCTGAAATTTTAATTATCAAGAGTAATAACTTGCAATAATTATCTAATCAAATGAGTTTTTTAAAAAAATGAGACTATACGAGAATTTATTACATTCTTTAATTATTACTGTACATGGGTGACCGATTTTCGCTCGGCATCTTTCGATTTCTGTTCAATATATAGGACTTTGAGTAAAGTTTGATTAAAGTAAAAGGCTTGAGGGCTTCCTAGTCATTTTGATGAACAAAGTTCCTTGTTCTAACCCAAGAGAAGCTTAACTCACATCAGTAGGCTTACTGGTACCTCAAACTCTTACGATAAGAGGTTACAGCAATGTCCGACATACCAAAAACAAAAATTGCTCCTTATTTTCGTAAAATCGTGTTACAAACTCGTGCGCCATATGAAATTTCATCAAAATCTCTAGAGCCTTTTCCGAGATCGTCTGGTTTATCGTCTCATAAATTACTTTCAAAGAAAAAGTACAAGATTTGTGGTAATTCACTTAGACGAGAACGTCATCAGTGCTAATTTCATTCACTCCAATAAAACTATGCTCATAGATCACAATCCATTGGTCGCCTCGCATTCGGGAGGACGCCGGTTCTAAACCACGTCCGGGCATCCAGATTTGGGTTTTCCATTGTTTCCCAAATCAGTCCAGGCAAATGCCGGGATGCTTCCTTCAAAAGGCCATGGCCGAATTCTTTCCCATTCCTTGCTACCAATCCTTTCCCGTCTCTAAATACCTCGCTGTTAAGAGACGTTAAGCAGTTAAAAAAAATCCATTGTTCATACACTGTAAAAATAGACACTCAAAAGTATATGTTGTTATGTTCCAGAGTAATAATTCTGATACAGAATTTTTTGAAAATATTTCGATAAGAATTTATTGGACCTAACCTACAGCTTCGACCGTAATTTTTATAATATGTCACTCCTCACATTGCAGCTGTTAATATGATAATGTTAATCTGACACATACGGTCAAAAAGTCAACGATGATCACATTATAAGTTTTAGAAGATTTGTAAAGTAAAGAAGATTAAAAAAAAGGACGTCTGACAAACCCAACATTTTTTAACTATCTACTTCTTAATGTTTTACAATATGTTAAAATATAAGTGTAACAAAAAAAGTTTTCGAACACCAAATCTAAGGTAACAACAAAAAGAAACGTAAATTATTAAATGATATTTATATTTTTTTATTAACGTTTCTCGGGAAACAAACCGAGTAATATCATTATAGATGCACAATATTTTGGCGACTTTAAACTCCGCCGCCATCTTCAGGTGCAGTTGTAAGTTCTTGAAGTCTGACTTGAAGTCAGCCTTGAGCGTGTTGTTAGCGTGTTTTTTTCAAACAACATGCTCAAGGCTGACTTCAAGGCATACTTCAAGACTTACAACTGCACCTGAAGATGGCGACCGAGTTTAAAGTCTCAGAAATATTGTGCATCAATAATAATATTACTCGGTTTGTTTCCCGAGAAACGTTTATAAATAAACAACGCCGAGAAAAATTGCATTCATTTATATTTTCTGCTTCTCCAAGTTAATACTTGGTACTAAAATAGAGAAGAGTAGAGCGTTTCCATGCACGCTTGCTAATCAGTCCGTAAATGCTAGTCAGGGGATGTATTCATTAGCATTGGAATAAAAGAAGTCACAACAAAAATATTAAATATAACGTGGTAGTAATTTGGTTTCAAAATATTAACACTGAAGTTACATTAATTAATTTGCGAATAATCCATATTAATAGAAGTACTAAAGTAATCCCAAACATAATTATTACATAGAGGAGATGATTTCGTAATATTTCAATTGTCGAAAGAACAAACATGTGTAAACAAATTTTACATAGATTTTTCTGTCTTTGAGTAACGATTAATTGAAACATATAATCTTTGTGATGAAACAGAAAAAAAATCAGTAAACTTAAACATATTACTGTTTAATTAAAAACTGGCCAGTGACCTGGTGTTGGAACATCTGCACAGGGTGATGAATATCGGTAAATGTAGCAACACAAACGATGGTAGACAGGAGAGTCTAGCAGATTTTTTGCCTGTGTTAGTGCTCTGTCCTAAGAAACATCATTATAGCAGAACAGATAGAGAACCGAGAACTTTATAATTTAACCTTGCCTTTTGCTAGATTAATTTTTATAAAACGCAGCAGAGGGGAATTTCCTGAAATGACTGGAGCCAATATAGAAGGCCTCGTAATTATCCACCGTGCACGCCTTCGCAGATGGCTGTTGACTTTCAGTGTTCTCTGAACGTGAGGAGCAATTAATTGAGGAAAATATGAAAGCTTCCTGCCTTTGAGTGGTATATAAGACTCGGAGCAGCCTGCTACACCCACGTAGATTCTTTAAACAACATACAGAATGAATATTCACTGGTGTGGTGTTATGAAGGAAGTAATTCAATTTTGCTAAATAGCTTTTAAAAAAATTGAGGATCAGGTGCGAAGGGTGTTAAGCGTCAACATGTTTCGATTGCAAAGTAAGATAAATGAGTTTTTACAGAAATATTGAATTTCCAATGTATCAACGGTGTGTGTGAGAGATGGAAGATAACAAACTTCTACGAAACAGACTAATGAAGGAACTGAATTAATCAATACGGAGAGAGCAGAAAAATTTTGAGAGTGCGGACAGAATAATTTTAGCACATTATAAACCCGTTAATGTAAAAGTAATTTAATTTGAAATGTTTTTTTAGATGCTTTGCCAATAGCTACGATGCGACGCCTGGACGCAATCCCAATGTGGGAGACGATCGAGGAACCAGACTTCGTAAGAGCGGAGAAGAAATTTCTTGTGGACTTGGTGTTGAGCTATGTCCCTCAGAAGCAGATCGCGCTCATTGTTAAAGTGTTAGTCAGATGTTAAGCGCTTTTTTTCCGGATGTCATTGAAGATCCTTGCTGACTGTTCCCACAAAGGTAACTGCACTGAACAATTTTAATTTCATTACCCAACTGTCATCCCCGAGGAAACAATTCCAGCGATCTGATTTCATGTTGTACCAATTCAATAAGCTTGCCAGAGTTAATATTTGAATAGGTGAAATGTAATTTCATGGACTGTCTCATAGAAAATCACAACCTATGACACCGACCGAAATGCCAAAATTTTTGTCATGTCAATTTATTTAGCGTTTCCAATTGGTCGATTTAATTGAATATCGACATGTTTATGACTTGTTATTAAAGTAACTGTACATTTTGGAGAACATGCTGTGAATCTCTTGGATAGGCTAAATAAATTATTAAAACATTAGTATCGTTACATCGAATAGAAATATTGACATAAGAATTGACATCCAAATATCTTGGCCAAATATGCTTATTAAGATAAAATATTGCAGACTCGGAGGGAGCAGAATGAGAAAGCGTGTTGTAACCTCATTAATCATGATGATTCTTGGCTGTCCGGATGATGCCGCATCATGATTCGTGTAGCCGACGTTTCGACCATCCTTCTGTAGTCATCTTGCAGGGCAGAAATGCGTCTTGAATCAGTGTGTGGTGCTTTTACATAGCCAAGCACGTGACCCGTCTAGAGAGTTCGGTTTACCCGGCCAATTAGAGCGTCCGAACCGTCACGTGTTTCGTTGGCCTGGTGGGGCGCGTCGGCGGGTGGTGGGAGGTGACACGTGACCTTCTCCGTCCGCACTAGCGAGAGCCAGGCGTCCTGTTGCTTAAGCCCGTTGTCTTCGTTTATGTTGTTTGGCCGTTTAGCAATTTCCAACGCCTCCTCGACTCTTCTTGGTCACCATTTATCTTTGCACACTATTAGGGTGGTGTTTTCGAAATTTATGGCATGATTAGTTTCGGCTGCATGCCGTGAAATGGCGGATTTCTCGATGTTACTGGATTTATAATTGCGGATGTGCTCACGCAGTCTGTCCCCTATAGTGCGCCCAGTATCTCCTATGTACACCCGGTCACAACTACACGGAATCTCATAGACCCCGGCAACCGTCGAGTCAAGTGCCGCATTTTCTGTGTATTTTATTTTAAAGTGTTGTAGGTAGATTTTATCTTTGAATATCTTCTGTCGTCGCAGAGGAGGGGATAGTTGAGTTCCAGCAACCGTCGAGTCAAGTGCCGCACTTTCTGAGTATTTTGTTTTAAAGTGTTGTAGGTAGATTTTATCTGTGAATATCTTCTGTCGTCGCAGAGGAGGGGGATAGTTGAGTTCCAGCAACCGTCGAGTCAAGTGCCGCCTTTTCTGAGTATTTTGTTTTAAAGTGTTGTAGGTAGATTCTATCTTTGAATATCTTCTGTCGTCGCAGAGGAGGGGCTAGTTGAGTTCCAGCAACCGTCGAGTCAAGTGCCGCATTTTCTGTGTATTTTATTTTAAAGTATTGTAGGTAGATTTTATCTTTGATATCTTCTGTCGTCGCAGAGGAGGTGCTAGTTGAGTTCAGCAAACCGTCGAGTCAAGTGCCGCTTTTTCTGAGTATTTTATTTTAAAGTGTTGTAGGTAGATTCTATCTTTGAATATCCTCCATCGTCGCTGAGCAGTAGCTAGTTGGTCCCCAGCAACCGTCCGTGACGAGTGTCGCCATCTGTTTACATAATTTAAAGTGTTGTGGTAGCGTTTGATTTATTGCGTTAATTTGAATTATAACAGCGGTGCTCCAATCGTGATCGCATTTATTTGCTTTTTCTATAGGGAAGTATATAGAGCTTATTTGTTTTTTATTTAGTACATTGGTTGGCTAACACCGTTCATCAGTACGTCCTATTAACTACTAAGTGCAGTCGTCTGATCTAAATTCAATTCCTCAGGAGGTTCTCTTTAGGTCGTGTAAGCGGTTGGTAGTAAAGCGTGAACAGTTAATTTTGGATTACTCAGTTAGTTCAACTTTTATCCTCTCCGTAGTTTTTGCTTTATAAGTAATATGTGTATGGACTGTGACTGCTGTGTGCAGACGCGGGTTGAGGTGGCTGATCTTCGCGCTCAGCTTGCAGCTTTGCTAACTAAAGTTACGAAGGCTGGAAGCTGCCGTAGGTGACTGCAGCAGATGTGGAAGGGGTGACACTGACGAAGCTAGTGTTCTCACAGGTTCTCCCCTGCCAAAATATCGTACCTGCAGTCCAGGCTGAGACTTCGGAGCCTGTGCGGCAGTCACCTGATGGTGTCTGCGCGTGGTTTCCGGACGTCGACGCCGCATGCGGGGGCAGGAGTACAGGTCTGAATCCCAGGAGGGCAAGCCTGTACCACTGTCCAATAGGTTTGATGTGTTGTCTGGATCTGATTCAGATCCACAATCGTCAATCAGCAGAGTTGCCAGCCCCCCCGCCCACTAGGTCTGGGCGATCACAGAAGGGGATTCTGGTGATAGGTAGCTCCAAGCGTTAGGCGTTTCATTGAGCCCCTTAGGGACATGGCGAACAGGTCTGGGATGAAGTCGAATGTCCATTCTTTGTGCATTCCGGGCGGTCCTGATCCATGATGTGGAACAGGCCATCCCGGATGCCATTGAGCGGACGAGGTGTAGCCAGCTGCGGATTGTAGCTCATGTAGGCACCAATGATGCTTGCCGCCTTCGGGTCGAAGGGTATCCTCTCTTCCTTCCGGCGGCTTGCTCATATGGTGAGCTCTGTGGTTGATGACCGCAAAGATTTCGGCTGAGTTAACCATCTGCAGTATTGTCGATAGAACATGACTGTGGACCTCTGGTTCAGAGCCGAGTCGAGGGTCTGAACCAGAGACTGCTTCGTTTCTTTCTTCTGCGATAATCATTGCTGCAGATTCCTTGATCTTCGCCCTGGGGTCGAATCGTGTAGGTTCCCTTGGATAGATCAGGTGTGCACTACACACGTGAATCGGCTACACGGGTGGCAGGGGCCGTGTGGAGTGCATTGTGGGATTTTTTAGGCTGAGGGAGGAAGACCCGAAACTTGGATTACAGTCACGGGCAGCCCAATTAAATCCGGCACCATATTGTTAGGAGTAGCGAAAATCAATCTCGACCGTTAAAAGTACTCGTTATAAACTGTAGAAGTGTTTGTAATAAGCAGCCTGAGCTTGAAAGCGTTATTAGTAGCACAGAAGCTGATATAGTATTAGGTACTGAAAGCTGGTTAAAAACCGGATATAAGTTCAGCGGAAATTTTTCACCATAGCATGAATGTTTTCCATAAGGATAGGTTACATTATAATGGAGGTGGTGTATTTATAGCTGTTCGTAAACACCTGTCGTGTAACGAAATAAACATTGATACGGTCTGTGAAATCCTATGGACTTAGACCAATAGTAGCTAGGACAAAACTTGTAATAGGGTCTTTCTATCGTCCACCAGATGCAGATGTAGGTGTTGCTGAGGCCTTAAGAAATAACGCAAGTAATATAGCTCGTCAATTTCCGGATCATGGAATAATACTAGGAGGCGACTTCAACTTGCCGTATATTGACTGGAGTAATTACGCCCACGTTACTGGTGGCAGGGATAAAATATCCTGTGAGATTATTCTCGACCTTTTCTCAGATCTTAATCTTGAGCAGCTCGTCACTGAACCAACGCGGTGCGACAACGAAAACGAAAACATTTTAGATATTCTCGTTACAAATAGGCCTGAATTATTTACGGACATTTCTACCACCACGGGAATAAGTGATCATAAAGCTGTAATTGCTACAGTAAAATTAACAGTCGAGCGCAAAAAGAAAAAAGAAAGGGTCGTTTACAGGTTCGAAAAGGCCCCAAAGGAGAGTTTGAGAACGTTTTTGAGGGATAAATACATTACCTTTGTAGAAGGAAGAGGCTCGTTGAAGAGATGTGGCTTCGATTCATAAATATAGTCAGGGAAGGTATGGACTTACATATACCGAAAAGGACAATCAGGGACGGGAACGATCCCCCGTGGTATACGCGTGAAGTCAAAAGGTTACTTAAAAAGCAAAGGAAGATTCATGCACGCTCAAGAAGGACGATGTATAGGAGTGATTTAGAAAAACTAGCTGAGACAAGAGGACAGGTCAAGAATGCGATGCGCGAAGCCTTCAATGACTTTCGATGCAACTCACTTTCCAAGAGCCTCATTGAAAATCCAAAGAAATTTTGGTCGTATGTAAAAAAAATAGGTGGTTGTGACAACAATATGCTAGTTCTACTAAAAGACGGTCGGGAAGTTAATGACAGCCGCGACAAAGCTACCGTATTTAACGCCGAATTTAAAAATTCCTTCACTGACGAAAACATGGAAAACATCCCCGTTTTTCCACGGCGTGTTGAATTTGAAATGGATCCAGTACAAATTGATAGTGTAGGTATCATAAAGCAATTAAAGCTCCTGATGTGGGGGAAAGCGCCGGGTCCCGATGGTGTACCAGTAAGAGTATTTTCGGAATACGCGGAAGAAATAGAACCATTTCTGTCAGATATATTTCGTAAATCTTTAGAGGAAAGAAAAGTTCCTTCTGACTGGAAAATTGCGCAGGTGATTCCAGTTTTCAAGAAAGGAGATCGGAGAGATGCCTAGGAATTATCGTCCGATATCGCTAACATCTGTTTGCAGTAGAATTCTGGAGCATGTCATATGCTCTAACGTTATGAAGTTTCTAGATGAAAACGAGCTACTTACAGCATACCAACACGGATTTCGGAAGAACCGATCATGTGAAACGCAACTGGCTCTATTTTCGCATGATGTAATGAAAGTTATTGATGCGGGATCACAAGTTGATGCTATTTTATTGGATTTTCAGAAAGCTTTTGACTCTGTACCACACAACCGACTCTTAGCGAAGATCCGAGCGTACGGTATATCTGATCAGATTTGCAAATGGATACGCCATTTTCTAACTGGTCGGTCACAGTATGTCGTTGTAGACGGGGAAGCCTCTTCTAAACTAGATGTTACTTCGGGCGTTCCTCAAGGAAGTGTAATAGGACCACTTCTTTTCTTAATTTTTATAAACGATCTCGGTGACAACGTTAATTGCAGGATGCGATTTTTTGCTGATGATGCAGTTATTTATAGGGAAGTGAGGTGCTCCGACGATTGCTTAGAATTTCAGCGCGATCTGGATGTTATTTCGGAATGGTGCCGTGAATGGCAGCTTACACTTAACTGTAAAAAGTGCAAGGCAATGCACATAAGTAATAAAAAGACCCCGCTTGCTCTGGAGTACAAAGTTAACAATTCAGTTGTTGACACTGTAGATTCCCTGAAGTATCTAGGCGTAACAGTACAAAGCAACATGAAATGGGACTTGCACATAACTTCCGTTGTAGGAAAAGCTAATTCCAAACTACGATTCATAGGACGTATTTTGAGAAGTTGTAATGCTCATACAAATGAAATAGCGTACAAAACACTAGTGCGTCCGCATTTGGAATACTGTTGTGGAATTTGGGATCCGTATCGCAAGGGATTGATTGACACATTAGAGAAAGTACAGAAAAGAGCCGCTCGATTCGTGACTGCTAGTTACAGTCCTTACGTAAGTGTCACAGAGCTAATTCGTGGGTTGGGCTGGGATTGTTTGGCGGACAGACGACGTCGTTTTCGTTTGAATTTGCTGGAGAATATGCGAAAATCTTTAAGTTACGAGTGCAACGAAATACTTCTTCCGCCAACCTATTTAGGTCGCAATGACAGGAGGGATAAGATTAGAGAAATAAGATGCCGTACTGATTCATTTATGTATTCCTTCTTTCCTCGATCTTTTCGGGATTGTAATGCGCAGAATTAGGATTGGTGCTTAGCACCCTCTGCCACCCACAGTATTTGTGATTTGCAGAGTATAGATGTAGATGTAGATGAACCTGTAGTGGGGGCAGCTTATCATTAATCTTGACGAGCTGATTACTGATCTTGCTGTGCGCTTTGTAGACAGGTTTTGTTTAAACTTTTTTAAACAGCTTACCAATTCTGTCTGTAAAGCCACTTATATAGGATACTATGCGTTCCTGAGAGGTGGATTGATTAGATGCTGAATTGGCATCTCTCTCTGTCGTGGCTGTACGTAATGCCCGTTTAATACAAAGGTTGTGGCAGCCACTGGACCTGAATGTGTGTTGCAGTGCCTCTAACTCCGTCGTAAAATTATTTGCATGACATACTTTCGTCGCTCTTGTACACAAGGTCGTGAGGACACCTCTTTTTGTCGGTGCATGGCGGTACGACGCGGCATGTAAATATCTGTTTGTATCTGTCGGCTTATGGACACTCAGTCCAAGATTCCCGTCGTCACATTTGGTTACTAGCAAATCTAGGAACGGCAGCTGTTCTTGTTCCTCCGTTTTCCATAGTGAAATTAATTTTAGGATGTGCTTTGATTATATAATCCAGGAACTTGTCAAGGGCACTTCGTCCATGAGGCCACACACCGAAGGTATTATCAACATAGCGTCGCCACAGACGCGGTTTCAGGGGCGCGTTGCCCAACATTTCCTTCTCCGGCGACTCCATAAAGATGTTCGCTGCTATCGGCGAAAGTGGTGAGCCCGTGGCCGCTCCTTCCACTTGGGCGTAAAATTTCCCATCATATTGGAACGTTGACTTGAGACAAAACTCGGCTGAGTCCGCCCATTCTTCTGAGATGTTAAGAGCCGATAGCTTGGTGCGTGTTATTGCACACTGCTTCTTACACAGGTACGTTGGTGCAGAGCTACGCGACATCAATGCTCACTAGGATGTCACTTTAAAAAAAAAAAATTGAGTGATGAAATGATTTCAACGAAGTGCGAGCTATTTCTGAAAGTCGAAGAGATGCCACCATCTGACAAGGGTTTTAGTTTGTCAGCAAGATAGTAGGCTAGAGTAGTCAGATATTTACTTGCGCTGACGATCGGCCGTAAAGGAACTTCTGGTTTGTGTGCTTTTGGCAAGCCATAAAAACGAGGAGTAGAGGCGTTGTTTCTCTTCAGTCTGGCCTGGTTTTTCCTGTTCGATTTCTAAAGGGTTCAGACCTCAGTTTAGATAAAGGGTTCCTATCTAGCGGGTCAAACGTCATGTATTCTAAAAGGCTCACAAACTTATTCTGATAGTCTTCGGATTTCATCAATACTGTTGCGTTTCCCTTATCTGCTGGGAGTATCACAATATCTTCGCGCTGGCGTAATATGTTTAGTACTAGCCTTTCCTCCAAAGGTTGATTGCTGCGAGGGAGTTAGGCCGATTAAGGATTCGCGCCATCTCGCGTCGAATTTGGTCGGCATATTCGGTGTGTAAATTCCCAATGGTCCACTCTATCCCTGGTCCAAGGTCGGCAGCTTCCTCGGTACTGGAAGCGAAGTTTACTCCTTTAGCTAGCACAGCATTGGTGGCAGCATCCAGTTCTTCTACAGTTAGGCCTACAACGGTGTTCTTTGTTTCCGTTTTTGTTGTTTACGTAGTTTTGAAAATTCCTGTTTTCGATAAAATATCTTCTCCCCGTAGAGTTGAGACAAGTGTAGTCGTAGGCCCTCGCTGCCAGATTCAGTTGATTCTTGGCTGTCCGGGTGAGGCCACGTCATGGTTGATGTAGCCGACGTTTCGACCATCCATCTGTGGTCTTCTTCCAGGGCAACTGCGTCTTCAATCAGTGTGTGCTGCTGTTAAATAGACGACGCCCGTGACCAGTCTAGAGAGTTCGGTTTACCCGGCCAATCAGAAGGTCCGAACCGTCAAGTGTTTCGTTGGCGTGGTGGGGCCTGGCGCCTACGACAACACATTAATCATCTCTGATAACACATGACACGTGACTCCCCTCCCCACGTGGGCATACGCATTGATCGTGCGGTTCCCTTCCCCTTTCAACTCCGCCGTAACTTAACTCCGGTGCTATAGTTAACCCGTACGATTCTTACCACCTAATCAGCCAAAGTCTGATCAGCGACCAGCTTAAACTCACTCTGCATCCCTTCCATCTGGTGTGAAAATTGGGTAAAAATGAAGAAACGCCTGACTTCTGTTGCCATGTCAGAACAGGGTGTTAGCCGATTGAGTGTGAACCCTGTTCCTCTCCCGCCCACCGCCACCACTCTAACTCTTCCAAACAAATCCTACTCATCAGGCAGTGCGGTTCAATCCGCGGAAATTCTTCATCGATGCTCGCATTTTCATACAAGTTGAATGCAGCTGATTCCAATCTTCAGACAGCAGGACTGTAATCGAAACAACACCATGCTCCGGTTGTTGTCCTTGATAGAGTTGAACAGTGCAAAGTAACATGTAAAGAATGGTGCATGGTGATACAGCTGTTGGATATAGTATCTAATTTATCTGGTGGTAACCCTGAACGAGTGTTTCACTCAGTGACCACAATGTCTCTTGCCAAACTGTGTGTGAAGAAAATCGTATATTTTTATTTAGTTTCGAGAAGTTTATATTGGTCGCATGATCAGGATCAATGACGAGCGCGTAGAGGTGATTAAAGTCTACCCTAAGACAGGTGGACAAATATGCAATAGCCGAAACGCTATCGACGCAGAACACCAGATAAGGCTCAATAAAACGTTCATGTTGTCCAGATCCGCTGTCTTCTGGGACTATGTGATAAGTGAGAGGCTATCCCTACCGTCTGGCAAGAGCAACGGAATCATAGCACGACTGCAATTGCTGTTCTTGTAAGACAACTCGTTTCAACAAGAAGACTATTGACTACCCGAACAACATTCACTCAGTGATTTGTCCTGTTCCACATGATATATGTATAACACATCGTCCGCAGAGATTAGATACGAACGACAGTACTGACATAGATACCGCTCAAGACACGGATGATACTGAGTTTGAAGTGTACACAGATGAGAGTCCTCTTCTGATCACTCAGCCAGATATAAATGATTTAATCGTTGATCTGGGACTGAAAAAGGATAAAGCAGAGCTCTTAGGGCTACGTCCCTTACATTTTACAGAAATAGGGACTTGATATTCATAGAATATATTTCTCAAAACGACTTGTCAGTGTACTGCAGTGATGTACAAGGTGTGATATGTCAGTGCAACATTCCGTACGTGACCGGTGACTGGAGACTGTTCATTGATATATCTGAAAGAAGACTGAAGGAAGTTCTGCTGCACTGCACAATGGTAACATGTATGCTTCAATACCTGTCGGTCATTCTGTTCACCTGGGGGAAACATATGAAAACAAGAAACATCTTCTTACTACAATTCATTATGAGGATCACAGTTGGATGGTGCGTGGTGATCTGAAAGTGTTGGGTATGCTTCTAGGACAACAATCAAGATTTACCAAAGTTCCCCTGTTTCATCTGTGAATGGGACAGTCGGGCTTGTGACAAACATTGGGAGCAAGAAACAGTGGCCCCGAGGGTTGCAATAAGTTCCAGGGGTGACCCTCTGGTGGAATACTCTTGCCACCTCTCCTCCTCAATCTTGGCATAGTGAAGCAGTTTGTCAAGCGATTACCTAAGTATAGCAGCTGTTTGAAATATCGGTGTAACATATTCCCCAGCATGTCAGATGTTAAGTTGAAACATTGGTCACGGTATTCGGAAACTAATGCTAGATGAAGATTTCCTTCATTCAATAAATTCCGTGGACTGCCTTTAAGGGTGTGGTTCAGAACTGGTAAACAATTGTAGCCCAGAGTAAATCAACATAGTTGAGAACATGCTGTCGAAATTGAAAAATCTAGGATGCTCAATGAGTTTGAAGTTACATTTTTTTACATTCATGCCATGACCTTTTTCCTCCAAACCTGGGTGCTGTTAATGAGTAACAGGGTGAAAGATTCGATCAGGATATCTGGGATATGGAATGACGATACCTGGGAACTTGGCATCTTTGGATGCTTTACCGGGAGCGCACGGAAATGCCCCAAAAGAGGAAAAGCAGTGGCCACGTCATGAAAACTCAGAAAGCTCGGAATAAATGTGGTTAATGTATGTGTTGTACCACATTCTCTGTTCACTGTGTGCATATTTCAATATGTTGTTGTTTTAAACTTGTATTCTTCTTCAGCATGATTCGAATCCCATATATATATATATATATATATTTACTACTTCAATATGTGATATGAATTTTGGCAAAGTATACGATCTGTTCTAAAACTGTAGGCGATAAAATATTTTGAGTATCAGTTTCGAATTCAGGAGGTAGAAACACATCAGGAACACTTACTTTTGCGAATAAAGTTTTTCGGTGCTATTAGTGTAAATGATCACAATAGTGTTGATTTTTTTTATTTATTTAAGCGACACTATAATGAATAATTAAAAGTGTCGAGCACGGCCGCATGGGTATCAACATTTCAATATAAATTGTGTGTTATTCACATACCTTTAACAATCTTTCACAGTGTCATTTAAAGCGTGACAAACACGTGGAGATATTCTTAAAATTGATTGCTTTAACACTGAAAGGTTTCCCACCTTTAATAGTCACAGAAAATTTTTCCCCGGGGGAAAAGAAAATTTTTTTCCCTAGTTTTCATTCTATGTACCGATGGGATCAATTAAATGGGTTTAGAGTAAGATACATTGATCACGCCACATCCCGTTCCTGTCACTACGTACAGTTTTCACTAACTCTTGATGCTTGAGCAGAGGCGAGTAGTAGATAAAAAGAAGGCAGGAGCGTGTTTTGGGGGCTGATTCAACTTTTTTTAAAAAAGGAAGATAAATCGAGAAAGTAACAATAGGCTTACAACCAACAGAAACCAATCGACGCCTGGTGGAGACAGCCTTGTGTTTTCACGACAACCAGGAAGATTACATCCCATTTCCACTTTCGTCGCTGACAGAAACTTCGTTAAGGAAAATAAAATAAACACGGGTAGGTTAATTTTAACTGCATTTTTTACGTATTAAAGAATTAAAGTGGACTAACCGAATGAGATGTCAGACGGAAAAATCATCCCTATTGCAGCTGAGAATGGTATTTGTAACTGATGGAATAAATTTACATGTATTTAGTTTAATTTTCGATTATGCTTTTGGAAAGTGAATATTTTTCGTTAGTATGAATAGCTGTATACTTTTTCGCAATTCATAGCCACCAAGATTCGCGAGAAATCTGAAAATATTAAATATTAGATTTGCAACCATATTCCTTTTTCGTTTAATACATAAAAAGAAGGCAGATTTTAACAGTTTGTCCCCTGAACGTACGTAAGATTATGATAGCTACTAGAGTCGTGCAAACGCAGTCTAGGCTCGTTCTGTTTATCGCTGCCAGCAGTACAGAGGACCGAGCCTGCACGTAACCTCGAGTCAGACACTGGACTCGGTCTGTTATTCGCGTGCTGCGTGGAGGAGAATCGAGTTTGGTACTCGCTCGGTAAACTGAAAAATTAAATTATTATTATTTTCTACGTGCTGTTGTATCTTATGTCTAAACAAAAATCTCGCTTCACGATATTTGTCCGAAATAAACTCCGAAACTACTTAACCGATTTTGATTAAATT
Source organism: Vandiemenella viatica (assembly GCA_031002005.1). Taxonomy (NCBI): domain Eukaryota; kingdom Metazoa; phylum Arthropoda; class Insecta; order Orthoptera; family Morabidae; genus Vandiemenella; species Vandiemenella viatica. Next base: position 302,277,256 of record JARYHS010011408.1, on the reverse strand, counting down.
TGGCATACAGTGTGTAATTTGGTCCAACTTAGAAGATAGGAAGTTTTTATCTCGATAATTGACTTCAATATTTATTATTGCGAATTAAATGTTCATAAAATGTTTGTCATAGGACAATGATTTGTAATTATTTGTAAGTTCCATAAATTTGAGCGGTTTAGTGACTCAGTGAATAAGGCACCTGACTGGAGATTGGAAGGTCCCCGGTTCGAATCCCTGTCTCGCCGGGGATTTTCATAGGCACTTAATCCGGTATTCACCTCTGGCACAGCTTGCTATATAATTTGAAATACGCCAGGACGGTGCCGTGGTTCGTATCCTACGTTAAACTGTAGGTCCCCTATACCCGGCGGGATTGGCTGGCTAGTTTAAGGCGACTATGACAATGGTGGAATGCGCAGCCAAGAGAAACCCTGTTACCATATCATTACGACCACACGTAGTTATTATTATAGTTCCATAAGTTTCTAAGAGATGGCGATGTGTTAATTTAACGACTCAGCACTTGGTTATCTAGGTTGGGTAACCATCAAGTAGATGGCGTTTTGTTTCAGTTTCTCTATGCTACAGTCTACTCCACGCGATATGTGTTTTATGTTTACGACATAACCGAGATTCTTGAATTTTTCGTGTATTATCATGTTTATAAGTGTGCTGCGTATCTATACTAATATTATAAACTCTGTCACTCTGTTTGTTTGTTACGTTCCTTGGGCTAAACGGATAATCAGATCGTGATGAAATTTGACAATGAGATGCTATTTGGCATCAGGATGAACTTGGCATACATTTTCTGTATAATAATACACGTTGTCATATAATTTTGAAAAATTACTGAACGCCGATAGACAGACGCGTAGGATGTGTAGATCTCTGTACGACTTTTCCACATAGCGATCTGGTAGCTCAGTGGTTAAGGCGCTTGCTTAATGGTGTTTGGAGCGTGCTCTCCGGTTCAAATCTTGGTGAAAGCAAAGATTTTTAAAAATTGTTTTTGATCGTATCTGTCACGCCTGGCCCATCGGTTGCTCGGATTGCATGTTACGTTCTAGACACCAAATATTTAGGGGTGCAATGTGAGGGAAATCGTAGGAGTCTAGCACTGCAGTAGGTGTACACTCTTTAACGCCTCGCGGGTTATTACTCTCCCAGTCATTGTGTGTGTGATCTGCACTAATGACACCATAAATGCGGGAGCAAGTTTCTGTCTTTTTGTCACGATTTGACGCCTAAATGGCTATACCGATATTGATGGAATTTGACAAGGAAATACTTTGTATCTGTAGGAAGGGAACAGGACATATTTTTCGGTATGAATGACAGTTGTAGACACCAAATTTTGATAACTTATCGAATGGTGACTGATGTGTGTGTTAGTCTGTATGTTACGTCGGTTGCTCAAGCTGTGGATTACGTTAGAGTATGATATGTTAATAAATTTCGTTTCGACTTTAATCGTATTATTTAGTACAGATGTCGATTTTCTCTATACTATTACATTGTGTTAGCTTACATTTTCTGGCACCAGTTTATTTTTCCTTCTTATTTGACACGCCTTGCGGGCGTAAACTAGCCTAAGGTATAGCTCTAGCAAATCACGAGCAGCTAAAGTTATTATGCCCATGCTGAAGAAAGAAGAAAAGACAAAGCTGAAGTAAAGCTGCCCCTAGTTAACCACTACCCCCCTCCCTCAACCCCCTCCCCCCCACACACACATACACACTCACACAACCTCGCACATTCGTTTGTTTTTAAATATGTTGGAAATTGATTCTCTTCATGAGACAGGTTCGAGGCATACCTGTCATATTATGCCGACTCGGTGTTGTTTGAGACCAATCCTACGTTACCAACAGCTTTTTATATGCAATTCTGGCAACGAAATTCTTAATTCTTATTTCCACGCGTACGAAGTCGCAGTATCAGCTAGTTATTTTATAAGATTGTATAGTTTACTTTAAGAAAATTTGGATACTTAAAGATCATGCAGTATTCTATGTTAATGAAAAATTGAAAATCGGCAGCTTTCACCGCATTGCAACATTTCTGTGGCAATTGTTCAGTTATCCAAATATGCTCTCTACAAGTGAAAGATCACGTTAGAACGATGTGTACTGATAGTGAAGGTGTATATTATCCTTCTTACGCATATTTAACTATAGTAGTGCTACCTTGGTTCAGAGGAGGTAAGGGTGAAAACTTTACTTCCTCAACATATAGAACAAAAGTCCTAAGCTGCTCATTTGTTTGGTGCTCGTGAAGTTGCACAGACTGAGGCTCATTTAATTTTAATATTAGTACACGGAATCTCAAATCAAGTACCAAGCAATGCATCATCTTACAATTGCCAAACGTAGAACAAACAAACAAAAACCAATACTAACTTATTGCATGTAAAAAAAAATTAATATTGCTAAATTCTCGTGTGGACGACAAATGCTTCAGATTTGGTTTAATTTACAATTTCCCTTTAAAAAAAATGCAGTCGGCAATAATTGTTAACATCCTAATAATCAAACACAATGCTAATATGAATCACATTAGAATTAAAATATCTAGTTTACCTACCAAATTTGGTGATAGAGGCACACAAAGTTTGTTTATCCGGCTGTAATACAACTGAAAAATTATCTCGCGGCTTTAAAAGAAATCACTATCCCCGGTTGCTCGTTTGGTGGCGTAAATGTTACAGCGCATTAGATATATCGGTCAAGTCAAACTGTTGAGTTGAGCACTTCTGCTGTAGAGGCCAAGTATGCTTTCCACCACGGATAAGCAAAGTACAGAGTACCTACCAAGCCACTTTCAACCTGCATGTGCACCAGGTATCGCACAGAATGACTCCAAAGTGACGTCACTGCAGGTCAGTCTGCAATATGGCGACCACTCGCACAGGGGCCCAAGTGCAAAATCTTGCAGTCCTCCAAAATGTCTCTCTCCGTCGCTTATGGTAAGCCATACCTATCCCAGGACGTATTTCGAATATGCAAAGAAAAAATTAGAAATGTGTGGGGAATTATCCACCTGCGATCGGTTCCGCCTCTAATTTAATTTAATATAATTTAATTGCTGTGGAGCACAGGCTTTGGTGGAAATTTCCCTACACACCCATCTTCCCCGTATCCTGCACCCACCTACATTTGCCCTCTACAAATTTTATCTTTAAATTCTTTTTCGTAAATTATTCATCATTTCTCTTGGTAACTCATTCCAATCCCTGACACCCTTACCTAAAAAAGAGAATCTTCCCACACCCTTGTGCCTGAAATCGAGTGCCAGCTTGTGGTCATGGTCATCTTTTCCCTTCCATGCACTACTTTTCATACCTACACCAATATCTTTCCATGCCTGATCGCAAGTATATGCCCTGTACACTCCCATGACCCTCCTCATCCTCATCCTGTCTTGCAATGAATCCCATTCCAGCTCCTTTATCATATCCGTCACTGATTGCATTCTGCGATAATTTCCAGAAACAAATCTAGCAGCCCTTTTTTGCACTCTCTCCAACTCCTGTATTTGATACGTAAAATGAGGGTCCCATACTACACTACCATATTCGAGCAATGGTCTGACCAAAGTTTTGTAACCCAATTCCTTGACTTCTCTCGTACATACCCTCACCACTCTCTCCAACAAGTACAGAACTTTGAAACCTTTTCCTACCACCTGTCCATTGTGTCCTGCCCAGTTAAGCTTGTTATCAAAAGTAATGCCAAGATATTTACATTTTAAGTCTTCAGCAAGCAATTCTTTCCCCACCTTATATTCATAATTAACCTTTTGTTTTTTGTTTGTGTATCTTATAAGCTGACTCTTCTTTGCATTTATCTAAGCTAAACGATCGGCCAGATTGATTTGTAGAGTTTTTGGTGAGATCGTACTGCCTCGTGAAATAGCGCCGCGTTATACCTTCAGAAAGGCCCGAGATGGCGAACATTCGCCCTGGCTTGATTATTCCGAGTTAGACCCTCACAAGAGGTGGCATGTGTTGTCTGTCCCTGCTCGGCGCCTACAGCATCACCACTGGGAAGCCATTACTATTCTTATTCCCTTCATATTATTTATGTGCGGAATAACTACTTCCCTCATTCCCTCACACTGTATCTATAGATTGGGCTGTGGCCCACAATTAAAATCAACCTGGAGTAAACGCCTCTTGTACTCCAAATACCAAATGTAAACTTGAATTTCTTAAATACATGAGAGCGAATGCTACTAGGAACAAAATGGATGAAGTTCAGTGCTATATAGATTATTTATCCCAAGACGATGACGCTGAAGATAACAATCTACTTAATAGGTGGATATTTAGAGCAGAAAAATTACCGTTAAGTATCCGAAACACTACACTACAAGAGCCGCAAGTGAGTGGCTTTTTAGGTGAGCAGATTTCATCATTTAAGAAAAGCGGAACAATCTTTCTATTGAGTATATGGTTGATTTTTACGCTATTTACAGTCACGTATGAGAGTCATATCAGTTATATCATTAAAGCGTATTCACCGTCGTACAGTGAAATAAATTCTTAGCAAACGTCACGTATATTTTAAGTTTCAGTACAAACTATAGTGCACTAAATGTTGATTCACCGTAGATAAATCGTTTATTTCATTTCATTAGATTATGCTCTGAATTCACGGTATTCAATATTTTTATCAAACACATACGGCCTACATATTATATCTGCGGTGGCTCTGTTGGTAGAACATACCCAGAATATTGATAATAGTCGTGAACAGACCATCGCATCGTGTCGAGAGCCGCTGGCGTGCAGTCTCTGATGTGGGAGACACTGTGCGGTATTCCTGCAATTCCGAGCCTTCGCTGTCCAACTGGCGTGCGGAGGCTCCAGCGGTCACAGCTCGCCCGAGTAAAGAGGAATAACGGAGTCAGCTCGAGCGCAGGTAGACGGCATTTAGCACGACACTAATAGCTACTTACATATAAACTGAAAATACGATTCTTGATAGAGCTCGAATGAAACTCTTCAGGACTGGTTGATAAAAATATTTAAATTTCATAATTTATATAGGTATATACAGCATTTTTTATAAACATTGAAAAATATTAGCGATCCAAGTTAGAGTTTCGAGAATACACTATGGTGTAACATGATCTACAATTTAGTCAAGGTAAGTTGGCAATTTCAAGCTCACTCTTGACCTTGATAATAAACAATTGCGATAATAAAGATAAAAAAAAGAACTGTGAGTCTGTTATTCCCTAGGGACTACACGTGTGGTTCTTTAGGTCCTACTTGTACATATTATGGACTACAACACTAGTACCCACTGCACATAACGCTGAATTAGTTAATTTTCAACTAATTGCTTTCCATTGTTTATCACATTTAACTAAATTCAAGCGTGATGATTACAACGCACTTATAATTTGAATAAATTTTTCTTGGTCTGAGTGAGTAAAAGGGGAAGAATGGTTTTTATTACATTTTCGCGCAATGTAGTACTGTCGGAGATCAAGCCTTTTTCATAACCACAGAAATATCGTCAATTGTCTACAGTTTCCTCTCTCCATAAATTCTGGTGTCAGTAAAGATTACGCTGTGAAGTCTTCCCGTTAGAAGGGCAGGAAAACCATACACCAACATAACGGCTACGAAAGCAATGAAGGTTTAGCCCTTCGTGATGATTGTATCAGGGCGACGAACTTTGCAAGGCTAGACTTGCCGGTTTGAGACAGGGTTGGTGCATGAGTAGTTTTTAATTGTATGTTGATTTCGACTCGTGCCGCCTTGCTGTACAGTACACGGATGATTCTAAATACAACTGTGGGTTCACAGTGCAACACTACCTGAAGCTGTGCCCAGACCGCCCTAGCCTACCACGAGCACATAGTCGCTAACGCTACGCTCCTCACTCTACACTCTTCCAAAAAACTTAATAGCTAAATACTTTTAATATTCTTCACTTCTAATGAGTGGTACTATTGATGCCAATTAACAGAAGACAGATCCACGAAATTCAATTTATTCTACATCTTTCTAGTATAATCAAAACAACAAAATCTTTGTAAAAATTCTTTACCCATTATTTGCAACCTTTGAAGTTAAATATTAAAACGATACAACTCTCACGCAGTCCATTGACACCGGCCGAGGCCTTCAGCCTTAGCTCCCTATTTCCTTCGCCTTCTCGTCGCTGAATGGTTGCTCAGCGTGGTCTTGCCTACTAAACGGGGAATTCCCCGGGCTCACGCGCCCGCTCTCAGCGACCAAACAATCCCCGAAGGCAACAGTCTGTAAAAGACAAAAGTTAATTTTAATGCACTAAAACTAAAATAATACTAAACACAGTGAATAGAGACGGGGGGGGGGGGGGGGGGGGCAGGGTGCAGATAATATGTGGCAGCATGTCACAAACGGAAAATTATTTTGAGCTCGCTTGGAAACTGCTCAGAACAAAAAGCATAAGGAAACATACTAAAAGCTTATAAGTCAAAAATGGATGAGTATTTGTGTTGTATTATAATTTGGTGAGTAATACTTCTGTTTATATACATCATCACAACATTGTGTAGTAAAGCCACTCCTTGACTGACGACTTCGTAGAGAGTGAGATGATGGGTCACGGCATGACTATTTAATTGCCAAACCGTTCAGAGGCAATATAAGCGTCCTACTACACAGTATCCTGAACTTCATAGTAAGAACAAGTTTTATGTATTTTTAAGATAAAAATGATAACATTAAATTAGCTTAAAATTTATAATTTCATCACATCTACTTTTTATATAATGTTTTACACAATTTGTGGAAAAAAGGTTAACATACGCATTCATCAATTTAAATTTAATTGGCACTGACTCTTCACTGCGGCTTTCATATTCGTTTCGGATCAATTGGCAGGCAACTGAAGAGAAACGAAAAGCATAAAAACCGATTTTTGATTATCATTATCCAGAGCATCTCACTCTGTAAGATCTGTTACCAGTTTTAGATCGGCAATCATTGAAGAGAAGATTCTGCACGGAGCAATACATTGTTAAGGCTTCACTATGCATCTAGAAATTCAAACTGGTGATTCGTTATTTGCCCAATAACGAAACTGTCAATGAAACTAGTATAGCAGCTAAAGATTTAAACTACATAACCAATTTTTTACATTGGTCATGAGGTATACGCATTTAGAATCATTTCGTGATCACACATAAATGGCAATGCCTTAATATGTGAGTGATATAAAAGCGTAAAAAGTTGAACAAAACCCTTCAAAAGAAATGTTATGATATATTTTTTTTTATTTTCGTTCGTGATTTAAATCAATAAAACAAAATTATGGCACCCATCGGAGAGATCACAGAGAACTCAAATTTCTAAACAAAACACATTCATAGAGCTAGTATCGTGTAAGAGGTCGTTTTGAAGACCATTACTATTTGGGGAATTATAGTCGTCGAGCTACTGGTAATCGGCGATTATTGACAATGCTGAGCGCGGTCGAGCATTGACCAGACAGGAATCTGCACGCTTGCAGTCAGCACCTTAGAGTGCAGTCCCCTTCGTAATTGTAGGTCAGCCGAGTCGGCTTGGGCAGCACAAGCGATGAAGTAGTGTCTTTACTGTCGGGCAGTCGGCGAGAGTAGTCGAGCATACTTTGATAGCCACCTGTTAGGAGCCTGCCACCCTCCCATGCATCTCGTATCCGGGGCGACCATCTGCCTAACAATTAACTATTACAGTTCACGGCTTAGATAAGTTAGTGATAGTTGGAATCCACTTTGCAGCACGCTATAAACTGTTCTACTCCGTGTTAGAAGCCAATAAACTGGTTCAATTGCAAGTCTTGCATTCTTCATGTAGTAAGAACTTATATCAATTTCTAACCTTCGGTCTGTGGCCGTCAAACCACAGTGGTGTCAAACATTAGCCCAAACAGCCCAATGGTAAGATTCTAGTGACGCTGCCAGAAGAACAGAAGAGACGCTTCGAGCAGAACTGTAATTCCCTAAGGTTAGTTCGTCAGCACACCTATCCACACACACGCCCACTAGCCTTGGCCAATCAGCCCCTGACAATCGGCATTTAAATACCTAGGTTACAATCTCAGCTACACTCTAAAAAACGATATGCAACAAAACATCACAGACTTCACGAAATTTACAAGAATAATAAATAGCATATTGAGACCTTTTGTTCTTCAACGACAAACAGAAATTAGCCGAAATAACATCCTGGCTAAATCTACCTATTATACGGCATCGAGGCCTGGGTACTACGCGAAGGTGACGATCGGAGGCAATCAGCGTCGAGACGCGAAGCATTAAAACAGCAGCTGGCTACACACTACAGGTCAGAGAAAGACCAGATTACAGGCTTAATGAACTCAAAGTTAAACTAATTCTCCAAATTGTGAAAAACTAAAGAACATGTGCTACAGATGAAGACGCACCAGCTCTCACGGAAATTCTTTAAATACCAACCCAGAGGCTGGGGAGATGTAAGAAGGTGAGCAAGAACACGGTCTGTGACCGTAACAGGCACCAGGAATAAAAAGAGGAAGAGAGTTACAGTAAAATCTGACAATTCCTGTATGAAAGGATCAGTTCAGTCTTATCTTGAACTGAGCATCTAGAACACAACAGATTTTGGACCAAACGTAGTTTTGGATATCAAAGTTTTCTGCTTAACAGCTTGTAGCGAAGTAAGTAAACAATTCGGTAAAATATTTTTCTGTAGCACCCGGCACATAATCTTGAAGTTTCCACTACCTTGTTCTTTACTTGGATGATATTGTGAGCTGCCTAATAGCTAATTTCAAACCGGTCCACTCCCCTAGAGTCCTGCAGAATAAACACGGAAACCGCAGGTAATTATCCAACTTGGGCTGCGTGGGTCAGACCCTACCCGCCCGCTGGGACGTGCTCTACGCAGTGACACTGCTGTATCCATACAGCGCCGCGCATTTGCATCTCAGTGGAGTGAGCGTGGCCTCATCCCTATAGAGTGTCTCGGTTCTGTTCAGGCGTCATGGTTGAATGGAATGGATGGACGACGCCACCTGATTACCATACCCCACGAGTTCTTCTGAATGTGGATGATATTTCTGCAAGTTTCCTGGACTGGAAGGGTGATCTTGGTAGTAGTTGAGATTTCGTTACCAAATCCCTCGATAAGCGTTAGAATTATACGGGGAAAAAACTGTGAGGTTAATATGGTCACTATCCGAGGTCGTGAAGATCTACAGCTGCGGAATCGCAGAAAGTACGGATCACGATGTCAGAACGACGGAGCCCTGTGTATGCCTGCTGCATCTTCCATTGCTTGACATTTCCATTTCATTCAGCTCCCCTGTTTCATTGTGCCCCTAAACTCCTGGTTCCTAATCCAGACGCTTATTGTTTCTGACATTCTGCTTTTGAATAACTTTATTTCACTCTCCAGTTTTTGATAGCACACGTGACAACGCTTATTCTCTCTCTTCGCGTGAATGAAGATTAACAATGGCTTAAAGCAGGCGCTTGAGATTGAAGCACTGTGAGGAGTGTGAGTCGATGGCACTGTTTCGATAACTATGATACCACCGCAAGGGTCCTGAAAAGAGGTGCTTAACGGAGCTCACATCGAGCTGTCAAAAAGGCGAAACAGCAAATGTGTATACGATGATGTTCAGATAATTCTTTTTTCCTTCTTTTTTTCATAGAGATCTGAAATTCTTACTTCCAGTGAACAGTTGTGAGTCCTTCTTCTTTGGGAATTATGGATGTTACAGATTTAGAGCAGAGAAAAATTAAAATTCACCATTAGTACACCATTAAACATATATCCAGTTTGACTGGTTGAAATACTGTGCCTGGTGTAACAGCCGTCAGGGTTACGTTTATTTCGGCGGTTTTCGTCATCATCTAGGCCAAGGGTTCCCAAAGTCGTCGATACAGAACCCTTGCGGTCCACAGCAGTTTTCTAGGGATCCACTAATACGCGGGGGTCGAAAGGGGGGCGATTAATACTAAAGAGGATCATTTAAACTATCTTGGGAAAAATAGGAATGAACTAATAAAAATCAGCTCAATAAATAAAATTTATGCTCACCCTTTCAGTTCCCGTCTGTTTGCGAAGTAAATGATGAAACTTTCAACCAACCACTTTTGCACACTGAGGTAAGGTGGTTGTAGTTTGTGGAGGCTCATCTGAAGAGTTTCTTAGGAAGAGGGATCCGTCGCCATGTGGCAAGTTAAAACAGTGCTAGAACCATCTGTTCTATTTGCCAGATCTGTATTCGAAATTTATTCACTATTCATAATTTTCTTATAATTTTTTTAGATCAAAATAACATTGGAAAATATCTTCCTTTTCTGTTGATGTTATTGAGTGGATTTTGTAACATATGGAAACAGCTAATTATTTCGTTCAGTTATTATACAGGTTTCCTTATTGCTTAGCATTAGAAATACCAAAAATAATTAAATGTTTTTATTAAATACATAATCTGGGAGTCGATAACAAGGCAAATATCCCACGAAGGGGTCGATGGGATAAAAAGTTCTGCGGAAATGGGACAGGTGGTTCTCAGGTAGAATGTTAATAATTTCATTCCAATTATTTCAGAGATATTACAGCAAAAAATAAATAAGTACCATTGTTAACAGGAATTGCATTTCACATCGGTACTGTATAAGGCTATAAGCCAAACATTCTAAAAGCCATAGTTATTTCAACTACTTTCAAATAACTTTTATGAGAAATTTTTGTAGGTTTATTTCAGGCTTCTATAGAAGAAAGAACGGTGAACTGAGTTTTTAAGTGACAGTTGGAATAATTCTTGTTTCGACTCGATTCTAGATCCCGCTTTTAGAGAGAAGTGAATATCCCGAATTATTTGAAGAAGCACAAAAAAAAACAAAAAAAAAAAAATATACATTATGCATTTTTCAACAACATATCTTTGGGAGAAAGAATTTTCGTCCTACCATGAAATTAAAATTATATTCAGAAACCGATTTACTGTGGATTCCAACTGAATTTGGTTAATATTGGTCACCGAGCGTGGTGGGTGAACGGTTAACGCTCTGGCCTCGCATTCGGAAGGACGCGGGTTCGAATCCCCGTCCTAGCCTCCAGATTTGAGTTTTACATGGTTTACCCAAATCACTGCAGGTGAATGCCTGGATGCTTCCTTCAAAATGGGCATAGCCGAATTTCTTCCCGTTCCTTGTCCCCAGTCCCGTCCCGCCTCTAATGACCTCGACGTCGACGAGGCGTAAAGCCGTAAGAATAAAAAATTAACATTGGTCCAGATATCGAGGAATTCTAATTAAGCAAGGGGTGACCAGCTCAGTTATCTCATTAACAGTGAGTAATAAGATAAAGTTATATTTAGTTTTTCTTATTTTTTGTTGTTTAATGTCTCCTTTTGTAGGTTCGTAAAATTATTATTATTCACTTTGTTAATAAATGTCATCAGTCTGTTCAATACTTAGTTCACTTTTCGTGGCTTACTTCTAATTTCGTTAGTGTGTTTCCACCTATGGTGGATGAGCGGTAACGCCCTAGCCTCGCATTCGGGAGAACGCAGGTTCGAATCCCCAACTGAGCATCCAGATTTCGATTTTCCATGGTTTACACAAATCACTCGAGGCGAATGCCAGGATGCTTCCTTCAAAAGACCACGGCCGGCTCCTCTTGTCCCCAGTCCTTCCTGCTTCTCATGATGTCGACGTCAACGAGGTGTAAAGCCATAAGAAACAAATAAAACACTGTGTTTTCCTAGAAATTATTAATATTTTTTTAGGAATGTTATGTTGTAATGATGCAATAGGAAATGTTTAAAATGTTAATAATAAACACAGGGGTTAAAAATTAGTCCTGTGTAAGTTAGTGGCCGGTACAATTATTTTTGTGGTTTTGCTGGAACTCTGGTTTAAAGGGCTGAATACATTTTCAATATGCCATTACAATATTCCATTATTTAATATAAACAATTTTAAAATAATGTTCATAATACTTGATACCCTTTCACGGGGATGCACAGTGGGCTAAGCTTCCTTCCTAGCAGACGTGTTGGAGTCTGGACGCTGACTTCATCTGGTCGAGGAGTCTGGGGACAGCGGGAATGCGCGTCCCACTCAATGAGAATGCGCGTTCACATGTTTAGGGAGCGTCCGTGGATTAGTCTAGGAGAGAGAGAAAGGGGGGGGGGTACAAAGGTGTCCAGAATGGGGTTATAGGGTTATGTGGTTTATGGTCCCTTAACAGTGACATACTCTTACGTACTACCAATATTTCTTCAGGTTTTCAGTGAGGCTCTTGGAAAGAGATTTGCAACGGAAATTACTAACAGCCTCACGCATTACATTTTTAAAACGTCCTGTTAACTCATGTAAGTATCTACTACATCCTGTCCTTCGTGAGCGTGAGTGTATCCTTATTTGCTTTTTAAGTAATGTTTTGACTTCATGCGTAAACCACGGTGGATCATTACCCTCCTTTATTACCCGTTTCTCTTTACGTCTGTCCCTTGACTATTCGTATAAATCCACGCCATATTTCTTCAACGGAGCCTCTTGTTAACTTGGAGGAATGGTAATTATTCCTCAGGTAAGTTCTAAAACACTCCTTTGAGGCCTTATTGAATCTCTAAAATATCCACTCGCTTCCCCCTTTTCGCTCATTGAGATCACTCATTCCTGTGATGGTTGAAATGTGGGTGAATAATTCCAGCCTATTGATCTAGAATATTTCGTTACCGTTATGACATCGCGTTGGTTCATTAACCAGCTGCTCTAAATGATAATGTGAGAACAGATCGGGCCTGAGTTAGGAATCTGCCGTGCCCTGCCACCACTACCGCGAACGTAATTACTCCAGTCGACATGTTAGACTCGAAGACCTAAAACGCTCAGTGAGCGAAAAAAACGACCACAACGCGTTGTGACTTCTTTAAAACGGTCACAACGCGTTGTGGCATTAACAAAAACTGCCAGACCCAGTTGTGGTCGTCTAAAAAAAAAAAAACAAATCATTGTGGTGTGGTTACTAAGAAATCCACAAAAGGTGCTGAACGTTATCACGACACGACGGGGAGGCTGTAACTACATATTCTGAATGTTAATTATTAATCAGGTCATGTTAAATAAATAAAACACTCTTTTTCATTACCGTTTATTTATCTTTAAACAATGTCTGATACAAGTTGAATGTAAAGTTATTAAAATAAAATAGTTGGTAACAGAATCATCAACAACTAGCATTTACCCGCTGCTTTGCACGGGTGTATCTTGACGTGTATATGAATACTCTGAACTTTTTCAGTTTAGAATCAAAATTAACTTGGGGAAGCAAAAAATATAGATTTCATTTAAAGATTTTCCTCTCATTTAGTTATTACCTTAGATTCGGCTTTCATACTATAGTTAGAAAGATTTTTTGTTATACTTATATTTTATCACAACATAATATATGAAAAATAAGAAATTAAAGCTACGTGAAACATTATCGCGGACGGTCCAATAAGGACATACCGAGAATCAGTTGTCCTCTTGGTCAGAAATTTGGGACACATTTTCCACAGGATAGAAAGTGCCTGTTAATGAAAAAACAAATGTAGGTACCTTAGACATCAGGCAACTCGAAAGTTATCGTCTGCGATAGTTTTGGCAGTACATTCGACGGCCATTTATAAAAATATCTTTGCCGCTAAATATAGAATTTACAACAAATCTAAAATTGCTGGCAGGTTTTCGTTTATAATATGTGTGAATTCTCATGTCGCGGTTAATAACATGTACTTCTTTCTAATAACTTCTATGCACCCACATGAATTTCTAGCCATCTTTCTTCATCGTATTTCAAAATTGAAGTGGTTATATTGAAATACGGCCCAGATCAGAAAAAAATATATCGCCTTGCCACACGGAAATATAGGCTGGACATACACAGCGGTTGTTTTGGTTTGGGGATTACGCGTCATCATTAACATGTCACTCATTAAAGCAGTTTATTGATTACTAACAATAATATAATGCCTTGTGGCTTTTGTTGTCCCAAGAACATTATGGTTCAGGCTGCATTTCGACCTAACTACAATCTATACTGATAATACTATCAAATTCCGGCGACACGGTATAGTGAAAACCCTGTATTATCGATACTAAGCACAAAATTACTTACCTACCATAAATATTACAATTCTGTTACGCTTATTCAAGAGTTAATATATGTAGTGGTTTGAGTAACGATTTCCATTTTATTATACTTATCAAAATTCATGAAAGTGGGAATGTATGACCAAAGACAAATAAAATACAAACAATCTAGAGATCAGTATCGTCTTTGGTCAAATGCATCATTTTCACAGTAAATGAAATATCAGTCATGCATATGACATTTGATTCAAATATTCCATTTATTTACTGCATTCAAGAAAACTGGAAAACTAAATATTCGACGTCAAGATATTAAACAGAGTTTAAGTTAAATAGTATGATAATTTTTTTAGTTTTTTTTTGTGCAAGAAGTGAACGTCTTAATTGCAGTGTGATCCGTATCACTTAAGTTCATGTCTATAGATGTATTCAATTATTTCCTCCATCCCTCGGTACATATAAGTCATTAGCTATTTCCGTAGATTTTAATTCGATCAATTAACTCTAAAATTTGAAAACTCTATTCAAATTGCTGTGGTAGTTTTTGCACGGTGCCCGTTCAAATAAAGACACACATAGAGCTTGCTTACAGATTTATAATAGAATAGATGGTGCAGAGTTATTTACTTTCACAATTTCCATGACATTTTGAGTTACATTTTAATTTCAATACAGTACCTTTTACAGAGACACATTATATAGCCTTGCTGACATCCAGATGGTAACATAAATGCCAAGCAAAGTGTTAAAGGAGTTGAGAGACGTCCTGAATACTAAAGTTTTTGAAACTGTAAATTCAATACGAGAATATGGAGAAGACCTTCGTGGTTTACTAACTAATAGAAGCCTAACGAATTAGGTCTCATAACAACAGCTCAAACATTCCTGGGAGCTGCGCGTCCTCAGTAACTTCACAATCAATTTCCACTGCAGGAATTTTTAGTTGAACATTGAAATAATTCAAACACCTTGGCTGACATTGGCACTTACTCTCTCAACACTGACGCCGTTCTATCCTAAACAGAACTTACAATTAATATCGGCACCAAACCCCTCATTCTCTTTGCTTTCTCCACAGATAACATGAACATATTCAAAACACTCTGAACACCTGTGAGTGTCATTTTCACAAATAACACAACTTTTTATTAAATTTAAATTTTCATTTTCTTCTAAAATAACGTTTCTCTGTAAAAGAAGCAGTACTGATAAATGTGCAAATGTTGCTTAGAGAGCATAAAACGTAATCCAAAATGTCACTTTTTTTTGCTCATGGTTTTATGCCACGTGTACGTCGATGTCATTAGAGGCGGGAAGAGACTGGGGGCAAGGGACTGCAATCAGTTCTATCGTGGCATTTTTAAAGGGACCATTCCGGCATTCACCTGGAGTGATTTGGGGAAACCATGGAAAATTCAAATCCTGGTCGTCAGACGGGGATTCAAACCCAAGCAATCCCGAATGTAAGATCAGAGCTTCCCTTCTCACTCATTACGCTCAGTGAAATGTATCAAATAAATAACTCTGCATCATTATTGGTAATTTTGTTACCAACTTCCTTTATTTTAATCATTTTACCCTCAACTTATATCAGACAATGATTAAAGATAAAGAAACGGTAACGAAAATGAGTGCTTTATTATCCTAACATCATCTGATTATTAATATAACATTCAGAATATGTATTTACAACCTGCCCGTCGTGTCGTGATTGCATCAGTTAACGTTCAGTAAAGGTCAAATAACATGAGAGCCACGACGAGAATTTCGTGTTGTGACCTTTCTGAGATAACCGCGACGCGTTCTGGCTGTATTTGTCTGTGCTACAACGCGAATAACACGTTGAGACTGTTTTAAAGGAACAACAACACGTTGTGTTCGTTTCATTTTTTTTTTTTTTTTTTTCGCTCACTGAGCGTTTTCGGTCATTTAGCCTAACCGATATAAGGCACGTTGAAATGATCTCCTAGCATTACAGCATCAGCTTGGAAACGGCGAGTGGTAATACCTACATTATTTCTTAACTCCTCGGCGACAGTGGTGTCGGCATCAGGTGCGGGGTTGAAGGCCCCTGCTACAAATGTTGTCTTGATTTCGTGTGAATTAAACTCTTGATAATTTTGCTGACCGTATCGACGTCTGTTTCAATAGCCGGTATTTATTTATAGTGTTATGTGACAGCTATAAATATCACACCTCCATTACAATGTAATATATCCGTTCGAAAAACGTTCATACTATTGTGTGTGTGGAGACTTTCCCGGCGTATCATACTATTCTTAAAAATTTCTGCGGAACTTATATCCGGTTTTAACCAAGTTCACTACTCAAGTGATTACGGCACCCGAAGCCGTCTGCGGGAGGATTCAGCCATCCTTCGGATTCTAGACTAAGTTTGAGATAACTGCATTGTATCCCCCTCTCAGGACGTGTAGTAGCGGTCGGTTTCTTCGCTGCAGTCTAGCGACCTCTCTTGCATGAATGTTGGAACAGTTGTTATCACAATGGTGGACGATATGAATGACTGCAAAGCTCTATAGTTGTATCTATTCAAAACGTGCACACATACCTTCCATCACTCAAGGTGACCCCAGGCTCGGTATGTTGATCGAGCTGCCAGCTCGGATTAGAGAGATTCAGCCGGAGCCCTTCGCTAAAAGCAAGTGCAAAATCAGATAAAATGGTTTCATTTTATAGCAGTCTCACTTTGCAATTGCAAGGAGATATTAGGATACTTACATGAAACGTTCTCGGGAAAGCGTCCACTCTTATTAGGGTACTTGTTGGTGATGAATGCCTGTATAACGATGTGTGCGGGGTCAGGGTGCTCCTGCGACTGATCTCTGCGTGAGGTCAGGGTGGACTGTGTACTAGTGTTTGGATGAGAGTGTGGAGTGATGATGTTTGTGTAGCTTTATCTTGATGTTTGGATGGATGAGAGTTGATATCTGTGTATTATTGGTTTACCGGTCAAACAAGTAGCAACCTAGTAAGCTTTTGCCATATTATGAGAAAAACAGTGTTTCAGGTTGTGATTGATACGAAGCTTTGGTGTATACCGTGGTGAAATGCTGTATGGCACTAGTTTTGAGGGTGAACTAATGCTCTTAGTACTCGGATAATTGAAGCGGATGTGCAGTTGGAAATGATGTGACGAAGTTAATAGAGTTAGTGTGTTCCAACTGAATCCTAGGTCTTTGTGCAATGTTACTCTACGTAAATTAGGTTAAGGGCAGCAGCCAGTAAGCAATAATTGAGAATGTATGTTATATTGAGCACATGATGATAACGTTCTTATCACCTCATAGGAGGAACAGAGGAATAGTTCAAATCATGGTTGTAAAACGCATCCACTCTATAATAGTTACAAGAAAAAAATTGTCATTATTTTATACGGAGGTTGTGAAAATACCCTGATTCAATGGAAGAACAGTATTCGTTATTATATCTGTGGAGAACTGTGTGCTTTTAATGTAGTGTTGTTGATGAGAGATGTAATAAGGGGAAGAGTGAAAACGATTTCAGTCCATTCAGACCTAATATTCCACTAGACATCACGGAGTGTTGGCAATTTCAACATTCCTTTTGGATAGACTAAACACTACTTACAGAGTTGTACGAATTCGCCCTTACTGCAATATACTGATGTAATGCTGTCATTGGTGATCGGATGTTAATTCTCTTGCTCTGGCTTCGCATTCGGGAGGACGCGGGTTCGAATCCCCGTCCGGGCATCCAGATTTGAGTTTTCCATGGTTTCCCCAAATCACTCCAGGCGAATGCCGGGATGCTTCCTACAAAAGGCCAATGTCGAATTGCATCCCGTTTCTATTTTCCATTCCTTTCCCGCCACTAATGACGTCCAAGACGCGTAAACCCATATGCAAAGAAAAAAGGGTATTCTCTCCTATTGTTAAAATCGATTATTACTGAAGCTGAAGTAGTGTTTCTCTCTCTGCAGTGTTCATGCAATTGTTTATTTCATTCATGCAGTTGTTTGTGATTGTTCATGTGTCTTTGGCTACGTGTAAATTATTACAGTTGTTTGTTCTATCCGAATGTTTCTTTACTTGTTTTCTTATTTTGAACTAGCAGTGCCCGTAACTTCTCTAACGTAGACAAGAAGCGCTCTGGGTTATTTAGCTTCTACTTGTAAATTAAATCATTAGTTTACTAAAATTCGGCAAGAATTTCGTTATCAGTCAAAATCAGAATAACATATATAATATGGTTTGAGAATAGAACAAACGTATTCAAAATAATTATATGATTCGGGATTCCTCATAGTAGCATATGTTAAAAATGTTTTAATTTAGTGTAAAAGTTAAGAATCAATAAAAAAAAATTATTTGCAAAGGTACATAGATTGTGAATTATTATGTCGAGTAAACTTGTGCCAGACAATATTAAATTGTTGTATTCCATTACAGAACATTTAAATCAGTGAACAATTTTTTTTTTTTAATGTCGAAACATAACGTCAGATACCACTAACCTAACATAAGCTACCACTTTGAACATTTTCATAGAAATGGTTGGATTTTACTTGATCCGTGTGGTTTATGGCTGTGTATCATGGAGTAGATATTGTGCTAATCGGGAAGATACTTATCATCCAGTACGTCAGCTGATTTACATAAGCGTAATTGGATTTTGCTGTAGGTTAACACAGAGGTAAATGTTTCAAAATTTATGTGTTTGGCCCGTGTGTCATAGAGAACTACGTATTGATCTCGTTAAGTGCATATGGAAATAATACTAACTGATTACATAATCTATCATTATGTGAAAAATCTGTTGAGTAATTACTGAGTAATGCGTGTACAAATAAAAATTAAAAATTTATGTGTTTGGTCTATTTATTGTTGGAGCTGTGTTAGTAATCTGCATAAAGTATAGCCTCTGTTACAAACAGTGGAATAAATATCACTATGTGCAGTTACGTTAAAGTTTGTCTGTTAGATTTTCCGTGAAGGGTGAACAAACAGGCACAATCACAGATAGAGAGAGATACAAAAATTCCAAATTTCACTGTTTTGGGATTCCTGTCATCAGTAGTGTACAATGGAATTACTCTCTTTTTTTAATAAATTTTATTTTGAGGTACACTTTTATATATGATGTAGATAATATCAGAGTTTCATTTCATTTTATACGTAGTCTTCATTAAGGAAAGTGTTTGTGTGTATTCGTTTCAACTGTGATATGTTAATGTTTGTCTAAATTTATGTCTTAGCGTGGAGCGAATGTTTGGTTTGCTAATGTCGATGCGGGTGGATTTGTTTGTGTGAATTAATTATCTCTGTCGTTGAAGGTGAAGTCGAAGTTTTTCTGAGTTGTTTTGCTTTATATCTACAGAAATTTCCGAGTAACATATGCGGATGCTACATATCAAATCCTGGTTTATGTTCATAGGTACGTGACAAGGCAAGACTGCATTATCTTGTTTAATATTTCTGTGGCTGTGTTTTAGGCCATGTGAATCGTGTATTTATGAGATGCAATGTGGACGCTAGATAAAATTCGTATTTATGTTTACGATAAATAGTCGGTGGGAATATGCAACCACATCAGAAATATATGTGAGGAACGTAAGTGGTTTTGAAGTAGGTAACATTTCAGATGAAATGGACAAAGGCGTTTGACAGAGTGAGCCATAAAATGGCAGTAAATAGGGAAAAAACTATTGGAGTGGATGAGAAAGTGATTTACTGGGTAGTAGAATTTTTAAAAGGTAGAAAATTAGGGTACGACATGCAGTATCGAAAGAAGAAGTAAAAATGGGAGTGCCACAGGGTAGCGTATTGGGACCATTGCTATTCATTATTCTAATGAATAATTGTGTTGATTGTTTTCTATCAGAAATTAGATTGTTTGCAGATGACATAATGCTATATAAAAGGATCAAAACAGTGGAGGATTGTAAATCGTTGCAGAGTGATCTGGACAAGATATCTAGTTGGGTTGGGAAACATGAGATGAAGATAAATGCAAAGAAGAGTCAGCTTATTAGATACACAAATAGAAAACAAAAGGTTGATTATGACTATAAGGTGGGGAAAGAATTGCTCGCTGAAGACTTAAATGTAAATATCTTGGCATCAATATAATGTAACAAGCTTAACTGGCCAGGACACATTGGACAGGTGGTTGGAAAAGGTTTCAAAATTCTGCGGTTAATGGAGAGAGAGATGAGGGGATGAACGAGGGAAGTAAAGGAATTGGGTCACAAAACTTTGGTGAGACCATTGATCGAATATGGTAGTGTAGTAACGGACACTTATTTTGAGTATCAAATACAGGAGTTGGAGAGGGTGCAAAGAAGGACTAATAGAATTGTTTCTGGAAATTATCGCAGAATGCAATCGGTAACAGATATGATAAAAGTGCTGGAATTGGGTTCATTGGAGTAGGGTGAAGAGGGTCATGGGAGTGTAAGGCGTATACTGGTGATGAGGCATGGAAAGATATTGGTGTAGGTATGAAAAGTAGTGCATGGAAGGGAAAAGGTGACCATGACCACAAGCTGCCACGTGATTTCAGGCACAAGGGTGTGGGGTGTCAGGGATTGGAATAAGTTACCAAGAGAAATGATGAATAATTTACCAAAAGCGTTGAAAGAATATAAAGTTAAAATTTGTAGAGGGCAAATGTAGGTGGATGCAGGGAAGTGGAAGATGGGTGTTTAGGGAAGCGTGTACTCCATTGCAATTAAATTAAATTAAATTAAATTAAACTGTTAAGTATTTCTCAGATTATAAATGTTGAATTGCGGGCCCCTTCATTTCTGTTCGTAATTGTATTTCGCAGAAATGATGGAGCTATTAAATAGTTCATTACAAACACGGAAAATATATTTTTTTTTTTCTTTAAGCCACGTCGGTCAGATTCAGTGCCGAATTCACCCTAGTCACAGAGAGTTGAATAAAATATGAATTTCAATTATTCACAGGTGAAACTTTCATTTAGTAGCTAGACCAATTTCGCATTACTAACCTCGTTTTTGGAAATAATAAAAATAAAAAAAATAATCCTGTGCACCCAAAAGTAAGTAGCAAATTATGCTTTCTGTAAATTAGATATCACGGGATACGTTGCCACCACCCTCAGAACAGTGTGTGAACGTACTGCAGCCACAAATCCTTTTAAAATGTTTAGAAAAAGTAACGGCTATGTTGTTACCAGGAAGTAAAGTTTAAAATTCCATTTTGCGGGAGACGTGAAAGCCATTACTCTTCAAGGCGTTATCGTCTGCTCTCTTATCCGAGTTTAGAAGCGAGGAACAGGAAATTTATTGTCCAGTAAACGCATTCAGTATGCTGAGGGGAAATTGTGTTGTGTGGCCGAAAAGTATTTAGACCCGTCATAAAGCAGGCGAAAGAAAGCGGGAGTCTACGCTACTGTTTAACGGCCCTACTACATTTTACGCACGAAGTTTGTTTTTTTCATACTGGGAAAGAATAGCTCCGTGTTCAGCTAACTGCTTCAGAAGTGATACGTAAGTCCTAGGTGTTGCGAATGCATTGTCGACAGTTAATTGGGTTGGTGGGATTTATCCAACATTTTGATACATTTTTCGTTCGTTGTTCTGATTGTCTGAGGAGATTATTGTTATGTTCGGGTTATGTAATCGAATTTTGTTCAGCAAACACTCGCATAAAATTAAATTTGCCGGCATGACATTAGAGAATCTCCGAATCCATTCGTTCAACCATCAGTCCGTTAAAATAATTTTAGTGAAGCATGTAAAAAAATAAAAAATGAAGTTGGAGAAAGAGGTAGAAGCATCCGTCAGGAGTTCCCTTAAAATATTCTACGGACTTTATGCGCTCCGTATTTGCTCTCTAAAACTTTCTCAATTTGTCCGGACGCCGCCTTCGTGGTTTGGCGACACCGGAACGAAGCAATTCAAGGATTCATCGACGATGTAAATAGCATTCCACCCTATGAATATTACGATAAAAAAATGGTCGTTTCGGTTTCTTGACGTTGTCGTTAATAGTAAACTGAGTATGTACAGAAAACCGACTCACGTGGACCTATTTTGTAACGATCTAACAATTCCGCCCAAAAACTTGGCTTCTTGAAATCAAAACGTCACTACCACCGACGCTCAAAATTTCCAAAGTTAGCTCACCTAAAGACCCTATTTGATCCGCATAATTGTAATTAGTAACATATTTTCCTGTGCCTCGGGGAATAAAACTGAGCAGTAAATACGCAGGCATTGCTACTTGCCAAATAAAGTTTGATAAACATTCTTCTACACATAAACGTAAGTAAATACCCCACCGACTTGCCCCCTGTAAGGATGCCATGCCGTTCTCATCCGTGAAATATGCGGAATACCATAGGAAAGGTGCATTAAATATATCGCACTAACTATTCGATCAATTTAAACAATGAGGCATAGAACACGAAATGTACTTTTACTCAGACATCAGGCACGGCTATTGCAGAACATTGCTTGTTAGGCCATAATCGTATCGAAGCCGTATTTTATCTCCATATAAATCGTGCCCTGTAAAACAAATTCTTACACAAATACCACAACCCCTCTGCTTTATAGCTCATGACGTCACTTTGAGGCGCTCGATTTAAAGATCCTTTTACGTCAAATTACGCTATTACCAAAATTAAACAATTACACATAAAACGAATTTTGTAATAATGGTTTTGACTATCAGTGTGTGAAATAGAAACATGTGTGGAATTTCTGTTTGTGTTTCCCCGTCTCTGGTGCTGCTTTTTTTCTGAAATTGAATCGTTATTACGTAAAGTTGTGTTACATTCACCCAACATTACGTCACGGTTACTTGACACGTAACATTGGGTCATTAATATGTAATACTGCATCAAAACCTGTTATTTTCTCCTTAGGACCTTCGAACTGCAATGTGTCATTTCAAGCTATTATAATTCAATAATTGTATAATTACCATAAAATTAACGATTATTTTTTTTCAACAAAACTCGGTTTTTATTTCTGAAAATTGTATTTTTTTACTCATATGACAAATTCATACTCGGAAAACCATCCTCCCCCCTCTCCCTGTACCTTATACCCCATGTATTATTGAATAGTAGCACTGCCGAGTGCATCGCCACGATCAACTTTAGTGAACGTCACTCCAAGTCGGAATACGCCTTAGGCATTAACGGCGTCTTGTCACTCGCACACTGTCTGTACCGCCTACCCTAAGTCGTTTAACATCCGAATGTCATTTTCACCTCCGCGACTGTTCGTTGTACATTATGTAAGGTCATTTCCAAATTGACTTATTAACCTCAATGATCATGCGCTTGATATCACACTTAATTGTATTTTCGGTGAAAATTCGATGCTATTTAACGGCCTTTTATTCCCTCCCAATATCATCTTCACAAATGTGTTCCTTATACATACACCCAAGGCTCCATTCATCTGCTACATGTCTATCAATGATGCCCAACCCGCCTCTTGCGTCATTTCAGTTATAAACTCTGTTCCCTTTTCATTTCTTGTATTTCATATTGGTTATAAGGGTACTATAGTACTCTGTCATTCTCAAGGATTAGAAGTAGTGGGAAAGGGTTTTCGTTAGATATAAATATAATTTATTTCATTGAAAACTTTAAAAATGCATTTTATTGCATTACACTAAATCATCAATACTTGTAGTTTTATTCCATGTGCGTCACACGTTGATCTCTTCACACAGACTTATTTGTTTTATATCGTCCACTATTTACACCATATACAATAATTTATTTGTCTCACACATATACTGAGACTATAGTTAAATTACAGTACACTAATGAAGAAAAGTCCAACATTCATTTACAGGTCACAAAATGTTCTTTCGAATGTTTACGAAACACAACTGTACAAACCAATCTTTGAAGTTTCTGCAGCAAGTACAATATCTTTTTGCAACAAGTGATGCACATTTAAAAAACTATATACAGTTCACTGCAAATATTTACAAACTTAAGTCGCACGGATAAAGAGTATATTTCATTTCCAGTCACACATATTTCACAGATACTCATACAATTATTTACACACACTCATTCGGTACAGACTTGTACCCGCATGGTAGCGTTCCTATTCCATCGAGGAGATGTTGCATTTATCGTCCGGCCTAGAGAGGCCTAGTGGGATACTTGCACCGCATTTACTTTGTGAAAGACAGGTTTTATCCTCTGCTGCAGATAGTACTTCGCTAGATCACCATAAAGACAATTAACATGATCCTCCATCCGCAGCATTCGTGTGATTGTGCCTGCCAGACCCTTGGCCCATCTTGTGGTCTGATTAGATTCTAGTCGGAATGTGTACATTTTCGATTTTAAACCCGCAAACTTCACAATCAGAGACCCATTTGCCTCATCCTTCACAACCACAACAACTTTCTCGTTTTAGGGTTCTATATCGAAACAATTGTTGGGTTTATAACCGGATGTGTCGAATTCTTCCTTTTTCTTTTATTACTTCAAAGGGATCACAGCCGTTCACCATACGGATGAAACTATCTGTGTCCATATAAAGCAGTTTTGGGTATATAAAGTACGGAATGGCAAATTCATAGTGAAATCTGTACATCCACATTTTAGACAGATAGAGAGTGTACATCCCGACGTAGAGCGGCTTGTTGAAAAGTATCCTAACTGTCACCATTTCCAAGGCCACAAAGTCTTCTGTAAAAATAGTTGCTCGTTTAAAGTGTGGTGATGCTATACATTTGGGGGCACCACGGTGGCCCGCCCAGCTAGTACACAATTTCACGTCGCGGTGTTTTCTAAAGTTCTCCATTGTTTTTCCGAAAACTGAATTGTACATAAGTTTGAAAAAGTCTCTCTCAACGTCTGATTTGGCTAAACGGCGAGAACATGTATATGTAGTCTTTCAATCATCGTTACTTGTTAAAAGAAATGACGTAGTGTATTTTGGTCACCCGCAACTCCAAGCCTACACATTACTGTAGGACTGGGTAATGGAGAACATACCGTACCTGGTTCTCCAACGTAGCTATCAACTGGGGGCTTCGTGGTCTGGACATGGTGGCAGGTCCACTAGAAGGTCGTGCTTATCTTGGTAAATCATGTGATCTACCTGCAAAACTAAACGCCAAGAGAAGTCGGCTGCAACGTTCATGAAATCTATGCTAACAATTGCTCGACTTATAGCCACTGAAACCCCCTAGAGGGTAGATACTATGACATTTCCCGGCCGTACAAATTGTTTACGGCGAAGTACATGATAAAATTCTCACGTTTATCGTGGTTGTACTCCGTCATGTGTCTTGACGTACCTATGGATGCACTGGAAAATACCTCCACGAATCTCACGTTCGAAAAAGAGTATGTCGATATGTGTTAGAAGGTCCAGTTCGAAACGGGTGCTCCTTAACATAGCCTGCCACGAAAGGCCTGGGGCTGTAAATCAGTGTGTGAGGTCAGGACGTATTTCCCCAAGCATATATCCCTAAATTATTCAAAAAGATCCGCAAGTAGCCGTACATCTGTCCCGATGTACAGACTTGCATATTCACCCATGTTTTCGCCCAGGAAAACCCGCCACACATATGTCGTGTGTTCGTAGTCACCACTGAAATTCCAGACTCCGAGAACGATCTATAAAATTTTGACTTCGGATGGAGCGGGCCTCTTTGAGCCTCCTTTTCGCTTCACTAATTGGAACTTCTCGGGGTCCATGAAGTGCTCATGGGTAATGTGCATGTCACGCTCCTCAAGGATTCCATCCAGCTTCTCTAGTGATGACAACATGAAACGGTACGAGTCCAGGAATCGCAATGTGACTGACGTACGACTAATCTTTTTAGAAAACGAAATATAACGTTCAGTGTTGACGGGGAGGACATCCATCCCATCTTCATCGAGGTGTGCTAAGGCCCTAACAATGAAGTGCGCATCTTACCCAGACAAATTATGAAAAAATACAGGTATGTACCTTTGATTCTTGTACGGTAAATTACAGATATTGTGTGCAGCCCCTCTGAATGCACCAGTGATGTGGCAATGATCGCGAACCTTAACGGTCCCCGGTTGAATACCTTCACCATAGTTATGGCATACGTTAGCACGGCAAAAATTGTGCTTCCTCATCAGCTGCCATTACAAGAAGAGTAACCCACTTAGAAATTTCATCAACGTGATGGGCCAGTTTAACAAGTTGTTCAATTAGCCACTTCTCAGAGTTTTCCCCCAAGAATGAGTCGAATCGGTTCAACTGATGGCCGTATGCGCAAACGACCAGGTATGCCGCTGCAAGAGGGGTGTGTTCCTGGACTGCTGTGGAGTGAGAGGCTTTGGGTTGTAGACTACACGTGTCAAAGGGTTTCAACAAACATTCTAAGTCCGCGTAATTGACATATGGTGCACGTTGTTGGTGCAAAAAATCCTTAAACTTTAAGGTTTTGTTTTCGTCGCCGGGTAGGTCGACTCTGACAGCGTCTACCCTTGACCAATCAACCTCATGGCACTGTAAGAGATCTTTACTCCAGAAATGCTACAGACATCTGTCACAAATGTGAACAAGACCTCCATGATTTAATACAAATGATCTAACTAACCGCGATAGGTTTTGATCCAGCAGAAATGGAAATTTTCACTAGCGTCAGAAATCAACAACATCTTTTTGTCTTTATCCCGTTTGTCCGCAGTTAGATGGAGCGTTCCGTCAACTATGTGTTTAACTTAACTAATTTCGTCAAGACAGAATACATTAATCGAATAGTCTGTATTTTTGCCTCTCAAATTTGGAAATGTCGGAGAGATTCACTTGAAACTCAAAATTTGAAATCGATAGTTCGAGCGTACTTTATAATAAGTATTAACTCTTTCTGGATTTTTGTTTTGCATCTTTACTTGAGATGCAAGAATCGACCATGCAAAGCACAGTTCGCGTTTATTCTCAACATTGACCACTGCCTTCTTTCTTCGGATTTCGAGTGGCAGAGCAACTTAGAATGGTTCAAATTTTGAAATGTTAACGTCGAGTGAATTGACAGTGTTGGACTGCATACTGGGGTAGTAGAGGAGTCTGTTTGTAGACCTGATCCTGCAAGAACAAAAACAGTTGTGTAGGAACACCAAATGAACGCGTTATAAATTATCAAAGTAATTGTAATTTCTCAACCAAAAAAACTTACCATTACTCCTGATACTCAATATCGGTAGCGTTGGTGTTAGGTCTGTCGACAGTAACCTTGACGATGTTGGTGCCAATCAATATATTGGCTGCCCAGTCGAAGCCGTTTACAGATCTGATCCTCTAAAAAAAAATTAAAAAAATAAAATAAAAATAAAAAATTATATTAAAAAAAAAATATGCAGTAATGACAAATGAGCAAGTTACATAGTAAGTAAATAATGTAAAACTCACTATAAGTTCTGAGACTCCAGTTAGGTAGGTCCATTGACTGCATGTCCTGAGGAGTCGATGATAGTGTCAATGGCTCCGACTCGGTAGACGCCAAACTCGAGATTGGCAGCACTGTCCATCGTGGAGTTGTAAGGTGGAAAATCTGACTAGCAAATTATGTAGTAACGTTAATGATGTGTACTTACCGCTATCCATTCTCCTTCGTTTGAAGAAGCCACTGTATTCTGCAGGTTGTGCCTTTTTACACCTCCTACACTGTCCATATTTATTAAATCTTCCAAACATCTTAACGATCTGAATAGATGCAACAATTAATTACAACTTAACCACTTGTATTATAAAGGCAATATTAAATATTACACTTACTACAATCCTGGAAGGATATAAGTTTAGCAAGATCAAACTATTGGTAAGACACTGCTGTAACATGTGCTTGATTATCCATATTCATAACAGATTGACGATTTGGGAACAAAAAGAGAACAATTAATTACAATCTAACTACTTGGAATATAACTACAAGTATTAAATATTACACTTATCAGTGTCCTTTACTTCAGCAAAATTAGCCATGGCCGAGAGCTGTTATGTTAACTGTACTATACAAACCAACTCAATGGGACATCGAGCGGAGCGCTGCTCTTTATATACCCAACCGTCTTGGCTCTCGATTGGCTGATAAAATTGCAGAACCCTCCTGGCCCTTAATTGGCTGAAATTTACTGGAAACGGCAGAAATTTCCTAGAAAACTGCAGTGTAACCGCCTTAGTACATCAGCTAGCATCCATATAAAGCCAGTAATAAGGGTGTTACTGGTGAACTATAGAACTATAATGAACAAAGTAATCGAATTTGCAAACTTAATAGAGTTACACGAACCAAAAGTAATAATTGGGGTAGAAAGAAGTACTAGACAGTGATGTTTTTTCCGGTCATCACAGAGTGTACCGCAGTGATAGAGGAGCAATTGGTGGAGAAATTTTCATACTATTTAACAAAAATTTTCACAGTTGACTGGTGTTAATAGATCATGAGCATGAGTTACTTGGAGTAGATTTCTGGGGTAGTAACAAAAGAAAATTTCAGAGTGTTGGCTGCTTTCCACAGTGGAAGAATGACAGATGAAGATGAGGCTCTTGTGAAGAAATTAAATTCATTTCAGGAGTGAGAATATAATCGCCATTATTGGTGGGGATTTAAAATTACCAGGTGTAAACTGGGTAGGAAATAAAATTAATAACACAAGGGAACAGAGATTATCAAATACCTTAATAAGGGAAGGTGGATTTACACAAGTGGTAGAATACTAAGGGACAACATATTTTGGATATATTCCTAATTAAGCCCGATGATAACCTTGTAGGGTGACAAGTAACCGAAGGAATAAGTGATTATGAAGCAGTTCTGATGGATATTATAAGATTCAGTAAACCAGCAGCCAAAATTGAAGGGGGATATAGGTAAAGGGTAGTAGGGAATACTTAAAACAACTAAACAAGGACTTAATAATAACTAAGAAGGTGGCTGAAGATGGGTTTATAAAGAGTTTTGTTAGTGCAGGGGGACCATCGACTGATGCATCTAGAAATTTTTATGACTATGTTGGAAAACTAAGATGAAGGGAGGGTGTTGAGACACATAAATAAGGATGGAGGAGAAGTTACTGATGATATGAAAAAGGCAGAGATTTTAACTAACATGTTTAGAGAGAGCACCAATCAGTTTGACATCTGTGGTAGGTAAATTAATCGAGAAATTAATATGCAACACGTCAGAAATATATGTGAGGAACGTAAGTGGTTTTCAAGTAGGCAACATGGCTTCAAGCAAGGATATTCATACAAATTTCAGTTGGTGGGACATATGCAGAATATTTAAAATAAAATGGACAAGGGAGGCCAAATTGATAGTGTAGCATTAGATCTTTCACAGGCTTTTGACAGAGTGAGCCATATAATGGAAGTAAATAAGGTGAAAACTAATGGAGTGGATGAGAAAGTGATTTGCTGGGTAGAAGAATTTTTTTAAAAAAGCAGAAAGTTAGGGTAGGAAATGCAGTATTAAAAGAAGTAGAAGTAAAAATGCGAGTGCCACATGGTACCGAATTGGGATCATTGCAATTTCTTTTTCTAATGACTAATTGCGTTGATTGTTTACTATCAGAAATTAGGTTGTTTGTGGATGATATAATGCTTTACAAAAGGATCAAAACCGTAGAGGACTGTAAACAGTTGCAGGGTGATCTGGACAGGCTATCTAGTTGGGTTGGTAAATATGGGATGAAGATAAATGCAAAGACAAGCCAATTTATTAGATACATAAATAAAAAATTGATTATAAGGTGGGGAATGAATTGCTTGATGAAGACTTGAAATGTAAATATCTTGACTTTAAATTTATACCAAGGTTAACTGGGCAAGACACATAGGTCATGTATTAAGAGATGGTTTCAGAATTCTGCACTTGTTGGAAAGATTGGTGAGGGGATGTACGACAGAAATAAAGGAATTAGGTTACCAAACTTTGGTCAAACCATTGCTTGAATATGGTAGTGTATTATGGAACCCACATTTTGCGTATCAAATGGAGGGGTTGGAGAGGATGCAAAAAAGGACTGCTAGACTTGTTTCTGGAAATTATCGCAGAATACAATCAGCAACAGATATGATAAAAGAGCAGGAATGGGATTCATTGGAAGACAGAGGAGGGAGATGAGGGTCATGCGAGCGTACAAGTTGTATATTGGTGATGAGGCATTGAAAGATATTGGAGTAAAAATTAAAAGTAATGCATGGAAGGGAAAAGATGACCATGACCACAAGCTGGCACTCGATTTCAGGCACAAGGGTGTAGGAAGATTCTCTTTTTATGGGTAAGGGTATGAGGGATTGGAATAAGTTACCAAGATGAATAATTTACCTTAAACGTTGAAAGAATTTAATGCAGAGGTCTAATGTAGATAGGTACAGGAAAGGGGGAAGATGGGTGTGTAGGTAAATTGCCACCGGAGCTTGCGGTCCATTGCAATTAAATTAAATATTATTTTACTAACCACGTAACTCGATTTTGTCCTCCTATGAACCCACCCCATCCCCACGTAGCCCAACGTGGCTTTTCCCTACCCCCTCCTCCCCACATAACACATACCTTTTTTCCATATAGATTCGAGAAGAAGTTTTAAACTGTTTTCTCTTGTAACATAATCGTAAGTTACATACGGAGATAATTAAGTGACGGAAATAAGTATTGGCATGCTGTTGTGAATTCTGTGCCTCATTTTAACTGTGGCAAATAATTTGAATGAAAAACTACGTATCCTGGCTCGGAACCCCTCTCCCTCCCCCCTCCCACTTAGCCCAGCGTAGCTTTCCAGCCAACCCCTCACCTCCGTAGACCGAGGGACGTAGTTTATGCACGCTCCTAACCAAGGTTGAGGAACAGTGACTGCGCAACGTGTCAGATTCGAATGTTACTGTCGGTGTGTTGTTTGGCGAGCAGAACAAAACGATAGGGGGTGCTGCACTGATCAGTGCTTCGGTGGGTAAGGAAGAGCGCAGTGATCATGTCAGCCGAAACGTCATCGGTTAAGGAAAGGAGAGATTCACGAGATGTTTTTGATGGAGAAGTACGATATTTCAGAGTTTCATCAAAAACACAAAGTTTTGTTTGATTCACAAGTATGAGTCGAGGAAAGGCGCATCCAAGGTTTGAACTACGCATTATTGTTAACTACATTTTATAAGAAAAACGTAGGAACATAGCAAAGTTAACGATAATTCTGTCAGACGTATTCGTCTGCTCTAATGAGTCTACAATGGAATAAAGCTTTCAAGGAAGTGGAGAATTAATCGCGAATTTAAAACTGAGGAGATTATATTGTACGGTGTTTGTGGGCTGTCTAATTTATGGAATATTTAATATTTCAGGTAAAACAAAATTAATCATATCAAGAAGCTCAAAGGAAAATTTGCATAATAGCAAATGTAAATCTACGAGTGAGTATTAAATATAAACCATGTATTACCTACCGTTATTCTACTTTTAATTGGAATTTTACTAACAATTCTTATTAATTTATTTATAATTATTTTTATCGATGGTGGATTAGTAAACTCAGACTTTAGAACATTGAACACATAAGTAAAACAAAATTGATTGGTTATTAACAATACCGAATAGGGGGTTTATTTCAAATACATATTAAAATCAAAATCCAAAAAAAAAAAAAAAATCATATTATTTTCAAGATTTTAAAGACAAATTATGATTGAAAACTTATTGAAAACATGAGCGGATACATGAGCCCAAAAGAAAAATAATATTTTTACTGTTGCGCCGATTAGTCTCAGATATTGTTGTTCGAGCAGAGAAATTTAAGCTCTTGCCGTTAGCCAAAGGAGCGCAACGCGTTGTAGCCAAAACAATCAGGTATGCAGTTTTCACAAGTAATGTTAGTATCATTATCGTTTGGTGAGGTTTTGACCCACAGTATTACGGATGTTCATCACCATGCTTTCTGAAACATAGGAACGTGCTTCTGCTCACATGTAGCACAAATTGTACTTGCGCTGTCCTACACGCACTCTCACTGATCTTCCTTCACATGCACACACGCGTACAGCTTTTATCTCGCCGTCCGTCTATGGTGAGTCTTCGGAATGCAGGCCATGCAAATTCTCCCTCCAGCGATCACCAACAGCGTTGCTAAAAGAGTGCATCTCTTTCCACAGAGGACACTCAACAGGGTGGATACATACAACAGAAAGTGTAGCAATGTATAGTCTGGTTAAAATACCATTTACGCTACAGTAGGCGTCCATACATCTCCTCGCGCACAAACTCTCACGGTGCTAATCTTATCTTCATATTAAAAGAATGTAGTACACACTAATGTATAAGTGTAAAGTGTACTACAACGAGCATTTTTAACCGGCTTAGATGGCGTGAGGAGACAAAACTGTTTGGACAGTTGAAGCCGGGGGGGGGGGGGGGGGGGGTCATGTGGAAGGCAGCAATAACGCGACGCTCCACTTGCTTCTCCATGTCAACAACCATGACGATGAGCGAGAAAGAGGCACAACGTTTTATTGTTAAGGTTTTTCGTCTGATAAAACGTAAATGCTGCTGAAATTTGGTTCCGTTTGCTTCCTCAGTTTAAGGAAAGAACCCTTTCATGAGCTCAGATAAAATAGAGGTGTAACAAATTTAAGAAAGTTTGGGAGCTTGTTGGAAACATTGCCCACGCGCGCCAGCATAACACAGAACACGGAAGCTGTTCCAGAACTCGTCGAAGACCATCAGCACGTAACTGTTCTTAAAATCTGTCAGGAACTTAAGATCGATTAGGAAGTGTGCAGTAAATAATTTGTAATGAGTCACGATTTCGAAAAGAGTCGGCTCGATGGGTTCCAAAGTTACCGAATGCAGAGCAGAAAACTGAGGTGTTTGAATTTTATCGATGCCTCCTAACGTGTTGCGAGGGAGATGATGACACTTTTTGGAAAAATTTGTCACGTGCGATGAGACTTGGGTCCATCATTACTCATTACACCCCTGATTCGAAGACGACCGGTATGAAGAGGCGGAAGACTGTGTGAAAGCGAAAACGATGCTGCTTGTAGGCAAGGTCTGGGGCTGGAAAGACGTTCTGCTTGCCGATTTGCTTCAAGAACGTCAATCCATTAATGCTACCTGTTATTGTGATCGTCTTAGTCAAGTTTGAGCTGTCAGTCGGTCAACAAGGCGCGGCATTCCGATCATAAGTGTGACGACGCCAGCAGAAACACACACACATTGGTCGCCCTGCACTGAGTTGTCCTAGAACAGCCATCCTGCCACCCAGACCTGTCGCCATGCGACTTACATACTTTTAGGCCGCTCAAGGAAGCCCTCGATGGAGAGCGCTTCACAGCGAAGAGGAGGTGCAGCAATTCCTGTGCAATTGGTTTTATAGACTTTCCAAAACTTTTTATGACACCAGAATCAAGAAGTTACCTAACGTTGGAGGAAGGGCGTACATAAGAAGGATAACTATGTAGAAAAATATAAAAACTGTAAATTAGAATTAATATATATATTGCAAAAGTCTCGTTTAAATTTGATCCACCCTCGTATATTGTCATAATCTGCCACAAATTATTTACGCTGAAACACGTATTGCTTAAGCGTGGTTCAAGTTATTATAACAACAATTGCAGTCAAAATATTATACCTTCGCTTACATGAAATATGCACAAATACCATTATTAACATATAAAATGAATTTATTGTCTCGGCTAGCTTCATAAAATTGTTACAAATCAACAATGCAACAACAAACAAAACAGGGGCTTGTGTACATACCTCGTAATCACTGACAATATGTATCTTCTGATCTGAGACCAAGGACATTATATACTTTGTACACCTTAGGTGAATTTTAGTGCAGTCGGTTAAGTGTTCGAATTCTTTACAATGTCAACAGCACATGCCGGAGTCCAGTACCATTGCAATTTTCCCTCAAAAACACTTGTAAATTTTAAGTTGGTCGCCACTGTAGGTTTCCAGCTAATATAACGTCACTCCCCCACGCAATTCAGTAGACAGTTGCAACATCCCTACCACGCTTCTAACAGTCGGCCCTCTTCTGTTTCAGGCGAATGAACAGGTTGTTGCCTCCACTCTTCTCTTTACCAAAACAACCTTAACTATTTCTTTTCTAAGTTCAGTTCTTTCTCTTAAATATTTCAGTGAGACGTGTTATTATGGTACAAATAATAATACAGGGCGTTCGCCGGAAAACGCTACCCTCCCAGTCTGTTGCCGTCGGCAACTTGCTCGGTCAGTGGAGCCAGCAACTCCCGCCACACGGCACCGTGAATCACCGCACTGTTTAATACCTCCGCTGCCCCAACAGTGCAGTGACGCAGTATAATGGGACCCTTACATTGTTAAGAACGGTTTCTGTGCATTGTAGCTAGTTTGTGACTTCAGTCTCTT
The DNA here is from genome assembly GCA_031002005.1 of Vandiemenella viatica. NCBI lineage: Eukaryota > Metazoa > Arthropoda > Insecta > Orthoptera > Morabidae > Vandiemenella > Vandiemenella viatica. The sequence goes on along the minus strand of JARYHS010011408.1, from coordinate 302,242,787 downwards.
ATTAATCAGTGTTGTGAATAAACGTTTCTTCGCGGTTTGGCTGGTTTGGGGCTTCATACTCTTACTAATCTGTACCGTGTTTGAGTGTGAGTAAAATTATGGTACGTTACAGTTTGCAACAAAGAATATTTCTCTACGATACATATGTGAAGAAGAAGTCGTTTAAAAAGTGACGCAGTAAATTTCGTCGCGAATTTCCTGGCGCTTTACTGCCAGCTAAATCAACAATTCTGCGTCTGGTTAAAAAAGTAAGGGAATCGGGTTCATTTTTTAACAAAAAGAGACTGTCGGTCAACCGTATTCTCACAGAGGAGAAAATGGCCGATATCGCTTTTCGACTAGAACAGTCACCCAAAAAATCATTAAGTCAGTTGGGGCAGCGTGTGTCTCGAAATATGTTCAGAAGATGTGAAATGTGAAGAGGGTCAACACTTCCAGCATCTTTTATAAGGTAAGCTAATGAATTACGTCACATTTAAATGCTTAGCACACAAGTTTATGAAGCGTAATTATTATGAAATAGTCCGCGGCCGACGGTCGAACAATGCCGGAAGCTGACCGCTCGCTCGCCGGGAGCAGTTTCTTCCTTGTAGCGCTAACAGTTGCGTTTCCCGGCGAACGCCCTGTACAATATGCACTTCATTTATTGTAGAAGTCACAAATAATATAAAAATCACAAGTTCTCAACAAATTTCGTCGTTACTATTAATATTTTTAACTCATATACACATCTTTCACTCCCCTCAAACATTCAAACTAGAAGCCGGTGCCTCCGCCCTCTACCACCCTATGCCATGTCTTTATTGTTAACCATAACCCGCGTACTGCCATGAGTGTAGTATTGTTCTGCGCGGCAACTAGGTAGCTGGCGAGCATCTTGCGCCGCGATGACAAATAGATTCCCTAACTCGAGAACAAGGCTTCAGTATTACTGATGGGATTATGAATGCAAGAAAAAGAAAATTTACAATTAACTTTGAAATAAACATTAGCAATCAGAAAATATTATGCGTGGTGTGGGTTGGTTACATGTCGCATAGTCCACCAGCTCTCCCTGTGTCCCGGCCTTGATCTTCCCTGGAGACTTCTCCGTCAGGCACGTCGATTCGCGTCAACCAGCTCTGGAAGTCGTTCTTTCACTCCCCGGATACGTCAGATGTGTGAAAAGTTTTAATCAAAATTGAAAGTTAATACTAAAAAATAAATTCTTATTGGCTAAATCCATCCCCTCTTTCCATGTATTCCTAGAACACCAACTGTATGCTGCGGTAATTGGTTGGTGTTTCGTAAGAGTTCGGCCCTATTCGTAATATGTCGAGTATCGCTGTGTATATCTTGGTCGGATCGTCCCTGTCTCTTTCTGACATCGCGTACACGACATTTAGATTTAGACTCGGTTTGCGATTCGTCTCGCAGTCTTTGCAACTCTGCGTGATACTCGGCTTTCCAATTCCGTGCAGGTTGGCTACGGCCATTCATAAGGCCGTAATCACACTGCGTGGAATGCATCCTGTTTGCCATTCCTGGGGAGGTCAGAAAAGTTTTTGTACAATGAAATAATGTTTTGTTAGGATAACATTACAAGTTGAACTAAAGGAAAGTTTTTTTACTGTCAGTATCCAACCAATAACTACGGTTGTGCAAATTGAGAAAGATGGAGACAGTGTAAAAATTCCCTGTTGATGTTAACTTTTGAATCCAGATAATGCTATAAACGAGGAAACTTTGATGAATTGACGTTTGGGTAATTTTGCTCATTCACGCCTTATGGTAATTGCTCATAGGATTTAAAAGAAATTTGATATGAGTTAGTATATAGTCTGTAGTAACATAGCATAATTTTCATCCCCCAAAACGAATAGTTCCTTTGCGAATTGTCATTGTTAATTCGCAAAATGTTAGTAGTAATAAGTCACCTACTTCGTAGCCGATAATGCCACCTTTGATCTTTGTTTTTTTAATGAAAATCACATATCGTCCATATATATTTACCCTCAGTAAGATCTCAAGAAGATGTCTTCAATTGCGGAGACAGAAACAAAATTACATTGAATGTACGAGTGTCTCACCGTAATAACATTGGCAGTTTATAAGTCATAATCTAAGAGAATCAAAATTGTAAAAAATTGATAATGGATGACTTTTGGTATAAGAGGTACGAATTACTTTTTAATCCCTTGTGTGTATTCTTTTTTGCTATTTTTCACATTTTGTTAAATTAAAAATTTATTTTTAGTTCAGTGGTTAAGGCGCTTGATTTTAAAAAGTCCGCTGCTCCAGTCCCGGGTTCAAACACCGGTGGGCGCAGGAATGTTTAAGAGTTGTTTTTGATCACATGAGCTATGCCAGGCCGCTCCGTGGTTCGGATTCCACGTTAAACTGTAGGTACCAGAGGAAAGGAACTGGCCGTCCTACCTCTGACACAATGGCTTAGTATGTCTCCTTCGGGAGGATCCAACCAACCTTCGGGTTGTGGACTAAGTTAACTTACGTTTATAAAGATATATTTAAACTTATACCGATTGGTGAGCGGTAACGCTCAGACCAAAAGGCCACGGCCGAATTCCTTCACGTTTCTTGTCCTCATCGTTTCCCGCCTCTAATGACCTCGACGTCAACGAGGTGTAAAACCATAAGCAAAAAAAAAGTCTAAACTCGTAGTCATTTTTCTTCGCAGATTGGTCCGTTTTTCCTTTCAACAACATATATAATTACTTTTCGGTAGGTTCAAACATAGCGACTTAATTTAGGAACATAAAAATAGTATATCACCTCAGGTATATCATCATAATACATTACAAAACAAAGTTTTTATTTCAATTATTTATTTTTTTATGTGGAACGGGTTTGGGCACAGTAGGGAAAAGTTTCTTAGTATTACACGTCAAGTGCGCACTTGTACTGTACTTGTACTGTATTTGTTTAACATATGTTGAAAACGTGTGCGTAGGATATTTAAGGTTTGAGAGGCTTCAGTTCTGGTTATAAATCAATTAAATGTAAGTTGGATTTACCAAGGCAAATAGCTCGACTTTGCCTGAAATTGATGTGAAGATACTGGAAATGTTTTTTACATGAAGGAGCGATTTCTGTTCAGCATAATTCCGGGACGTCAAAACGTCCAAGTAAGTGTATTTATTCTTTTAGTCAAATTGTCATATTACGACAAAACTTTAGGATGTATTTTATAAAGGTGAGTGTTAGAGAAACGTTTCACTTAATACAAATCTCTAGCTTGTAATTCTAGTCGGAGGGTAATAATTTCGAACATTTAATTTCAATATTTTTAAAAAAGTTTTTAATATGCTTGTTGCTGTGTAGAAGCTTGTGTAGTTATTAATGTAATTACTACTTAAAAAATCTCTGAGTGATTTCTTTAATGTTTTTGCTTTTTAAGTGGTTTTGCACGTTGTTCTCTTGCTAGGAATTTACTTTGTTCATATGTTAAACACACAAAAAAAAAAGATCGCAAGTTATTGTCTTATTCGAAAACGTAAAAACAACCTCTTATAGACTTCGTCTGCAGTGTTATAAAATGATGCAAATATTTTAGTGAGAGAACGCAAGTTCACAACATGATAAAAAGATTTCTAAAACAGCATGGATACTTAAATGCAAAAGGTTAGTAAACAGAAATAATTTATTATGAAATTCACAACAAGGTTTTGTTGGAATACAGCCTGGTTTCATGCGAACCTGTGACACTGACTCCATTATATGACACTCCATGTAGTTTTCCTTATCGCTTGGCAACTGTACCAATAAAAAAAAATTTCACACATTTACAACGGTCGGCGTTTTAAAATCTGGTCAAAATTTATTAATTTACTATCCTCTAAGCCCGTCAAACCTGACGGATGAAAGTAATGTTCTGGCAACTTATTTCTTTGCAGTTATTTAGATAAATAGAATTGTTGTTGTGTTATGATTATAACGTCATTTTGTAATTTTTACGTATTTCTATTGTAGTTTACACGGCGATTTATATGGAACTTCTACTGAATTAATGATGTAAGAATTAGGGAACCAAAGAAACTAAAAATAAATTAGGAATCCTAAAACCTTATGCTATAGCGCGTGATACTGGTTTATTCCCAATTCAGCACGATAAATACGGAACTACTTCCATCCGTATAAAAATAACTGCATGTATACCGGAGCATTTGAGAGCAGCTTAAATTATTTATAAAACTAAATTAATTGTGAATTATTCTGTATAAAAAAATATTTGCCAGTTGCCATTCTGATCCTGCTTGCATTTCGACATAACCACAACCTCTACTAATATTGCTGTCAAAATTCATAGATTCTATTATCCGCGTACGAATGCATTCACTGTATTGCGAGCAAAATTTGACTCACTGGAAGTATTTAGGTATGTCCGATATAGTGAAATCAGTAATCAAAGCAACTAATAATTAATATATTAATTTCAACGCAGTACATACTTTTATTTCAGTGTTTCCGCAAATTATTTCTTCGAGTATATTATAACTGTGACTTTAAATATCTATATCGAATATAAATACATATTACAAACCCACGAAAAATGAAGTGTTAAACGCAGTATTTTAGCGAATCTTCTCTTCGCTAATTAAGTATAATTTCCATCATATAACGCTTATAATCTTGAAAATGTAGATATTTCTGAGATTATTGTAACAATGGTATCGCTGTACAGAGAGTATAACAAAAATCTACATCGAACGTATTTTCATTAGAAAAAGCAACTAGTAATAAGTAATATGTAGACTTTTACGAGATACATACTTTCATTTTAGTGTGCTGGCAGCTCATTCACTATTGGATGCTCAGCGAAATAGACCTGTTATTAAATAACACGGTCGTTGTTGGTTGGGCAGCGTAGGCGGGAAGCGTGACGTCAGAGTGTGACAGACATCGGTACATCTCCACCAAGAATAGCGTATTATATAGATAGATATTAAGTCAAAGCGGTCTTCACAAAAATACATTAAAGACTTTGAAGACAAATATGCTGGGCTGCATCGTGCAAGCTTTAGTTACTTTTTACGCATACCTTCCTAGTGTGGAAGATAAACAAACAATGTGTTTGGTGTTTGTTTGCGCACTGAAGCATTAAACGCTACTTCTAAACTGTAGAAATCATTTAAACCAGGAAAAAAGCACACGGCCTGTTTGTTTACACCGACACGGTCAGAGCTGAGACGTCAGCTGCGAGCGTTTTGGCGCCAATATTCAAATCAACATATAAAAATTGTAAATTTTGGATTTTCCTGTTTGGTTTTTTACAAGATATGCCAAGTGACTTTTCCCCAAAGTCGGTGTTCGAACCAGTTCGTTACCACTCACCCCTGCGCAAGGGTACATCTTCCGTTAAATCGTCCATTTTTATTATTATTATTATTTACATGGATAATTTTTTTACGCAGGAGTGGAGTGTATTACATGGGCCTGAGTGTCCTTTTTTTACTGTCTGAGCTAATATTATCGCCTATTGGTATCGTAATTTCGAGAAACCGACATTAAAAACTCAGTATTTCTATGCATTTGTTGGTTTTCTGTGAGAATCAGCGCTATTGGCTTATACCCATTTGCGACTCCACCACGTCATTCCGAGGAACGTGATCCATCAACCTCATTAAATTATACTCCGAATTTATTTAAACGTTTTAGCATAAGAGCATTTTAAAGCGAAGCCTTATTTAACATCGATGCTGTATCTCACTGGCAATCTATCACCAATGCGATAAATTACCAAGGACGTTTAAAAATAATTTCTGACTAAGAAAAGCTGAGTATAAACAAATAAGCGTTTAAATTCTAAAATCCTTGTAAGTGTTTTATTCTTTACATCCTTTACTATTTTCTGGCGTTTACCAAAACTGTAATAAAAATAAGTTTTGTATGTGTGACTGGATAATACTTTACAAAGCTTCGAACTATTAGCTAGGAATTTTCAAGATTTTGTGTAGTTATCAAAGGAAATAATTTGAACGAAAAAGTTTTCACAGTATGCAGAAACAATACTGGGATTAAGAGGACCCCATCAATACATCTGTACGGACGAGTAAACCGCTTACATTAGCTTCGTAGTTTTTGAAATTTCGCGTAACTCGCAGAGTTTCTCACCATTTCTAACGGTGGTAACAAGAATGGTTCCGGAAAGAAAGCGACTGTGTTTTTACCACATTTTCTCCTCTATATTCTCGCAGAGAAAGATGTTGGTTCTGCCTTCTTATTGCTTGCGAATAGCGGCTTCCTTTGTGCTATAGCACGCTTCCAGTGTACTCCATGATAGTTTCACGGACGATCTTGCTTAATACTAAATCTTCAGTTCTTTCTTTGGTATTTTGACTATTGTAAACATCATCACGCAGATATTTCACAATAATTTTTAATAGCAAGAATAATAATTTAACTTCCTATCTGCTCTCTAGAAAGCAATCACGTTCTAAAAGTGTTGCCGGTGTTGAGACATAATCTAAATATATGATTTAGTAATGCTGGGCATGTGACTGTAGTGGACGAAAGTATTAGTTTTAGCTTTGCCTTCATTTACATATGAATCATCAACGTTTTTTTTTAAATCGCCCGAATTCAGCAAAAAATTGCTTATTTTCCTTCTGTAATTGGTTTAGTGAGGCCATCAGGGGCTATGGTTCAACTATGGTAGGGGGTATATCAGAAAACGAGCCTATCCGCACAGTTGGAAGTGAACAGATAAGAAAACTTGAAATTCAATATGAAGATATCATGAAGGAACAAAGGAATCTAATAAAGCGTAAAGGGACCTGAGTGGATAATAAACTGGGACGTCTTAAGCTTAGTATAATGTGACATTGTTCTTTATCTTGAAACATTATTTGAATTGAGTCTGGATAGTTGTTGCTTACCAGAAGTGCGATAGTCGTACTGGGCCATCAAGGTGCAGTGACAAATAGGGACGAAAACTACAAGCCAATCAGCTTGAAACCAGTTGTAGGAAAATTAATTAAGATATTACTAAGCAACCATATCAGACGTGTCTATGCTGAATGTAAGTGGTTCTCAAGTCGACAACATGGCTGTAGGCAAGGATATTCAAGCGAATCTACACTCCTGGAAATTGAAATAAGAACACATTGACGCCGGTGTGTAAGACCCACCATACTTGCTCCGGACACATCGAGAGGGCTGTACAAGCAATGATCAAACGCACGGCACAGCGGACACACCAGGAACAGCAGTGTTGGCCGTCGAAGGGCGCTAGCTGCGCAGCGGTTGGGCACCCCCGCAGTCAGTGTCAGCCAGTTTGCCGTGGCATACGGAGCTCCATCTCAGTCTTTAACACTGGTAGCATGCCGCGACAGCGTGTACGTCAACCAGTATGTGCAGCTGACGGACTTTGAGCGAGGGCGTATAGTGGGCATGCAGGAGGCCGGGTGGACGTACCGCCGTATTGCTCAACATGTGGGGCGCGAGGTCTCCACAGTACATCGATGTTGTCGCCAGTGGTCGGCGGAAGGTGCACGTGCCCGTCGACCTGGGTCCGGACAGCAGCGACGCACGGACGCACGCCAAGACCGTCGCATCCTACGCAGTGCCGTAGGGGACCGCACCGCCACTTCCAGGCAAATTAGGGACACTGTTGCTCCTGGGGTATCAGAGAGGACCATTCGCAACCGTCTCCATGAAGCTGGGCTACGGTCCCGCGCACCGTTAGGTCGTCTTCCGTTCACGCCCCAACATTGTGCAGCCCGCCTCCAGTGGTGTCGCGACAGGCGTCTATGGAGGGACGAATGGTGACGTGTCGTCTTCAGTGATGAGAGTCGCTTCTACCTTGGTGCCAATGATGGTCGTATGCGTGTTTGGCGCCTTGCAGGTGAGCGCCACAATCAGGACTGCATACGACCGAGGCACATAGGGCCAACACCCGGCATCATGGTGTGGGGAGCGATCTCCTACACTGGCCGTACACCTCTGGTGATCGTCGAGGGGACACTGAACAGTGCACGGTACATTCAAACCGTCATCGAACCCATCGTTCTACCATTCCTAGACCGACAAGGGAACATGCTGTTCCAACAGGACAATGCACGTCCACATGTATCCCGTGCCACCCAACGTGCTCTAGAAGGTGTAAGTCAACTACCCTGGCCAGCGAGATCTCCGGATCTGTCCCCCATTGAGCATGTTTGGGACTGGATGAAACGTCGTCTCACGCGGTCTGCACGTCCAGCACGAACGCTGGTCCAGCTGAGGCGCCAGGTGGAAATGGCTTGGCATGCCGTTCCACAGGACTACATCCAGCACCTCTACGATCGTCTCCATGGGAGAATTGCAGCCTGCATTGCTGCGAAAGGAGGATATACACGGTACTAGTGCCGACATTGTGCATGCTCTGTTGCCTGTGTCTATGTGCCTATGGTTCTGTCTGTGTGATCATGTGTTGTATCTGACCCAGGAATGTGTATATAAAGTTTCCCATTCCTGGGACAATGAATTCACGGTGTTCTTATTTCAATTTCCAGGAGTGTATGTTAGTAGGACATATGCAAGATATTTCTGATGAAATTGGCAGGGGAGGTCAAATTGATAGTATAGCACTAGAGCTTTCAAAGGCTATTGACACAGTGAGCCATAAAATGGTGCTAAATAAGGTAAAAACTATTGGAGTTGATGAAAAGGTGGTTTGCTGGGTAGAAGAATTCTTAAAAGGTAGAAAGAAAAAATTAGGATAGGAAATGCAGTACCAAAAAAAGTAGGTGAGAACATGGGTGTACCACAGGGTAGTGTACTGGGACAATTATTTTTCGTTATTCTAATGAACGATTGTGTTAATGGCTTACTATCAGAAGTTAGAAAATTTGCTGATAACATAATTTTATATAAAAGGATTAAAACGGTTAAAGACTGTAAAAGGCAACAGGGTGGTTTAGAAAGGATAACTAGCTGGGGGATTCAACATGGAATTAAGATAAATGCATAGAAGAGCAAGCTTATTAGGTACACTGATAAGAAGCTAAAGGTTGATTATGATTATAAAGTGGGGAAGGAATTGCTTTCTGAAGACTTGAAATGGAAATACCTTGCTATAACATTTGATATCAAACTTAACTTGGCAGGACACATTGGACGGGAGGTAGGAAAAGGGTTCAAAATCGTTCACGTGTTGGAATGAATGATGACAGGAGTAAGGGAATTGAGGTACAAAACATTGGTTAGACCACTGCTTGAAAATGGTGGTGTAGTATGGAACCCACATTTTGGGTATCAAATACAGGCGTTGGAGAGAGTGCATAGAAGGGCTGCTAGATTTATCTTTGGAAATTACCGCAGATCACAATCGGTAGCTAATATGATAAAGGAACTGGAGTGGGATTCGTTGGAAGGGTGAAGAGACTCATGGGAGTGCATAAGGCATACATTGACGATGAGGCATGGAGACATATTGGTGGGAGAATTAAGAGAGGTACGTGGAAGGCTAAAGATGACCTTGACCACAATCTAGCGCTTGATTTCAGGCATAAGGGTGGGGGAAATTTTTCTTTTGTAGTGAAGGGTGTAAGAGATTAGAATAAATTACCAAAGGAAATAATGTATAATCTACCAAAAATTCTGAAAGTAGGTGGGTAGAGGAAAGAAGAAAGATGGGTGTGTAGGGACATTGCCACCATAACGTGCGATCCATCTCAATTATATTAAATTATTTTTATTAATAATCTCTGATCACGCTAGAATCTTCATAAACATATTCAAACCTTCTGTGGTCATGAATAAAAATTTCGACCCTAATAAATCGTAATACAGTACTGAATTAAAAATTACAGTAACATACCTACAGCGGAGGCAAGCCAGTTGGCTCCCAAGAGACCAATTGTCCCACCCGTTTTCTTCTTTATAAGAATATCTAAGAAAGGGGGCCGAACTTCATCCTCCATCTCCACCGCGAACTTAACGGTTGTTTGATGCTGTTCATGGAACGAGAAAACTTTCCAGATTATCCCTGCCTTGCGGCCAAACGACCAGAATCTCATCCATGCATCGCTAAAAGGCCTTGGGTTTCATAGGAGCGCTGGGCAACGTTTTATCTTCAAAGTCCTTCATATTGTAATTTGCGATCACTGAGCATAAAGGGCTGCCCAGAGCCACACTATAAACGTATTTTTAGTAGTCCCCATCATACAAGAAGTATGAAAATTAGAGTGTAACTCAACCAACTTGGTCTCAAAATGCTGTTTCTGTAGAGACAACGGGTCAGTCGGAAGAACCTGGATAAAGAGGGACACCGCATCAAAGCTCACCACTTGACTTGCTGACTTGGCGGAGATCCTTGATGATGTCACTAAACCATGCAGAGTTTGGCACGTGGTGAGGACAGCTCCCCACAAACGGGATCAGCAACCCAGTTAAGTACCGGGCCAGAAAATTAGTATTAACACTCACTACTGGCCGCAACCATGAAGCAAAGAAAAGAGAGGAGACCACGTAAGGGATCTTCTCCATACAACGAAGTGAAGCCGCGAGGAGAGCGGTGGGGTGAGGATGTCCGCCATATTGGTTGGGCCAAGAAACACAGGGAATGTGTATGGAACAGAAGAATTTCTTCGTTTTCAACCTTCCCGTTACTAAAAATGAAGTATTATGGGGTCACATATATAAATACCCTAATTTATATAACCTACAAACAGTATAATTTAAGAAAAACAAGCTGCTGAATAATTTTTGATTGAAATTTTATATGCCGAAACAGAACTTTTTTTCTCTCCCTACACCCGAACAAAATATATATATATATATATATATATATATCTTATATATATATAAAAATAGACGTGTTTTTTCCTATATTTCACTTTTCAGCCACCACTACCTAGCACAGATCACTGATGTTTGTGGGTGGAAGTAGCATGGAGTTTCCTGTCATGCACAACGTTGGCCGAATGCCGAAAGCTGTGGAGATGTGGGAGATATAATGATTAAAGTTGGTCAGTGCAGGGCGTTTTCATATTTCGACCAAAAATTCGTATCTCCGTATACTTCTCTTTCCTGCCACAACTACATAGCATAGACCTTTAGTGTTTTTGTGTGGTAATAGAATCGTCTTTCCTGCCAGTGGACTATGGTTGTTAGATGTCGGTAGCTATAGGGGTGTGGGAGATATGGGGGTTGAAAGTGGTCGACCTGTGGCAATTTCATACTTCTGCCAAAGACAAAAGTGTCATGGTGTATCACTTTTGAGCGAAAACTATAGATCACAGAAAACTGGCGTTTGTGTGTAGTAGTAGCACAGAGTCACCTTTCGATCACAACAGCGGCCGAATTTCAGAAACTGTGGTACTGTGGTAGATATGGTGGTTGTAAGTGGCCGACCAAGGATATTTTCGTATTTCGACTGTCTCCGCATATGTCACTTTTCGGCCACAACTACAAAGCATAGAGCATTGGTGTTTGTGTTTGGTAGTAGAATCGTATCTCATGTAGTGCACTATGGTTGTTAGATGTCGGTAGCTATAGGGGTGTGGGAGAAATGGGGGTTGAAAGTGGTCGACCTGTGGCAATTTCATACTTCTGCCAAAGACAAAAGTGTCATGGTGTATCACTTTTGAGCGAAAACTATAGATCACAGATAACTGGCGTTTGTGTGTAGTAGTAGCACAGAGTCACCTTTCGATCACAACAGCGGCCGAATTTCAGAAACTGTGGTACTGTGGTAGATATGGTGGTTGTAAGTGGCCGACCAAGGATATTTTCGTAGTCCGACTGTCTCCGCATATGTCACTTTTCGGCCACAACTACATAGCATAGAGCATTGGTGTATGTGTTTGGTAGTAGATTCGTATCTCATGTAGTGCACTATGGTTGTTAGATGTCCGGTAGCTATGGGGGTGTGGGAGAAATGGTGGTTGAAAGTGGTCGAACTGTGGCAGATTCATACTTCTGCCAAAGACAAAAGTGTAATGGTGTATCACTTTTGAGCGAAAACTATAGATCACAGATAACTGGCGTTTGTGTGTAGTAGTAGCACAGAGTCACCTTTCGATCACAACAGCGGCCGAATTTCAGAAACTGTGGTACTGTGGTAGATATGGTGGTTGTAAGTGGCCGACCAAGGATATTTTCGTATTTCGACTGTCTCCGCATATGTCACTTTTCTGCCACAACTACATATCATAGAGCATTGGTGTTTGTGTTTGGTAGTAGAATCGTATCTCATGTATTGCACTATGGTTGTTAGATGTCGGTAGCTATGGGGGTGTGGGAGAAATGGGGGTTGTAAGTGGTCGACCTGTGGCAGATTCATACTTCTGCCAAAGACAAAAGTGTCATGGTGTATCACTTTTGAGCGAAAACTATAGATCACAGATAACTGGCGTTTGTGTGTAGTAGTAGCACAGAGTCACCTTTCGATCACAACAGCGGCCGAATTTCAGAAACTGTGGTACTGTGGTAGATATGGTGGTTGTAAGTGGCCGACCAAGGATATTTTCGTATTTCGACTGTCTCCGCATATGTCACTTTTCTGCCACAACTACATATCATAGAGCATTGGTGTTTGTGTTTGGTAGTAGAATCGTATCTCATGTATTGCACTATGGTTGTTAGATGTCGGTAGCTATGGGGGTGTGGGAGAAATGGTGGTTGAAAGTGGTCGAACTGTGGCAGATTCATACTTCTGCCAAAGACAAAAGTGTCATGGTGTATCACTTTTGAGCGAAAACTATAGATCACAGATAACTGGCGTTTGTGTGTAGTAGTAGCACAGAGTCACCGTTCGATCACAACAGCGGCCGAATTTCAGAAACTGTGGTACTGTGGTAGATATGGTGGTTGTAAGTGGCCGACCAAGGATATTTTCGTATTTCGACTGTCTCCGCATATGTCACTTTTCTGCCACAACTACATATCATAGAGCATTGGTGTTTGTGTTTGGTAGTAGAATCGTATCTCATGTATTGCACTATGGTTGTTAGATGTCGGTAGCTATGGGGGTGTGGGAGAAATGGGGGTTGTAAGTGGTCGACCTGTGGCAATTTCATACTTCTGCCAAAGACAAAAGTGTCATGGTGTATCACTTTTCAGCGAAAACTATCGATCACAGAACTTGGCGTTTGTGTGTGGTAGTAACACAGAGTCACCTTTCGATCACAACAGCGGCCGAATTTCAGAAACTGTGGTACTGTGGTAGATATGGTGGTTGTAAGTGGCCGACCAAGGATATTTTCGTAGTCCGACTGTCTCCAAATATGTCACTTTTCGGCCACAACCACATAGCATAGAGCAATGGTGTATGTGTTTGGTAGTAGATTCGTATCTCATGTAGTGCACTATGGTTGTTAGATGTCGGTAGCTATGGGGGTGTGGGAGAAATGGGGGTTGAAAGTGGTCGACCTGTGGCAGATTCATACTTCTGCCAAAGACAAAAGTGTCATGGTGTATCACTTTTGAGCGAAAACTATAGATCACAGATAACTGGCGTTTGTGTGTAGTAGTAGCACAGAGTCACCTTTCGATCACAACAGCGGCCGAATTTCAGAAACTGTGGTACTGTGGTAGATATGGTGGTTGTAAGTGGCCGACCAAGGATATTTTCGTATTTCGACTGTCTCCGCATATGTCACTTTTCTGCCACAACTACATAGCATAGAGCATAGAGCATTAGTGTTTGTGTTTGGTAGTAGAATCGTATCTCATGTAGTGCACTATGGTTGTTAGATGTCGGTAGCTAATGGGGGTGGGGGAGATATGGGGGTTGTAAAGTGGTCGACCTGTGGCATTTTCATACTTCTGCCGAAGACAAAAGTGTAATGGAGTATCACTTTTCAGCGAAAACTATAGATCACAGATAACTGGCGTTTGTGTGTAGTAGTAGCACAGAGACACCTTTCGATCACAACAGCAGCCGAATTTCAGAAACTGTGGTTGTGTGGGAGATATGGTGGTTGTAAGTGGCCGACCAAGGATATTTTCGTATTTCGACTAAAGGCATGTGTTCTCCGCAGATTTCACTTTTCTGCCACGACTACATAGCATAGAACATTGGTGTTTATGTGTGGTAGTAGAATCGTGTCTGTTGTCGTGCACTATGGTTGTTAGATGTCTGTAGCTATGCTGGTGTGGAAGATATGGGGGATGAAAATGGTCGACCTGGTATATATTTAGAATTAGAAGAGTGTGTGTCTCTGTATTTGTCATTGTTCGCCGTAGAACAGTTTCTTAATTCAAAGAATTTATTTTAATTATTATTTTGAAGTTACTAGCGCAAAGCACTGGTTTTTATGTGGCTGAAAAATTATAAAAAGAGTGGTTAAGTATCAAAACGCAACATATAAAGATGAAAAATGCCAATATGTGAAAGTGAAAATTTGCAATTTCGATTCGTATCTTTGGGATTTATAAATAAAAGTTTGCGTATAACTGTTTAAGGGGAAGTGTGGTGCGATGCATAAGTTGAATTTTATAAATAAGAGTGTCCGTATAGCAGAAAAATTAAAAAATGACGTATGGAAATTAAAAAAAAAAAATAAAGAAAAAATTACATTGGGAATCTCGAATTCTACCTTGGATAGTATCTTTAAGTTTTATAAATAAAAGTGTTTGTATAAAAGAAAAGTTAAAAAATGAATCAAGACGTCTGTAATGAAAAAAATATATTAGTTGACTTTTATAAATAATGATGTGCATATAAAAGAAAAATTAAATAATGCATAGTGTAGCGTGAAAATTTAAAATACAACGATAAAAAAATGAAAAGTGTAAAGGAGCATATTTGTTATCTCTGATCATATCTTTGACTTTTTTAAATTAAAGTGTACATATATCAGAAAAGTTGGGAAGTGAATAGTGAAGTGTGGAAAATAAATATATATCAGTTGACATTTATATTTTTTAATTCTTTAATAATAATAAAATAATTAAAAACATACCAAGCGAAGCGGGTTGTCGTCAGCTAGTATATATATATATTAAGCGTCATATTGCTATTTCTAATAGATTAGATAGCTGTTCAAATAGATTATATTACCACATTACTTTTCAGTAATTTTAATTCTTTCAAAATGTTTGATGAGAAAGATTACAAAATCGAGAAAAATAGGTCTAGACCTATTTACAAGCAGAAGCAAGTCCTATAAGAAATTTTTAAAATAGCCTAGGTGAATGGTTAGGACTTCTAAACAACTGAAACCTTCAAAAGAATTCACGGCTAACTCAGAAGATATTTCACTGGTAGTCGATAGACCTATTTAAATTCGTCAGCAGCATCAGTGCAAGGGGATTCTATAATTACCGTGGGTCCCCAATCTGATGATGAATTCTTATGTAACTGGATGAGACAAATCGGAAATAAAGAATTTGTATATATATATACATTTGGCTTAGTTCTCGAGATATACTGTCTCAATAGTGAGGTGATTAGGTCAAATTGCGGCTTGGAGCAAAAGAATAGAGAACTAAGCAAGATTTTTAAAAAAAATTGTTTTTTACTTTCAATTCGTTTCATGAAGTAATATTAGAATTCGTCAATCAGATTGTGGCGCCATGGTAATGATAGATCTGCCCAGTGCAGTTACCTTGCCGCCATACAAGGTTAAATGGGAGTAGTTTATGTCGCGATACACCCTGTGTCACTAACATAGTGTTCAAAAAATTACTTATAACTAATAACAAATAAATAAATAATATATATATGTAAATAATATTCTGCTACAAGCTGCATTTGAACCTAATCACTGACTCCATATTGCCGCTAAAAAATTAAAAGAGGCAAACTCTCCTAAACACATGAAACGTTTCCTGGATTACATTTCGGATAAAATTGACTTCATTACGATTCCTAGTTCGAATAGCACAAATTATCACAATTAATTTCATCATACACATTCAATATAAATTACAACTGGACTAAAGCACGTAGAATAATGTATTCGCTGAATTGCGATGTAAACTTGATCCACTTAGCACAGACTTTGAACGTTCGTTTACAATAAGGCTAACCTGTTAAGTGAAAAATATTTTAAGACAGAATGGTTCTCTGCATCAACAAATATTTGATAACACCGTCGTCCTATTGAGGGCTGTGAATAAACTTTTTTAACAGGCACTGTAAATCTATAATGACAAACCCCTCTCTCAGACACAGCATTACAAACACTTCAAGAACAATAATTACAACGTGACCTACCTATAGAATGTTATTCCAGGTTGTCTCTTACTTGTTCTGTTTGTGCAACCATAGGCAATACAAGATGGCATTATAAAACACTGAAATATCAGAACATGAAATGTTCACAGCAGGGAAGGTAATGAAAACAGACCAATGTTTTGAACCGACGAATATGGCGTCCGCGCATGCGCAGTCGGCTCCAGAGTTTACAGGCAGCTTCGCAGTTTTAGCGACACCTTATCTCCTCTCTTTTTCTACCTCCATGGCCGCAACGGGGTACCTTGTTTATGGATCTTAGCTAAAACCTCGTGAGGTAGTTCCACCTAGGCTTTATGGACTATGTAAGATTCAGAAAGAATGTACACTACCTGTATCTCCCACAAACATAAATACAGACATTAGAATCCCAACAATACAAAACACTATATTCTAAATTTTAAAGAAAATTTAAAAGGAAATTCTAAGGAAAACACGTACTTAACGAGCATGTAAACTTAACAAAGCGAATCTTTTTTAAATAAAACAAAATTAAAAAAACCTCACACAAAACAGCACTGAACTCACCAATTCCGCCTCCTCTACAACAAAACCACAAATACACATTTTAACTAAACAGGGCATAAGACGCACACAAATATAATTTTGAAATTCAGACTCTTAACTCAAGACCTAGACCACATAAAGGACTGGCTTCGTAGTTGTGTATAACTGGTTGAATAGGTTTTAGCTGTGTGTGATGAAGGTCTCTGACATATATACGATCACGGTTGAACAAAGAAACCTGCACGAGTTATGAAACAACCATTGTTGTAGTATTTTCGGGGAATCTATAAAAAATAAATTCTCAAACTTCCATATTATATTTCAGATAGAAAATAAAATCACTTAATCCCTGAAGTACTATTGAGTCATTTGTATAATCCACATTAGAAATGCCATAAAGGAAGAACGAAAACGATGCCAATCATTAAGTTTATCTTTCATTATATGGATTCCCTTTCTACTCACGTGTTTATTGCTTCGGGTAAATATCTTTGATGTGTGATACCTGGAGCCAGCCCGTCCTGCCACAACCAACTGAGTCAATGGGGCAAGTTTACTATACGTAATACCTGAAAAAAATTAATCTGCACCGTATGGTCTTTTTTTTTGTTTTTTTAATATTCAAAGACAATATTTAAATAAGACACTCAGATCTCCCAAAAGCTACATAGTCCTGACTGTTTTTAAATATCTCAACACCCCTGCTTACTCTAAGCAGTGCTTATACCATGAAACGAAATGGTAGCCTCCTTCATTTGGGGTAACCACCCCGTTGATTATGGAGTCATTGATATCGCAAACGCATCAACTATAGAACTGTGAATAATTTGTAATTCATCTTTGCCGTCAATATGTCCCTACACTCAGTGGTTTCACATTTTAGAAATAGAGATTTGTTTGTGTTCAATAGTTATTTATTAATTTTGAGCTACATCCACTATTTTACAAGCCTCGGAGTAAACATTCTTGAATCCATACGTAAAACTATTTTAGTTAATACTTTCAAAAAAGTTAAAAGTCGAGTGACCAATATGAGACATGGATATTAATGCTTAACAAAATGAAAGATAAAGAGGAGAATTCCACCTCATGCCGCATCCAGTCAGTACAATCGCTGAATTACATGTTCTTCAATGACACAAAAGAATTCACATGTTTAGATGATTTCGGTAATAGCGTTATAGTGTAGTAAAGAAAATATTTTTTTCGTGACCAGCTGGCAAAGTCACAAAACATCTACACTTTAGATCATATATGGGACCACCGATTCTCCAGTTACCATTTCTAAGTCATCATCCTCTTGAGACTTCTATAGACAAGGATAAAACTGAAATGATTATTTTCAGACAAGGCCTTCTTGATATTTCTAGTCTCTTTCAGCAATCTATTATGTCATTAAATATTGTTGCATAGTGATTATTTGATAAAGAAAACTACTAGCTATTATTTTCCCGTAGGTTCAGCAAGTTCTTAAGCGTAATCAGTTTAAATGTATCTGTACCTTCTCAATGAAAGAAGCATCTTTTTTTTGGGGGGGGGGGAATTTTTCATTTATCTGTCCGTCACAGACTTATAACTTCCGAACCCTTTTGATTCCTACAATTCAATCCAAGTTTGAAACAATCATGTGGTTGAGCTAAACGTAGCGAAGTTGAAGGAGAATTTAGGTACGAAATAGAAGGTAGCAAGCCATCATTTGTTCTAGTATTTTGCGCGATAGCTAAAAAATTCTGTACCCTCTTAGTTTATGGATTTCGTAAAAAAACTACTAATTTCAACAAATGTAATTACTTAGTAGATTACTTTCCCACTAAGAGTCAATATATCATTCAGAGAGAAATTTCATTCGGGCGGACGCCGGTTCGAATCCCCGTTTGGGAATCCAGATTTGGGCTTTCCATGGTTTCCCCAAAGCACTCCAGGCGAACGCCGGGACACTCCTTCAAAATATCATGGCCAAATTCCTTCCCGTTCCTTGACCGTAGTCCCATCCCGGCTCTAATGACTTCGACGTCGACGACGACGTTGAGTGGGCGTAAAATAGTAAGTAAAAAAAAAGAAGGGAATTCATGATACGGTTAGTAAATATGCCGTGAAAGTAGCCAATAATATTTTTCAAAAGGTTTTACATAATGTTTTTTCTAAATCTTTTCAGTGCTGTTTAAACTACTGATTTCGGGAGGTCACTTGGTTAGTTGATGTAGCCGATATCATTTTGATAGGGCTATTACCTCATATGCAACTCCTCCATGCCTTTAAGATAGTGTTATTTCTCTGTTTTGCAGCTTTGTACTCTGCAGCTGATGAGTACGTGGGATTCCTGCAGTGAGGGGTGGCCTGAGTTCGTCAGGCGTTCCTTTACTGGAGTTACGCTACCTCTGCATTAAATCCAGGGTCGTCGCGGTGTCAGCAATTAAACACTGTGCTCCAGGTGTTGTCCCACCGAGAACTTAGGACACTAATTGCCCCACACGGCCACTGCACACGCCAGTTAGACTCTGACAGCGACTAATTGGCCAATTACCCTCGTGATTAAAGAAGGACGGAATCCTCAGTCCAAAAAAATGAAGAGGTAAGAGGAGCCTGCTATAGCTCCTCAATCTGCGAGTCTTCAGGGGCTACTGCGGCACATTATAGATGTCATGGTCGTCGCAGTCAGAATCTAGAGCGGCCCAGCCTCTGCTGGTGACCCTATGGAGCAATTTTTAAATTGATTCCTGAGCGGAACACCCAGTGGTGTGTGAATCGTTGTTACTAAATCAGAAACAAACAGGTTAACAGAACAGACCGCTTAGACAAAGTTTTTTGTTTGTTTGTTTTTGTTTTGTTTCTTTTTTTGTGGCTTTTCGATGAGGAGTTCGTAAGAGCCAGGAGGGAATTGCAAACAAGGAACAGAAAGAAATTTAAACATGGCCTTTTTTAAGGAATCATCCCTATATCGCATAACGCGAGGAGGTGATAAAAACGTAATCATTAATAGCAGCGTACAGAAATATGACAGCAAGTAGTGGCGGCAAATCAGTTAGAAGTAGACACCGGGAATATTCGTCAGATCCATACCACAACCCCAGCGAAAAAATCGTCTCCGTTTGTCTCGCCCAAGGCGATCGAAGGGCCTAGGTCCGCACTTGTGAACCGAAATATTCACTATACTGTAGCAGCTTTAAGACAGGGTGCGTAGTGATTCCATCGTTTGATGTAAGGCAGAATTGGGTTGATTTATAAGTGGTAGTAATAAATCATCAAAAGAAATGGATAACGAAGTGATCAGAATAGGCACAGTTCAGCGGAATCGAAGAGTCAACACTCATTTTGATTAGAGCGGATATCTGGATTGGAACCGGTCGAAATGCTAATGGACATCCGTTTTCTATGTTTTACGTGGTGTCCATTCCTACATGAAAATCTAATAAAATTTAGATTTAGAACGGAATACTCTTTATTGATTGTGCATATGATGTTACAACGGCCTAAAGCACTTAAATTTACAATAAAATACCACCGCTGAAGTAATAATCTGCATGCTGTCATGAATTTGTCTACTTAATAGACTTTACATTAACAGTTGATAGAAAAAAAACGGTTAAATGTTATGAAAAGAGAAAGTCAAGCGATGATCACATTTAGGCTATTTTTTGTTGAAACTTTACCAAACTTTGCAATATTTTACAGTTAGCTTTTTTTTTGCTTATGGCTTTACACCTCGTCGACGTCGAGTTTATTAGAGGCGGGAAAGGACTGTAGGGACAAGGAACCGGAAGGAATTCGACCATGGTCTTTTGAAGGAAGCCTTCCGGCAGTCGCGTGGAGTGATTTGGAAACCATGGAAACCCCAAATCTGGATGACCGGACAGGAATTCGAACCCATGTCCTCCCGATTGCGAGATCAGAGAGTTACCGCTTACCCAGCACGCTCGGCTTTATTGTTAGGAAAACAATACTGCTGAAATGTGAGATATTTTATTTTGTAGATACATCAGCACAACTTACCTACCTGTATCACGCGAAGGGGAAAACTGTTTCATAGAAATAATTTACACTCCCCCTGTTCAGCCACCACATACGTTCAAATAAAAACTAAATCAGTTGTGTAATGGTGACTTTGTTGGCGTTTATGTTGGCAGACTACCCACCCTACGTGCAGTACACACGGGCAGCCGTGACGGGATCGCGCAGGAGCGGACATCTCGAGGCAGGTCGCAGCTGGCTACAGTGTTAGGAGCAACCTCCCTTCAGCTATGACAAAAAATTAAATTCATTAATGTAATTTATTTAATAATTACGTCAACATTCATTAGTAGTTAAGACCAGTTATTGGAGTGATTGCCACGTTGAGACTAACCTTGGTGTGTTATCGTTCCTAAATCACTTCCACGCCACGAATCTAAATCCCACCGAACAGCTTAATTTGCTGAAAAGTATGACAAGTATTCTTGTTTTAAATTGTATACCAGTTGTATAGTAGTGATAGAAAAGGTCTAACCATTGGGCCATCATCAAAAAAAAAAAATTTCTCCAATGGTAATGACTGAAATAGTCGGATGCAACAAAGCTACGCTAGTACATGAAGAATGTGGCCCTTTAACCCAAGTTTAAGACACAGTTTCTGATTTTTTTTATTCAATAATCCTGATTATTTTCAAACGATGTTCCACTTCTTGACCACATCGTCTTCTGCCAGAAATTCTTTGGTCAAAATTTGGATCCTGCAAATGGCGTGTTCTTTTGCTAATAAACAATATGGAACAATGTCGACCGCTATGTCCACGAACAAGTCGTGGTGTCAGCAGACGGTGCAGGATTGCAACGCGTTCGTGGACGCATTAGCTGATAAATTACTACGTAACATCTTTCGTGATCCAATCAGTGGTGGCCAAATTGCTCGTATAATGACAACACTGAATTTTTCTATGGTTTCTTCATTATTGAAGTGAATGGTGCCTGGAAAAACAGCTCAGAGTTCAATAAGAATCTCGCAACATAGAAATTTGCAACGTGTTAAAGTCTCATTACCTGCGTGTACTGCGGGATTAAATAAATGATTTTGAAATTAATCAATGATAAATGCTTTAAAATTGACCAAACCGGAAACAATGACTGATTAGCCAAAAACCGACGAATGACATACAGGTAGTGCTGGATCACCCAGTAGGCACGACTAGGCAGTAGCCTGGAACCAGATTTTAGAAGATCCCCTGAAAGTTAATTTTTTTCATTAAATAAAAATAAAATTATCCTAAAAGAAACAATCAAAGTAATATGAAAAGTAAGAATTATTTTTTGTTCCATTGTAGTATACGTTAAATAAAAGTAATATTCAAAATATTATAAATTGTAAAATTATTTTGTTCTATTGAATAAACGAATGATAAATTCAATTAGTGATTTGTACTTATGAAACACAGATAGAGCGACCAAAACTTTTGAGTGCCTATGGCTCTATACTTTCTTAATCCGGCACTGACCACGTCTACAGTGGAACACATTTCGATTAAGAATCGTTTTCTGTTATATGCATTCATAAACTTATGGAATTCTCCTTCAAGGGAACTAAGAAACAGTGGCGTAGCTAGGGGGGAGGGGTGCGCGGTCCGCCCAGGGTGTCACCCGTTTGGGGTGACACCCACAATTCATGAAATGAAATAATCGAAAATAGTGTGATACGAAAAAGGGATTTTTTTTTCCTTTGGTGACCAACCTCTCATTCCTTTATTGTTTTAAGTTGATATAGCAATTTTTTCAAATGCAGTCGAGTGCGCTGTGTACATTCGTTACAGTGGAGTTTAATTATTGGCAACACTGCGCGCTTAAACAAAGGTAGCACCGCCCTATGACTCCAACAATAACACAGGAAATCGTACTTGCCATCCGCCACTGTTATTTGGTTTGATAGAAGCGGCGGTGGGTACAGTGTAAGTTTTCTTGGTCGATTATTTATGATGCGAGATAGTTTTGAAATTAGAGGAAAGTTATCTAAAGTTATTAAAATAAAGGAATAGTAGGTAGTTAAATTGTAATTTCTCGTAATTATTTAAAGAAAAATGTTATATTTTCTTCTGAAACTAAATGAAAAAACCAGCCAAGCGGATGTCAGAACACCCGTAGTCTAGGTTCCATCTCCATAGTTGAGTTTAGGCTTCCATTTCCATTGTATTGTTATGCGTGGCACTAAATTTAATTTTTTTATTGTTTTTCTTATTTATAATTCAATTAGCTTTCAAACTAAAATACATAAGCACCTTGAAGTATTTTCTACGTTTCGTAATTTCGAATTTCATCTGACAGATTCATGTAATTATAGAAAGAATGAAAATTGGATAATTAGAGTAAATTTCGAGTTATCAAATTTACATTAGTTTATAAGCCCTGGTATGGTATGCATACCCACCTATTGTGACAGTGCACCTATAGTCAACATGAAATTTTATCACTTTCGAATTTAAGCAAATGTGATTACTCAGAAAACCGGGCATGTTAGAAGTCAATCAGAACGGGTTTTCGGTGATAGTATTGTCTGTCGTTAGTGAACAGTTTTTGTAGAACGTGTGATAGTCTGAAGCATGTATCTTGTTAGCAAAATCGCACCTTCGGTAAGTACTTTAACTCTCGGTTTATATAAGTTTGATTTGATTTCTACTGAACGAGAATATGCAGATGTGATTAAATAAATAAGTGTATGATTCCGTAGTTTAGACGGGAAGAATATTTCTATCATGGAAACCTCTCTGTCTGATGTAAGTACCAAAATCCTTTCGTATACCTTAAATCGATATGGACTTCGAACTTATGTTCCTCAATAAAAATTGAGCTTTAATCATAATCTAAACGAATCTTCAAAACATTTACAACATTTTTTTATATGCTACTGCGCGGCAGTAGGGGCATAAAATTTACACGTGGTGTCGGTCTTCGGTAGATACGATGTCATATTCAGGAGGGTATGGCTACATACACGAATATGTCCGAGGCAGGCAGTGATATACATCGCCTGCTTATTACTCCATGTAAAGGCGGCAGATATTACAAAGGCATGTTTTTATACTATCTGACCCGTTGTTTATAATTTTTTAATTATATTATTTTTATGTTTTATTTAGTCTTATTTTTAATGAAGGAACTTAATGTAGAGTTGCTTCCCTGACACTATCCCATAGATACTCACTAGTATTTGTTGGACCTGGGTACTGAATTTGCACCCATGCGGCCTCATCTGCAATCGGAATGGTTTCTTCTTGGACCAAGCCACTTCTGTTAACTTTCCTCTCCACATCCTTTATTGAACTCTTGTTCTTTTCTGACCCTGATGGTATTTTGTGGTAGTGGAAAGAGTGTCGACTGTAGGACCAAAATTTTTCGCCTTTGGGAGCCTGTCTAATTCATTGTCGACTATAGGAGTAGGTGCAAAGGTAATTTTAAAAAATTAAAAAGTGTATGTTAACAATCACGATTTTCCAACAACTGCTATATGGCTGTATGATGAAATAGAAATATTCAGGAAGTAGAAAATGACTATAAAATCCATTGTTATTACATAGGATGATGTGAGACTTCGAAAATGGACATAAATTCTTAACGTGTTGCCAGCAGGCCCGCCGCTAGCTGTTTGAGCGCCCGCGTGCAATACCGATTATGCCGCCCCCTGTCTGACTACAGCCAGTGGTGGATTTAGGAAATTTCCGAACCGGGTCAGAAAACTGTAAGATTGCCGCCCCTTCGAACATTATTTACCGCCCCCATTGTTGCCATCCCGAGTGTCGCCGCCCGCCCAAAGCAGCTGTTGAGCTAAAAAAAAAAAGGTCGCCTGTTACATAATACGCCGCAAATTTCCGCGCGGCCCTGGTTGCCAGTTATTGATGCACCTATCTTATCTGTCAAATGACTAATAATAATAAGAATAATAGAAGATACTTCCAGGTGCTTATGAATATGATTCTGAATGCTAATTCTTGACTATTTAAACAATTAAACTCAAAAGCTGAAAAAGATATGAATTTTGCGTCACATATAAAATAATAGCGACATTAATTTTTTCGTTAAAATTACGTTATTGCTGACAAATATATTTTTTCTGTATTTATTACCAAAAACATACGCACAAATAAATATATTATTATCTTGATACTAATGGATTACGTTTTAATTAGGTGTTTGTACCAAAAAGTGAAAAGTGCCTGGAGGAATTCGTACATCGAAGTTGGAACGTGGATTTTAGCAGAGGAAAGGAAAACAAGCTAAAACTGATGCAGTTCAGAGTACACCTGGGTCCATCTTTAAGTATGTTACAAAATTGATGGTATCCAATACTCATCAAAAGAAACTGATTCTCACCTTAATGCAAGAAATTAATTAGATGAAGTCAGCTCATCTTCACGAAGCAAACAAGAAGCTAAAGAAACACTCTACAGTGTCTCATTGGCGCATACTCGTTCGTGGTTCTCTTTGTATAGAGATCATTAACAAAGGAAGCGATTGTTTCCAAAATAGAGAATGACTATTTAGCACTTCGCATACGCAAGGGTTTAAAAGAAAAAGTGATTGTCGACATCTTTCAATAGAATAGTTTTATAAAGAGATGCCTAAAGTAATTCTGCGCTTGTGGATGGTTTACTCGCCCATCGATATCTGTTTTCCTTTTGCTGTCGTTTATTTTCTGGCTATAATACTAATACAATAATACTAGATATGCATTTGTGACACGATTTTAGAAGTGGTGGAAGCTAAATTCTAAACTGATATACCATAAAACTACAAATAAAGACCTGGAAAATCTTTAAAAGTGGAAAGATGTAAAGCTTAAGTTCGACAAAACAATAGATACAATCAACTGATACTGAAAAGCTTTGATTAAATTATTGGGCATAACTTTGTAAACCAAGCTGTCGTGAACCTAGTGAAAAACATGACTCTGCAAATAACGGCTGTTTACTAGAACTGGTCCAACCTCTTTCAAAATATCATGTGATGCCCATGGGCGCCGGGAGAGGGGTGCAAGGGGGTGCACTTGAATAGAAGAGTGTGGTCATAGAGAGCCACAAAGCTTTTGCTTATTTCATCCCTCACAGAACTCCCCCGCTTATCCACCATCCTACATCCGTCACTGCCTCAGAATGTTCTTACAGCGGGGACGGTGAGGTCGGCGCGTTTCGCCACCCAAGAGGGTGCCCACGGGGAGGCGCGCGGAGCCAGCGCCCACCACGAACCAGGCCGAAGGCCCTTCCAAAGCCTGGCTGTGTAACCCGCCCCCCAACCAGCCACCACATTGATGTAGGATTGTGCAAGGTAAGAGTGACCTCCTACCAATCGAACCTCAAATTCTTCCAACACAAATAGCGAGCACCAAACATGTGTCGTAGTTGTCGAGACGTTTCAGATTGAAAAATAGACCATAATGTATGCTAAAAACTGATTATTACCTACCTGGCATTATTTCAAGCTAACGTCGCAAAACCGAAACCTTCATGACCAAACTGAGAATTCTACACAACGCTACCCAATAGTACAATAGGATAACAATAATCCACCATTATTCACTTTTCAACGGTACTTTGGCATCACCCATATTGTCTAACATTGTAACATGGACATAACTTGACATCCGACTCATAATAAACGTCAAGAAGTGACAAACAAATTTAAATTCCACGGTTTTTTTTTATTTATTTATTTTTTACTGTTTTACGCCTCGTCGACGGCTAAGGTCATTAAATATGGGATGGGACTGGGGACAAGTAACGCGAAGGATTTCGGCCATGGCCTTTTTGAATGAAGCATTCTGGCATTCACCTGGAGTGATTTGGGGAAACAATGGAAAACTCAAATCTGGATACCCGGACGGGGATTCGAACCCGCGTCCCCCCGAATACGAGGCCATAACGTTAACCATACACCCACCACGCTCGGTAAAAAAAAAAAAAAAAAAAAAAAAAAAAAAAAAAAATTTGAAGAAATACTAACAAAGTTTTTCAGATTTTCCCGGAGAATATTTACATGCCCTTGACAAAGTAAATCTATGTAATTTACTAGATATCTCTGCCTCCAGTTCTGGATATCTATTGCAACAAGTACGACGCTCATGGTAAGAAGAAATTCTTCAAACCAACATACATGTCTGATAATATCCAGCGCCTAAGAAAAATGTCTGCAATAAAGGCTAGTTATGTCTCGAGATACAAACTCAAGACACCAAACAAGTGACGCAGTATACCGAACAGTCTCACTATTGTAAAATTGTTTTAAATCATTAGTATTGACTGACAGGGTGAAATTATCCAATTTACATTTTGTTCTAATCTTTACATTCACGTACACTCTCTATAGATTCTGGCGTTCTAATTTATATTCTTCAACTGCTTTTGACCTACTATTGTACCGTTCTTGAAGAATTAAACATTTTGGTGTTGTTAAATATGTTATTTAGGGATCCATCTGAGAGACCTTCCATAAACGACTGTTCCAGCTGTCATTTTTAGAACATGTTCGTTTCCCTTATTACAGGTTAAATATAATGTTTGATCCAATTTAATAATCTGAAGATTCAAATACATTTAATTTCTTCCTTTTTATTTCCCATGCAAAAAAAAAAAAAAAAAAAAAAAAAAAAAAAAAAAAATCTGTAAATATCATAGCATTCTTAAGCAACTGCGTTACTATTTTCTCTTCTTTTTTAGTTTGGGTCCACAACAATTGTTTGGAAATTGTTTATTCGCTTTATTTTGCTTTGTACTTAATGGCCCGTCGACAATGAGGTTGTTTCAGAAGGAAGAGGTCGAGGGATAAGGAACGGCAAGGAATTCGGCCATGAAATTTTGAAAGTACCATTCTCCGTCATTGGCTTGGAATGATTTGAGAAAACCGTGGAAAGCCTACCTTGATGGACGGACGTAGGCGCCTTCCCGAGTGCCACGTCCGGGAGTTACGCTCACCCTCCTGGTGCGGTGCTCCGCTCGTCACCGCAGCGCGCGATGCTGCCAGTGTAATGGAGTCAGCCGTACTTCTGATAGGATCTCGGTAGTAATTGCCAGCAGAGACAGCATTCCTGCTGCCAAATAGAGCGCGAATGAACGTGCCGTTTGAGAAATTCCAACGGCGGCCTTTGGCGTCATTACCTACTGGAAATTGAGCGAGACGTTAACGGAATTAGGAGATGACACGGATGTGCTTACACGAATATTATTCCGATTGCATTTCAGTGCAATGTCCTGTCATGTGTTGACACAAGATCCTGTACACTGTCCTCTTTCTGCTATGAAGCTCAGATAGCACAATTGAAGTAGAATTTACAATATGGTAGGGAAATAGATTATGTTTTTGCATAAATATTAATTAAATTCGTCAGCGATGACTATGAGATGCTTTCAGCTTCTGAGATCTCCTACTTTTTATCCCGGAGAAGAGTGCTGACATTCTTTAGGCACGCGGCAGACAGATGACATATCGGAGCAGTTCCAAGAACCACAATGACAACGGCGTTGTAAACACATAAACCACGGGGGGGGGGGCATCCATTGACATTCCATTCACTGGAAGTTGGAGTGAAGATGACACGTAAAAGAAGAAAGTGCGTTCGTGCATGACGAAGGTCAAAGAAATCTGACCATAGTATGAGCAGGATATACAGAAGACGAAGTACAATAGAAACTGAACATCTGGAATAAGCATTTTAAGGAATTTGGCCTGAAAATAAGCCGCACAAAAATAGTGGTAATGGCTGTTAGCAGACAGAATATGAAGCTTGTTATTCATATGGAGGGTGAAAAATTGAATGGGGTTGATAATTTTCAGTACCTTGGCAGTAAAGTGACCTCTGACAGTCGATCGCAGAACGAAATCACCAATAGGGTACAAAAATGAACCCAGTTGTATCATCAAGTAAGGCAGCTTCTGCGGAACAAGCATATTCCAATTACAACCAAAATGGCACTGTTTAATTCATACTTCCTGCCGATTACAACGTACAGGCTAGAAGTATGTACCACGACAAACAGAGATGAATGGTACAGAAAACCAGAAGAGATAAGATCAAGAATGGAGTGATTCGTAAACAGATCCCAGTCAATAAAATCCATCATGAAAAAATTACCAAAGCAAGATTGCGATGGCTAGGACACGTCAAGCGGATAACAGTGAGGATATGGCTGGAAAATGAACTGAATGGTAAAAGACCAAGAGGCCAGCCCAGAAGGAGATGGATTCACTTCGTGAAACTTGACCTACAAGAGAAAGGTAAAGGTATGGAGCGCTCTTACACCGCATCCGGGAAACAGGAGACGGATGATGATGATGATGATGATGAGGAGAGTTAGCTAACCTCGCCCTCACATCAGTCACTCCGGCGTCGTGATTGCACCTGATCAAAGAGAAGATTGTCTGCAAATTCAGCATTAGCAAGGATCAGTGCCCATCACACAAAACCATAAATTACTTCGAGACATAACTTCACATTCAACCTATTCTCTACTCAACTGATCTTGCATCTAATGAACTTTTGCTTTACCCCTACTACAAGAAGATCGCTCTCCTTAGAAGAGTGATATTCAGGCTTTCCGCTCTTGCTCCAGTGGCAAAAACAGATCCATATAGAAGCCAAACAATAACAGCGTCAATTTTTCAAAAAATTAATGCCTCTATAATGAGTAGTGACGATGTTTTTAGACATAAGGGATATTTCTCATTTTATTAGAACTTAAATGAACATCGTAGTAAGACGAGTGTGATCCGAAGTCATAGGAAGGAAATATTATATTTTTACGTAACTTGCATGACAACAATACCAGGAAATACATACAGAGTATCATAGTTGCAGTATCATTAAATATTAAAACCTGTACTTGCGTTAGAATCATAAACTTCAACACATTAACAACAGTACTGTGCAAATTTGTTTTACCTAGCAGAAGCATGTACAGTAGCTTAGTCCTACGATAAGTCTCTTATGTATCCACACGAAATAACAATAATAGTTGATTTTCACTCGTCTCAAAGGTAGTACTGACTAGTGTGATAAGGATGAGTTTTTTGTTTCTTTATTTCGTGGGGGAACTTTGCAAACTCTCTATATAATAGTACTGCCATCACATGAAGATTCTTTACCCCATTCCTGAAACGCTGCTTACATTATGCCGTCGATCTTTCATACCTAATTTTCCTTTATAGTATCAGAAGATTCAAAATTAATACCTTTCTGATTTTATAAGAGTAAAACAAAACAAAAAAAAGAATTGGCAGCTATTGGAGACTACCGACAGAAGTCAGAAAACAATGAAATAACACCATTTTTATTGGATTTTCGAATTAATTGTTGTGTCAAAAATTAAAATTGCACAATTTTGTAAATTAAAATCATTAACAATAAGCTCTTTTTCACATCTATATCTACAAAAAATAAAAACAATTTAGTTGACATAATAATCAATAGACTATACATTTATGCTATTTATACATGAATTTCAATGAACTTGTTTTTAAACAATTATTTTCATTGTTTGTATCATCATCATTATTAATTTCAACAATAATTAGGTTATTGGTACTATCAATCATTCCATTAAATTGCAAAAAGCACACAATAGACTTATGGCAACTGAAGTAATAAAATATATACATATTATCAACCTGAAATTTCGATAGTATATGCTAATAAACCCTAAATATGAAATAAAAGTCAACTAGTATGTTTGAGTTACAAAATTTAAGATCTTTTTTGTAAATTTTTCAATCCAAAATTTTGATAATATAAGCCTATAAACAGTAATTTTGCATTAGTAACATCATTTTCAAAATTCAACACATGAATGTAAGTTATTGTAAAATTTTATAGAAATTTTAATTTTGAAATCAGCAACAAAAATACTATCAAACAACCAGAAATTTGTTTTAGCACGCTACTAAGATAATTCCTACGCCACTTTGAAATACTCATTCCATGATGGATTGTAGAGGGTAGATATTTAAAAAAAAAAAAAAAAAAAAAAAATCCAACCGAGACCGGGATTCGATCCGGGAACCTTCCGTTCTACCGCTGTCCAAACGCAACACGACACTTATAGCTACAGATATGCTGTTAAAATTAGCATCTTGGTGACGCAAAAATTGCCCATCGTGCGGTAGGAGGTTTTCGCTTCAAAAATTTAAATAACTTAGACCACAACCCGAAGGTTGGTCTCAATTTCCCGAAGATTTACAATGGTGTCAGAGGTAGGAAGACCAATCCCTTTCCTCAGGAGCCTATAGTTTAACGTCGAATCAGAACCACGGAACGTCACGGCGTAGCACATGTAATCAAATACAACTCTTAAAAATTCCTGATTACCACGGGTTTTGAACCCCGACGGAAGAGAGAGACTTTCAGAAGTAAGAGTCGTAACTTCTGAGCCACCAGACAGCCTTGGATTGAAGTATATGTGTGCTAAGTGCTATAAAAATTGGATAAAAACTTTGGGTTTATATAAAGACCATTTTGAAAAATTGATGGGTGTGTAGGGGAAGGGGTTTTATTTTTTATTAATTTAATTTAATTGTAATGGAGCACAGGCTCCGGTGGCAATTTCCCTACACCTCAATCTTTCCCCTATCCTGCAACCACATACATTTGCCCACTACAAATTTTATCTTTAAATTCTTTCAACGTTTTCGGTAAATTATTCATCATTTCTCTTGGTAACTCATTCCAATCCCTGACAGCCTTATCTAAAAGACAGAATCTTTCCACACCCTTGTGCCTGAAATCGAGTGCCAGCTTGTGGTCATGGTCATCTTTTCCCTTCCATGCACTACTTTTCATTCCTATTGCAATATCTTTCCATGCCTCATCGCCAGTATATGCCCTGTACACTCCCTGTACACTCCCATGACCCTCCTCATCCTCCTCCTGTCTTGCAATGAATCCCATTCCAGCTCCTATATCATATCCATCACTGATTGCATTCTGCGATAATTTCCAGAAACAAATCTAGCAGCCCTTCTTTGCACCCTCTCCAACTCCTGTATTTGATACGTAAAATGAGGTTCCCATACTACACTACCATATTCGAGCAATGGTCTGACCAAATTTTTTGTAACCCAACTGCCTAACTTCTCTCGTACATCCCCTCATCACTCTCTTCAACAAGTGCAGAATTTTGAAACCTTCCCAGACATGCACACAATAATTCACGAGAGTTTAAACGCAATCGGATGAATGATACAGAAACGCATAGAAGACTAACAAACCAACAAAAAACAAATTATGTATTAGATACAAGTATAATCTATACTTTCAATGCTGTCCAAGCGCTACACGTCATCCTTATAGCTACAGATATACTGCTATTCCAGCATGCTGGTTACGCAAACTCGTATGATTTTACTCATCCAAAAAGCATCCAACGCGCATATCATTCGCGAAATACGTCATAGAATGAGGTTGACGCGAACTCATGGATTTACCACCCTCCAAAAATCACCCAACCCGCCTATAGAAGTTTTCACTTCAAAAAATCAATTTCTTAGCTGTAATTTGAAGGTGGGTATATTGTCATGATGGTTGAAGTACCTCTTGCAAGAACAAACACACAGTTCCTAGAAAATAATGTACACTGTGTGATCAAAATTTTGTGATTTTTGTTATCCGTAGTCATTATCGGTATCCATCCAGTGAAATTCATTCTAGTGCACAATCTCACATTTTCCATACAGCCTATAAAGGTGGCCATACACGATTGCTCCATTCGTCCAAATGGAGCGACCCCACTTCTTTATCGTGTCGTCTGTGGGAAAACTGATGTGGATGACGTGGAGTGATAGGATTATTTGGATATCCGGTCAGTCCAATATCCATCACTTTCGTCCATCATGCCACCAAGCCGACTGACGGTGTGTGGGGAAAACCACTCCAGGCGGCTCGTGTATGGCGAAACCGCGGTCCAAACTCTTCTCATTCAGTCGCCGACCACCGAGCAGACAACATCAGTGCCTTGAGTGGACTATGCAACATTGTACTATTTCTTTTTTGTTTTTAATCTGCTATAGAAATATTTGTTTTGCTACTAGTTAAATATTATTTTGAATGTAGAATTGAAAATAATACAGTTTTAAATATTACTAAGTAACAATTAGAACCATATTATTTTCTTTTATTACCTTTTTTTAAAAAATAATAATAATAATGTCGTCTCAATAAAACTTTGTGCTGGAGATAATTGAGAAGTATAAGGACTTACCATGCTTGTAGTATCTCTAATCCTGACTACTATGACAAAATATAAATAAATGTGGCAATAGATCAATTCCTAATATTATTTAAAAATAAAGACATAAACGCCAACAGAGAAACCGTGTTCGAAAAAAAGATAATTCTTTGCGGTCTTCTTTTTAAAAAGATCGTAGTGTGATAAGATTAATTTTATATGAGGCTACTTGTTTAAATATGTTGTTTTACAACATGTGACGTACCTGTCACTATTTTCGGCTGCTAAACTACTTAAATCTAATAAATCTGTTTAATAATAATTTTGTAGTATTTTTAAAAGTTTTCGTAATATCACGGAACTTTTTTTAAAAATAATTTCGCACTTTTTTTGAAGTTTATTTAATTCTTAGCATTTGAATTCAGTAGTCGATAGTTTGAATATCCTTTAAAATTAATTCGGGCTGATTTTATTAGTACATGGCATAACTAGATTGTTGTATAGCAAATTGATAAACTATTGTTGTTTACTTTGCTTAGTGTTTCATTATCGTGGCTGACTGGAGTGATGGTGTATGTGCTACGCTTTTGGATGTCATCCATACAGATGACATCCAAATTGAGCGATCGTGTATGGCCATATTAACGTTACGCCTACTAAAAGGAGATTATAATATACTTGAATTTAACTTACTGTACCTAATTGTGCATAGACTTCCGCTTCAAAATACGTGTTGATACACACTCAGTATGTTCTTCTTTTTCCTTTTGAACACTTCTTTGTCTTCGTATAGCAGGAAGAGTATATTTAGTTTCCTTTATTGTATCCGCGGATGTATTATCCACTCTCTTTGTTAATTAAATTTACTACTTTCCTCACGTCACGCAGAAAATAATTTCTGGAACATTAAATTCAATTTTACAACATAAATTACAAACCAAAGATACATAAAATCATCATCTAAGCTCCTTAGCTCCTTGGACCACAAAAATCTTCTCTAACACATGAAAGGAAAATAATATTCAGCAATTGTGAATTTATATGGTTTTACAAATCCTTCTTCTAAACAGTTGCTTTTTAAATTTTACTGTATCTCTTTTTTTTTTTCTTTTTTTTTTCAGCCTTCTGCGTCAAATTTTCCATATGTATTATTCATAATACCTATAATATTTCATCAAACGATTGTTAATTGTTAGTCGACTCGTGATAGATAATATGGTCGTCAGACTACGGTTTAGTACAGACGACTCCTAATGGTTATTCAAATCCTGATACTGTCGCAATGAGACTATGGTTTCCATTATCTATTACAATGACAAATTATTGAAGATTTCTTTTAAATGATTTCTTAATCTCGTCCTGTCAATATGAGATATGGATGAATTACTTGATACAACTTCCATCATAGCATTTGACTAGTCGGTGACGCCCAAACTGTTTTGACACATTATTACCACGGAATACCTTAAAACACTGATGGTGTAACCTTCTGTATACTATGTATACTACATGCAATCAACAATAAAAATCACGCAAAAAAGACCGTAGAAAGCTTGAGGTTCCAGAAGGTCATCGGAAAGGAAGTCTGCTGCAACATAGAGAAAATAGGATGCATACCACTAACAGAAACAAAAACAATAAATGAAAATATTCTAGAAGAAAATTATTTTGTAATGCTAAATTTTGCGATAAAAATGTATTTTTAATTTTCCAAAGTTAAGAAAAGTAAAAAATAAATGCAATACGGTGTTTTTGAAGTAAAACTTCTTTGGGCCCAAATGCATTTCTTCTTCCTTTGTTTACTTAAAGAATGTACACTTAGAAAACACATTATAATCAGTCAACATTCAACGCAAGCGTTCCTAACAATACTTTCATGCAAGCAACTACCATATTGTTCGCTGTCATTTAATTTCATATCAAACGGCGAATTTTCGCTACATCCTGTTGAGTTTGTTTGTGTTAACGTTTTGTATGCATTTAAACTAGCGGAAATTAAAAGTGCAACACCTAGACCGAGTTTTAATAAACGAATGAAATTTGGCCCCAAATATCCGCATATGAAGAGTATTCAATGATTAAAATTTGAAAGTTCTATATTTAATAGTATGAGAATTACGGGGCTACTTACTATGCAATCTTGCTATGTTTTTTTATCGTATAATAGATCAATATGACACTTTTTTGTCCACAAGTTCTTGTTGATTAAGTATGCCAAGCGGAAGAGTGACGATCCTCTCTACACCCAAATGTCTGTGAGAGAGATTGGAGAGATGGCGTGTTTGAAACTGGTGCATTATATCGTGAAATCTCCAAAAGGATTGGCCGTAGTGTAATGTCAGTATACAAAGTTGTTCCGCAGCGGATGAAAGAAGTTTCTAGTACTCCTAGAGCAAGTGCAGGTCCATACACAAAGACAACAGCACGTGAAGACCCCAAAATTATGTGGGTGGCTGTTGCTGGCAAACGGGTGACTAGAGGCCAGATCCAAGTAGTGGTTAGAGAGAGTGCACCGCCCAGACGATTGTAAATAAATTTCTTGAAGCTGGTTTACACTATCTGACCCCTAAACAATTTGTTCCGTTAATCCGATTTTATTGGCAGCATCGTCTAACCTTGTGTAATGCAAACCGCAAGTAGACACGTGAATGGCGTTCTTTTGTGTTTAAAGATGAGTCTCGATTATTCTGTGGCAAAGTGATAACCGAACTGACAACTGCACTCAGGAGTAGTGGAGAAACGTCTTACCCTGCTGTGATTTCAGAACGTCACACAGATCCACCCACTGGTGCCATTGTTTGAGGTCAATCAGTTTCGACAGCAGAACTAAGTTGGTTTTTGTTGAAGGCACAATGTCAGCCCACCACTATGTAGACGGGATGCCGTACCCTATTGACATACCCTTCTTGTCCACCATTCACATTGCATCTTCCAACAGGATAATGCCTGTCCTCATACTGTGGCCATCACAACACAGGCATGCAAGCGGTTACGATCACATGGCCGCCAGATTTGTCCCAAATAGAGCATGTCTGGAATGCCAGGAGAAGACACATTAGATAAACTGTCCAACAATTCACCGCAAAAGACATGCAGGTAAAGAGAGATATGGCCCGAGAAGACATCCGAGCACTTATTGATTCAATGCCAAGTAGGATCCACGAACGTGTAGGTGCTCAATGTGGGCGCACTTCTTATTGACGACTGTACTAAACTTAGCCTGATTCATTTAAGTTTGTTATCATTTCATATGACCCTCGATCTATCTACAATGTTTCCTAAAATTCCACCATTCCACCACTTTTAATTTACGCGAGTGGATGTATAAAAATGAAAGTATGTGTTTCATAAGTATGCCTAGACTTTATCAAAAATTTAATTGCTTTAATACTCACTTAAAATTACGCGATGACTTCAGACTATATAGGAGACAGAAGACCTTTTAGTATAAGAAGAAGGAGAGCCTAGAAAAGAAAGAGAATTATTTGATATATTTGAAGAGGCAGAAAAACAAAATACAAATGAAGGTGATGACCAGTAGAAGAAACAAGAAATGAGGGGATATGGTGAAGGGAAGGACTTAAGAAAAGTAATAAACTGGAAAATAAGGAAGAAACGAGGATTATATTTAGAATATGAAGGTCACAATGTACAAAAGGCGGAAGTTTAAAGAAGTATAGAACACCACCAGTTATGCCTGAATATGAATTGAATTTTCAACCCTGATGGTGAAGATCGACTGTTTTGGTTTGTTGTTTAATTATTTTCCTTTATATGGTAATAAGTGGTGACATTCCGTATTAGTTGAATTGTAAATTCTTTGTTGACCAACAATGCGTAGTTATTTTTCAAATGCCTGATATGCTCATTGAGCCTCTCCTTAACGGTGGGTCCTGTTTCCCCAATGTAAACCTTGCCGCAACTACAAGGAATTTTATATACCCCTGGTGTTTAAAATGTTCTCTCTTGTCTTTAACGCTGGTCAGGATGCTGTATAATTTCCTAGCGGCCTTGTATACGGGACAGATGTTCTTCTTTTAAGCAGCCGACCAATCTTATCCGTCACTCCTTGGATGTATGGCAGGACGGCCACTGCCTTGTCAGGTGGTTTGTTGTTCTCCGCCGACAGACAGAGTGGAGCGGTCAAGGCATGCCAAGGATGTATTACAAGCAGCTACGCTGTAGCCAATGGCTATAAATGTCTCCTTTATATTTCTCTTTTCAGCGTCCATACTCGCTACGTCACATACCACGGATGCGCGAAGCGTTAATGTTTTTAAAATTCCACAGAATCGTTGCCTTTGTCAGCAGGTAAAATAATTCTGTTGTCATGTATTCTAACGACTACCATCGGAAGGTGGAGACGCTGTTCCAGGATGAGACAAATGAGAAGATAAAAATCAATCCTCTACTGACGATTAGACGCCTCGAAGCCACCAAAATACGTGAAGCAACCTCAAATGAATCTGAGGCGAAGAGAAATTAACTACTTCCAACAATCTCCCTCCTAGCTTTTACGGTCTTTCAAAAAAAACACAAAGACTGTGTACCTCTGAGACCTATCGCCAGCGCTCTACAATCTCCTACGCATCCATTGGTCAGATATTTAGCAGAGAAGTTGAAGATTCTGAGGAACTCTTCCTCCACCATCAAACATTCCTCCCATTTCATTGAAATTATCAGGAACAGACGACTAGGATAAAATGAAATTCTTGTCAGCTTCGACGTCACATCGATTTTTACCAACGTGCCAGTAGACGAGGTCATTAATATAATCAGAGAGCGATTAGAATCGCTCAACTTGCCACTGGAATGGGCTTCACTTACTGAGCTCTTCCTGAAAACCCCATTCTTTCAGTACAAGAATCATTTCTACCAACTGAAGGAAAGAGCCGCCATGGGAAGCCCACTGTCCCCAGTAGTCGCTGACTTATTCATGGAAGCTTTCTATGCTGAAGTTATCCATAACGTCCCCTTAAAACCGTCGCTATGGCTGAGATTTGTGCATGACAAATTTGTCATCTGGCCACATGGAATAGAGTCGCCTCATGTTTTCTTCGATCATTTAAACAGAGCCCATGATAAGATCAAGTTTACTATGGAGATTGAAATAGACAACCAGCTCCCGTTCCTGGATGTGTTTGTTACGAGAAATGATGATGGCTCCTTGGAAAGCCGAGTTTACCGCAAACCAACGCATACTAATCGGTACCTCCACGCTGACTCTCACCATCATCCAGCGATCAAAAGTTAAAAACATT
Organism: Vandiemenella viatica; assembly: GCA_031002005.1. Taxonomy (NCBI): domain Eukaryota; kingdom Metazoa; phylum Arthropoda; class Insecta; order Orthoptera; family Morabidae; genus Vandiemenella; species Vandiemenella viatica. The sequence continues at coordinate 302,204,694 of JARYHS010011408.1, read as the reverse complement.
AACTCTCCGCGCAACCGTGCTATGTGACGTAGCGAGTATGGCCCTGAAAAGAGAAATTTAAAGGAGACATTTATAGCCATTGGCTATAGAGTAGCTGCTTGTAATAAAGCCTTGGCATGCCTTGAACACTCCACTCTGCCTCGAACTGCAGCATCATCGGCGGAGAACAACAAACCACCTGACAAGGCAGTGGCCGTCCAAGGAGTGACGGATAAGATTAGTCGGCTGCTTAAAAGAAGAATATCTGTCCCGTATACAAGGCCGCTAGGAAATTATACAGCATCCTGACCAGCGTGAAAGACAAGAGAGAACGTTTTCAAACACCAGGGGTATACGAAATTCCTTGTAGTTGCGGCAATGTTTACATTGGGGAAACAGGATGCACCATTAAGGAGAGGCTCAATGAGCACATTAGACATTTGAAAAATAATGACGCAAGCAAGTCTGCTGTAGTTCTACATTCAGCCGGTAGTAGACGGTCAATTTTATTTGGTAAGACTAGCGTTATAGCCATTGAGAACAGATGGTGGCCTAGGCGTGTAGGCGTTAGAAATACAAAAACAGCTGAGCAACAGTGGTCTGCAAGTTGACCATATTTGGTCATACCTGCTCACGAAAACCCAAGACGAACGACTCGATCCTACCACCTACACTGGGCACGGTGACCTCATCGCGGTCGATTAGCGCGCGCGCTCCCTTCCTGCTACTATGTAAGGCGATAGCGGCAACTAACAAAGCAGTCCTCTAAAGAAGGCCACAGCACGATGGCAGAAACGTTAGGTTTTAATAAATTGATGCGGCTCCACCCGGAGAACCAAGATAATACATTCGTTGTAATATATTGCAAATTGATGGCTCCACGTAATATAGATGGACAAGGCGTTGGTGACACCGGGCTACACGTCGATGAAACTCCACTAAGTTAAATCGCCGAAATATACGTCGCTGTTATGATCAACAATACGGTAAAAACATAGTTTTCAGTCCAGCCTCAGTTTGTGCTCGCCGAATGGGACGTCAGTCTGGGCGCAGCAGGAGGTGAATAAACCGGGTGCTAAGTACAATGCCCGGTTCACCAGGTTTATTTTTTTAGACGAAAGTCTAAGTTTGTTATGCCCCACAGTTTCAAGCACTAAAACCGGTTAGAAATCATGTTTAGAGGGCAATTCTAAAATTAAACGATTTGAATCACCAGCGTTAAGCTGATACACTGACGAACACCAACACTTGTCTCTGCATTCGGAACACCTATCTGCAATTGAACAGCTTGTCAGCGGAACTTATAGTGGCTTTTGTGACAGTGGTGAGTCAATACCTGTCCGCAATCCATCAACCTATTAAAGGTGTGGAATAAAAATCTTTTGTAATATGTATTACTGACAATAGCTGGAAGATCACTGCCAACAATCAACCAACCTGTCATAAACTCCTCGGGGTCACCTAATTAGAATAATCATTTTTCCAACGGTTGAGTGAGAAAAATCCTTCCCTCCCTACTATCGTAAAATTGTATTTTTAATCGCCTTAGTTCCTAGCTAAATAGTTTATTCAGGCAAGGGACGTAATAGTCACTCGAATTCAAACTTGGTAACCATAAGCGGAGGTTAAGCGTTGCCTATGCGGTCAGAGAGCGTTTGCATCAAATTAAACGAAGTAAAAGGAATGTTTGGTAATTGACGGTACATAAATATAACACAACAGGTAAATGTATGCTAATTAGTAGGATTATGCAGCGTATAGGAACGGCCAACTTGCGTTCTGTCGGATATGCTGTATGAGGTGGCGGCGAGCAGTTTGGAACTCACTACGCCCTAAATCATGGTAATGGCACCACCACAAAAATAAAATCTGTTGTGAAAGGTCATCTTTGCGACGTTTTTAACGGATTTGTGTATAGTAAATGAGCAACATCCAAAAACGTTTATATATCAAACGTTTTCTTGGTTTCTGAAACGCCTCATTTGGGTCAGAGAATCGTAAGAGAGCTATTGTAGAAAAATAAAATGAAAATATTATTCTTGTGTAGTTGCTCTGATGTGCTCGTATTCTATTTACACACCACTTAAGGAATACTACGGAAATTAACTGCAATCTCTTGAGACTTTGAAGGTTTCATATACCATTCAGGATAGGACACTGGTTTTAGTATCTACTTGGTCATCATAACCTATAAGATCCGTCGAGGGTTTTCCATCACTACATGATAGAAATGTAAATTATACTCTAACCTGAATTAAAACTGTATTAGTAGAATGACATAACGAATCACAACTTTCTTATTAGCTCAGATGCTTCTTATCTGGTTTAATTCATTCCATACAGTCTTTTAAAATAATTTTGTGTTATTATAAACTTTTTCACATCACTGACGCGGTTGTTGTAGAAATAGAAAAACATCTCAGAAGCTATTTTCTCATACTGCAATTTAAGCCACGTATTTCCTCTGAGATGGGTCTATTTTGTGGGACGGGTTTCCACTTGCATTCCAATTCCAGAGTAGTGCAGACACAGCTAGTGGAGGTGCCGCGTTACATTATTCAGAGCACGTAAAATACGATAACCTGAAGATGTGAAGTGTAGCAGAAATGTTGGAGGGAAACGGAACGTTTTCGTTGACAGAGCTGCTAAATTTTCTCTAACCCTGTAAACAATCTCGCACAAATAATTAAATTGTGCACCTTGTGTTTTGTTGCATCCTAGCTTGTGTCTGCTGTATTATGACAGTGTGCGTTATATATAGTTCTAGGATATGAATGACAGGGTAGCGGATATTTCGACCTGTTTTCTAAGGCACTTTGGAAATGATGGTAAAAAGTACCATTTATTTAAAAATTAAAAACTGATTTCACTACATGCAAATGTATCTACGTAAGTTGAATGTACATAATCACTTTATATCAGAGTAATATCATCATTTCAACACTTCCAATAAAACTAACAATCTTGATAGTTACAGTTCCATCGCATACTACAAATTAATTCCACAAAAACAATTGTTGTAAAAATAGGCCAAGTCTCGTGGTTGCGTAGTGACAAAAAGTTATGAGATATTCTTCTGAGCCAAGTCTATGCTTTGTAGTGTGAATTCATTTCACTTTCGGAAACTGATTCGTTTCTCTCGGTGTTATAAATCGTTTATTCAAAAAAAAATTAAAAAAAAAAATTCTGGTGACTTGGCCATTATGTATGTCATGTTTTCGTATATCAATCAATATAAGTACCTTAAAAGTATTGCTTTATCAAACTTACAAATGCATAAAAACCAAGGCGCCCTTTGCACATCTTTCGGTTTTGACAAGTCTTAGAATTAATCATTACATTCATGCCTTCCATTGCAGTAAAAATTATGACATGCACAATTGCCAAGTGATCAGATTTTTTCTATTATAAATAAACGATCTAGAACACCCAGACAAAGTAACCTGTTTCAGAAAGTGAAGTGAATTCACACTGCAAACTATAGACTTGGCTCAGAACAAGATCTCATAACTTAACTTTTTGTCAGTACACAAGCACGAAACTTGGCCTATTTTTACAAGAATTGTTTTTGTGCGATCTCATTTCTTTTTGCAAGTTGATCGCTTATTCTGGATTTTAACTCAAATGTAATTATTTAATTTGAAAATCTGTGACTGAGAACATTTCAAAATTAAAAACATCAATATATGTTACCAACAATGTCCCACTCTCGGTACAGATTGCAGATTGCGGCTGGTTTAACGAGTAACATCCAAACAAATGATAGGAAAAAACTAGAAATTAAGATGTTAGATAAACTTGTTGATCTCTATACAATATGGAAATCTCAGATATATAGCTTCATTCAAATCAAAACAGTTAACCTGCAAATATGTGCCAGAATTTTTCATGTTAGCAGTTGTAATTAAATAAATGCGACGAATATTAGACTTTTCTTATGATTTAGGTATGAGACCATCTAAGTGCACCAAATTGCCTGTTTCTAGGATTTTTGGAAGTACAGTAGAATTTTGATGTCGAGATGTAGTAGTCAAATTTTTATTTTTTTTTCCACTTGCAAAATAAGGAGTGGAAGCAAAATTTAATACATTATATATAGTGAAAATCTGAGGGATATGAAGCTATTAGGGTAGAAAGCGATTTCCCATTAGGGATAGATAAGGGGTAGATATATGGAAATTTACGAGTTTCAGACTTTTTCTCATAATACCAAATTTCAGCATTCTACAGCAGAGGCAAGTTTCTTAAGAGTTTCGATTATCATCGGTCAGTAGGTCAGTGAGTGAATGAGTGGCGAAATCGGTGATATTTGCGTATTAATAACATCCAAACTAGAAACAGGAACGAAACAAAATGTAGTGTGTTTGCTAATGTTGCTGATATCTATGTGCAACAGCAATTTGAGACGTATAACATCACTAAGGCCGAAGAAATTTAAGTACAAAAATGGCCCGAATCGTTTCGAAGAAATGGGCAGGCAGTGCCGTCACCGACTCGACTTGGCGGGTGCACTGCCGGCAACCCAAATGTGCCTTTGACGTATAAATATTAGATTATGAGCAGGTTAAGGAAAGTTAGGGTACAAGGAAAATAATTTTGGTGTTTTGGTTAGTAGTGGGGATTTGGTGTTTATCAGCACGATGGGTGCAGTCATGTGTCACTAATTAGGCCACCCCTCCCCTCCTATTGTTAAGCTAAGTAGGCTACTTGAGAATCTATTGTACTTTTGTTATGCTAATAAGGCCACTTGAGAACCTATTGTTCTATTGTTGGGCCACCTGTTCCCACTAACCTAACCTTTATCTGCCTTCTCCACCTGAGTGACCAGGTATGAAGCAACAGCCGCCTTCACTCACGCACACATCGACCACGCTTTGTGGGGCAAGCAGATATTCAGACACTGTCCATTAGAGTCTACCCTTCGTACGTGAAGGATATCAACCCCTGAGACAAGACATTTTAATATTCAGTCGTCATTACAAAACATACGACTATCGGCGCTTCCGACCCGTCACCATATAGCTTACCGCTTCAATTGTGACTGCCGCAGACTTTTATTTACTGGTTTTCTCCTCAAATATAGCGTGTTTCATGTTGTTGGAAAAACGTACACAACAAACCGTAATATTCATTGCTGTACTGTTTTTTCGTTATTTATTTCTTGCTGCAATTATGTGCGTACGAGTGTTATGAGGCGAATTTCAGTGTATGTCACATGCAATTGACGAACCACTATCACTAGCAGTGTCTTCCTTTACTCCGTACGCACTTGGGGGGATTTCAGGCACCAAGCTAACCCTGTTTCGAATGGCCGAACCTGTATGGTATCTCAGAGTCTACCTTTTTTTCTGGCGTGTGTGTTTTTAATGTTTGACTTATGTTTCTGCGTGGGACTCGGTGCTTCATGTAACTGAAAAGTATAAGCTTTTTTGGCCAACGCATATGAGCACAGTTCTCAACAAACTTCTCAGAAAACTCACACGCCAGCAATGATATTTTTCAGCAATACCACGGCAGAATAAATCCTCTGGAGATTCTGCAGCAAGAATATGTGTACGAAAATTCTTAATCTCACAAAGACTCTTTGCCTTCTTCATGTTGGAAGTATGAAACGTTTTGTACTGTTAGCTTGATCCATTAAATGCACAGGCTCTGCTCTGGAGAAAGGCTACGAGTTTATAATACAAGATATGTTCCTAAGCACAAAATGTAGCATCTCCACATGTTACTTGGTATTCAATGAATAAAAAATGTTACAGGTTCGGTCGGTCTCGAGCCGGAAAGCATACAATTTTGCCCGAAACCCAACAAACTCCACAATCAGGGTGCCATTCGCCTCGTCCTTCATAACACCGGCAACTGTTTCACTATGGGGCTGTTTCCCGAAACGATTGCCGGACGTGTCGAACTCTTCCCGCATCATTTCATATGGATCATAGTCCCTCACTAAATAATTGAAGCTGTGTCCATATAATACAATTTAGGGCATCTAAACTGAGAAATGGTGAATTCGTAATGAAATCGATACATCTTCAGTTTAGAAATGCCAAGAATGCACTTCTTTAAATCTAAGAATCTTAAAGTTTAAAATAATACAGAAGGTAAAAGCACTTTCAGAATGATTGGTGATGGTTGACTTTGACTTGCAGTTATTATTCTCGATGTGCGTGTAGTGTCTAAAGCATGTTCTTGCGAGAAGTACATGAGTACGAGAGTAACATTCCCACTTCCACGTACCTATCTCTACGCACAAAATATGTTCATCGCAGAATTGTATTATTTTGTAGCGGTGATTTTCTTCCTATCATAAAAATGGACGGAATGTCTTGAGATGATGAAGAATATGCCGGCGTCGTGATGATTAAAACCGGGAAAACAACGTTAACAAGCTGACTTGTCAAAATAGGAGATATTTAACTAATTTCTCTTGTTCAGAACTGACTTTGACGATCTTGTGATAATCCTGTCGTCTCAATGCATTCAATATAAACTACATCTCCAATTAGTGCCTACTTGCTGTTATTCGTCACTTTGTTTAAAAACTCACTTACCAGGTTCTATATTTAAACTGGCATACAAAAGATAACTCTGACGCGCGGATGAATGTGATGTACTAGAATTATTCCAGCACTCGCCTCGAGTGATTTTGGGAAATGGTAGGAAGCGTGATAGTAAGATCATGCTGGGTATCGAACCCCGATGACGGTATTTCGTCGAAAAACCGTTCCATTTACAACGTCACTTCCAAAATATTATTGGAACAAAATAAGAGAAATAACTTGCTCACGTTGTATGCCATACCAGTTATAACTTCGTTTGACCAGCAATCCTAGCAAGAATTCTTGTGGAATCTCTAGTGCTAAACATAATGGGATACCTAGGATCAACAGGTCATCGGAATTAGGCGGTTTTCCATAATCACCTAATACGGTCTCCAATATCTGCATTATGATCTACTTATTTCACAACACATAAATACATTTGTCATGGAGAACTCCACGTTTATGTATATCGCATACATCCAAATTGCAAGACACAAGCTCCCGCCAAGGGAATAAATCCCCTCGACGGATGCAAAAGCCGCTTGGGAGGAGTAGAAACTCAGTGATCATGGCGAGCCGAACAATCTGCGCAGTTATTCCGCTTTACATTCAAAATAACTGTGCGGTTATAACCATCAAAGAGAAAAATTCTGGCTTTGTGGGATCAGTCTACCGCTATACATATATTTTACGTCGTATTGCAGAGGTGTCCTTTTGACAATATTGAAGATTAACTGAATGTGGGTACATTTTTTTTATACACGTTGCATTGCCCATGTGAGGTACATAATGACTGACAGTGATTCTGATTTTCACGTTAAACTGCAGACCCAATCATGAAAAGAGACGAGTGGGTGGTACTTGGCCGTAAGCCTACATGAATTTAGTTACCCAATAACTTGTGAAACATAGGAAACAGCTGTTTCATTGTGTCCTGAAAGTAGTATTCTTCAGACGTTTCAACATGAGAAGTGAATGTATGGCACTAGGCCATAAGCCTACATGAATTTAGTTACCCAGTAGCTTGGTGTATGATAGGAATCAGTTGTTTCATTGAGACCTGAAAATAGTATTCTTCAGACTTTTCAACAGAATAAGGCGAGACTTCTCAAGTGCCTCATAACTTGTAGGCATACGCTGGTAATAGATTTTATACAAGCACTGTAGCCACTGTTGGCGTTAAACTCGAAACTGTAGGAGTAGCATTGGAAAAAATAAATTGCGTTGCCAAACACTTTTCGGTGTCAAAATTGATGAAAAAAGTTAACTTCGCAGGGTTATTCCTCCGCTTCAATCCGATTTAGCAGGACTTGGAGCTGCGATAGCAGACTGAGTATGCAAGCAAGTTATGCAACCTACCAGTGTGTAACAGCCCTAATACCTGAATTTTGAATAGCATTGTACTGTATGAAGTATTTGTAGTGAGCTAATGTTTGGTTGAAAGTGATTTGATATGTTTGTTTTGTAATTTCTTGTAAATCAGTGTATATAGACTTTGTTTTAGGTAAAAAAATTATTCAAAGGCCATTTAATATGTTTAAAAACCGAATGATGCAAGAGAATTTCTTAAATGTTTGTAATTCCATGTATTAATGTAAGTTACGATGTCTACAGGACAATTTTCTACCGTTTGAAAGGATTTCTGTAAATAATTTTGTATTTAAGTATCTATAATTACCATTTCTGATCATTTTGTAATGTTGTTAATTAATTTTGTATTAATTCCGATTGTTTTTAATATGTTAGATTGTTTGAGTGATTGTTAATGATCGAGAAATATCGGGCGGATGCCTTTGAAGAATTCTCGTAATTTCGATAAAGACTATATAAACAGATCGCCTGGACAGAGAAATTAATTTCATTCATTCAGTTAGTAAGTCAGTTTAGTTGACAGTATTCAGTGTTACAGAGAGTTTCAATCATTCAGTTGAGTTTACAGAGAGTTTCTTTGCGACTAGGCATCTCTATATTGTAACTATAATTGTGAATATCGCTGACTTGTTTGGATCACAATAAAACAGACATCTTCAAACATAACCTGTTTGGTGGATTTTTTAACCCTTTGACTGCTGTAGACGCGTTAACGCGCGTGGCTACTACTGCGCCCAGGTGCTCCAGACGTGTATACACGCGCCGCCTTGCCGCTCTGTCTCTGCTCCAGACGTGTATACACGCGCCGCCTCGCCGCCCTGTCTGTACTCCAGACGTGTTAACACGCTAGCCTCTTAGCGGCCTGGCTATGAAGCCATATTTCCACCCAGGGTGGTTAGTTGTTTTCCTCATTCGGCCCTTGAGCATTGGCAGCTGCGATCTAATTTGTGTTGCTCTTTTCCTTTTAGTTTTCGCTGAGAAAATGGCATACAGTCATTATTTTTTTTAACTGCTTAACGTCTCTTAACAGCGAGGTTTTTAGAGATGTTAAAGAATGGGGGGCAAGGAATGGTAAGGAATTCGGCTATGGCCTTTTGAAGGAAGCATCCCGGCATTCACCTGGAGTGATTTGGGGAAACCATGGAAAACCCAAATCTGGATGCCTAGACGGGGATTTGAACCATCGTCCTCCCGAATACGCCGTCGTGTTTGTACCGCGGAAGAAATCATGGAGATTATTACTAGAAGCGACAGTGAATATAATCACTTTAATATGGATGACAGTGATAACCCTTCGACAGGATCTCGATGTAATTTTCCTAAGCTGTGTACATCAGCTAGTGGAAAATGACCATTTTTCAGAGTTTGAAGCTACAGATTGTTCGAGCGAAATGTGTGGAAAAAGAGAATGCTTTAGTGACGTGTTTGACAGCATGTGCTTGTCGATTAAGCTGCAGGACACAAGTGTGGATTACGTTAACATTCCAGCAGTTTGTCATTTTTCCTGATATTTCTAACGGAATATCATATGATATCTAATGCTGATGAGACCAACAGATACGCGAGAATCAATTCACACTATATTTTCACTATGAAGTGGTTTAAAAAGTTCTTTTTCCACATTCTCGAACACTGCATTTTAAATGCTCACGCTCTTCACCGAGTAGTAACCGGACGAAAAATGCCAGTTGCAGAGTTTCGTCTGTTGCATCCATAAATTTAAATTTCGTGAGGAATTTTTCAGGATTTCCTGACACCCCCCCCCCCGTCTTGTAAGATCAGGTTCCGTGAGACGCCACCCCCCCCCCTTGAAATCGCCCTCGCAACTTTTTGAGACCTTTTTTCCAAATTTCATTCTTATTGCAAATTCAAAGAAGAGCACGCCAATGCGTAAATGCGCTGTATGTTCGATACAGAAAGTGCGTCGAGAAACCAATGCAGAACATGTAATGTATCACTGTGTGTTGTACCATTTTTCAAGGCTTATCACACAAAAAGAATTACTAACCATGGTTAACTGCAGAGTAATAATTATATTACATTTATACGCCTCTAAAACTAAAGAAAATAATTAAAAAAATATATATATATTAACCGGGTCAAAAAGAAGACTGGAAAATTTGTGCAGAATTTGTGAAAGGTATTCGGAAAGGTTCTCTCCAGATAAATTACTACGCTCACAAACTAAAAACATTTCAGTTGCTGTAATATCTATATAGTATATGAAGTACCGTCATGTTTGATTACGCAGACATTTACTTTTAGAGGAGCTTTAAACTGAAAAACTTTAGATGTTATATTAACTGTATTTATTTTGTATCTGCGGTTTCAAATCGCAGAGCGACAGCAGAAGAACTCCACACACAACGCTCCAGATGTATTCAGCACACAGCGGTCCGGTCTAATGCGGCATTCCAGCGCAGGTAAACAGCTTAGGCGTAAACAAAGCCGCACTCAGCGAGGGCTCGGCCGGCCGAACCGTAGCAGTTAAAGGGTTAATTAATTAATGCAGTTCTTAAACCACCATAAGAACCCTAACATGGCGACTGTTGACAGGACGAGAAAGTTCTTAAACATCTGTGGGATGTTTATCTTCTAAAAAGAATCTGCAGAAAATTGCGACGAATTATCGGCGATAAGCGAACATAAACCTGCGAGAAAATTTCGACCGGCTACGACACGTAGAGGTTATACAGGCGACACGGATTTGACGGCAAGCGGATTTTCTTCGGCCTAAGGCGGAGATTTTCCAGCGGGAATCGGCTGTAATCCTTCCGACGACGAGTGGATTTTCTTCGGCCTAAAATCGTCTTCCTACAGTGAATTGTGAAAAGTGTGGTTAAGTGTTTGAAGACAGTGTGGTGTTTAATGGTTAAATAAGTGATTCTAAGTGAAATTTAATGTGATACAAAATTGAGGAAGAACTGTAAGTACTGCATTGAATATTCAAGTGATTTCTTTTGCATGTTATTGTGTGGCAGGTTGGAAAGATTTTAATTTTTCTTAATTTTGTTTTTTATGTTGATTTTGCTGATTACTAAAAATGGCTGATAGTCAGAACCTGCAAGCTTTTCTAGAGTCTTTTGTAGCCAAATTTGATGCAAAATTTTCTGAATTCGATAGCAAATTTTCTGAATTTAGAAATGAGTTAAAGAGTGATAATGATAGCAAATTTTCTGAATTCGATAGCAAATTTTCTGAATTTAAAAATGAGTTAAATCTCGATAGGAAATTCTCTGAAATGAATAGTAAGTTTGATAGTAAGTTTTCTGAAATTGATAATAAATTTGACAGTAAGTTTTCTGAGTTCAAAAAGGAATTGGATTTGGAGAACAAATTCTCTGAGTTGGCTGATTGTTTTGATAAGAAAATCAGTATGCAATTTCAAGGTTTTAGTTCTAAATTTAAGGAGGATGTCAATAATTTAAATTCGAAACTGGAACAAGCTGTTGTAGAGTGTCAGGAGAATTTTGTAAAGGTTAACCAAATTTGTAGAGACACTAAAGATGCATGTGTTGATTTAATTAATGAAGTAGACTGCAAATATAGCAAGGAGATGAAGGGAGTCAGAGAAGAATGTAATATGATGAAGGAGGAATATGTGAGTTTGTTCGAAACCAGTGACAGTAAATCTGCTCAAAGGGTCAACGAGTTGAGACAAGAGGTGGGATTAAATATTAATACATTGGTACAGCAGCAGAAACAGTTGGAGCAGGGATTAGAAAGCAATGTAAATCAGTTAGAGAAAAGGGTTACTGGGTTGCAGATACAGTTAAGTCAAGCTCCCACACTAGGTAACCAATTGTTAGTGCTGACATTAAGGAAGAATTTGAATTCTATGATGATAGTGGGAGGCTTCACCCTATTGAATTTATAGATAATTTTGAAAGATCAGACTATTTTAATTTGTTACCCGACAATAAGAAAATTGCACTTGTGGGTAAACATCTAAAGTCTTATGCTAGGACATGGGGTGATAGACAAGCTAGGGAAGTGACTGACTACAAGCTGTTTAAAGAAAACTTTTTGAAACATTTTTGGTCGACAAGCAGGCAGATTCAGGAAAAGAGAGAGTTAATGACTGGAAGGCCCTATAAACCTGGTAGGGAAACTCAACATGACTTTTTTCATAAATGTTGGATCCGTTGTAAGTATTTAGACCATCCTTATGGAGAGGAGGAATTCATTGATTTGATAGGAGCTAGGCTACCTCAGCAAACAAGAAATTTAATTGCCACTTTGGATGTAGTAAATGTGGATAGAGTTTCTGAATTGTTGAGACGCTTGGATGCCCAGGAGTCATTCAATGAACAACATTACCACCATCAACACCATAGGAGGCAGCAGGAGTCCCCCTAGAAGGGGTAATGGGTCAAGGGATGGTAGATCTAGGGGATGGGTTCGTGATAATTACACAAGGAGGAATGATAATGGGGAAGTGAGAGAACAGAACCCTCAATCTGAAAGGGAAAGGCAGCATGGGGGGCAGGCAAACTAAAGACCACCCCTGTGATGGGCCCCGCAGTGGTGGACAAGAAGGTGGGTCCAGGTACCAACTGCTATAGAGTTAATACCATTTTTATGAATAATCCCAGAGAAGATTTATTGGAAGAGGTGGAGGATAAGGATGAAGTTTTAGATAAAGTTCCCATAGTGCAAATTAATGCTTTTAATAAACAAATAGATGCTCTCATTGATACCGGGTCACAGGTTTCTTGCCTTGCTGAGGGATTATTTAATGAAATTGAAAGCACCCATCAAATTGAAGTGTTACCCGTTAGTAGTATGACTGTTATTACTGCTACTGGTTCTCGAAGTAAGAGAATTAGGCAGGAAATGTTGATGGAAGGGTGTATGGGGACTGTAAATGTAGAAATACCCATGTATGTAGTCCCTAAGTTGAATGTTAATTGCATTTTAGGCATGGATTGGCTTACAAAAGTAAAGGCTTTGGTAGACTGTGGAGAAGGTAACTTACGGATTAAATTAGACAGTGGGGAATACTGGGTTGATTTTGAGAAGACTGGTTGGAAAGGCATACAAGAAGTAGATCATGTGAGAGTTAAATATAAGGATGCTGGTGTAGCTAGAGTTTGTGACGAACTATTACAACAGATTTGTGTAAATGTGTTAAGGCAGAGTAGTGAGATTAATAGTCTGATTGAAGGTCAGGAGATAAGCGAAGGAAACGTTATTAATTACCCAAACAGTATGAAACTATTACCGTCAGACCAACAAGAAACGCTGAAATGTCTAATTGAAGAATATAGGGACGTATTTTCTGACAAACCAGGTCTGATCAAAAATTATGAGTGCAAGCTTACTGTAAAGTCTGAAGAGCCTTTCTTTATTAAGCCATATCCAATCCCTTTGACCAAAAGAGATGAAGTGAATAAGGAGATAAATCGAATGTTAGAGTGGGGGGTAATAGAGAGGTCAAGGAGTCCTTACAATAATCCCTTGGTTGTGGTAATAAAACCGGACAATTCTGTGCGACTAGTTCTTGATGCTCGCACATTAAACAAGCATTTAGTAACAGAACGGGATCATCCTCCACCTATCAGTGAGTTGTTGCACAGGTTTAAAGGTAAAAGATATATTTCGTCTATCGATCTGACTGCGTCCTATTGGCAAGTCCCGCTTTCGGAAGAGTCCCGGAAATACACTGCCTTTCTATTTGATGGCCGTTGTTATAATTTTCGAGTGTTACCATTTGGGTTAAATATTTCAGTGGCCACCTTTATTCGTGCTTTGGATAGTGTGTTAGGAAAGGAATTGCTTGAACAAGTAGAGATATACGTAGACGATATTCTTATAATGTCAGAAACACTTGAGGAACATTGGGTGCTACTTAGAAAAGTTTTAGAAGCATTGAGAAAGGGGGGTATGACTATTAAGTTAAAGAAATGTACATTTTTGCAAAAAGAGGTTGAATTTTTGGGCCATCGTATTACACCACAGGGGATCTTGCCTAGTAATGATAAAATAAATGCCATTAAGAATTTTCCCCGACCTAGAGATAAGAAACAACTACAGAGTTTCTTTGGATTGTGTGAATACTATAGGAGATTTCTTCAGGGACAAGCTTAAATAGTCCAGCCTTAAGAGATTTGGTTAAAACAAGTGTCAGGTGGGTGTGGTCCTCAGAATGTGAAAGAGATTTTCAAAAAATCAAAGATGACTTATGTAATTCCAATATCCTCTATTATCCAGATTGGGATCTAGATTTTTGCCTTGCCGCAGATAGTTCTGACTACGGTTTAGGAGTACATGTCTTCCAGGAAGTGGAAATCAATGGAGAACCAGATTTTAGGACTATTGCCTTTGCCAGTAGAAAACTACAACCAGCTGAAACTAGATACACAATTACGGAAAGGGAGGCCTTATCTATTTTGTGGGGTTTGACTAAGTTTAGGTACCTACTGTTAGGTAGAAAAATTATTGTATATACAGACCATAAGGCTCTTTCATTTTTATTAGAATGTAAGTTAGTCCACAGTCGGTTAACCCGTTGGGCATTGGTTCTGCAGGAATATAATTTAGAGATTCGGTATAGACCTGCTAGTAAAAATCAAGTTGCAGATGCTTTGTCACGTCTACCGTTAGGTCTAGATTCCGAAAAGCGATGTCTAGGACCACAGACTGAGGTTAGAATTGCTTATCTAAAAGGAGTACCGTATGAAACTGAGGTTAAGTATTCCTTGAGACAAATCAAAGAGGAACAGGACAAAGATGTAGCTATAGCAGAAGTAAAAACTAATCTTGATAGCCCAGAACACAGAGATAAGCTTCAGAAATATTATACTTTGCATGGGGGAGTATTGTTTAGAAGGACTAGTGAAGATGAAGATGGTTGGAAGTTATGGCTTCCAGAAAGTTTGGTTGAAAAAATTGTTTGGCATCACCACTATAGTTATGGGCATTATGGGCCATCCAAGTGTTACCGAGTGTTAAGGGAAGATACATATTTCTATAATATGAGAAGAAGATTTCCAAGCTATTAAAATCTTGTCAAGTGTGCCAAAGATCTAAAGTAGATAGTGTTAAACGAGTGGGGAAAATGCAAAATATCATCCCAAGTAGTGTATTGGAATTAGTTTCTGCTGATGTTCTTGGCCCCTACCCATGTCTCGGGGAGGGGTGACCCAGGTTTTAGTTTTATTTGATGTTTTTTCCAAATTCGTTAAACTTTACCCTGTAAAGAAGTCTACGGCTAAAATTTTGGTTAGAAAAGTGATTGATGAATATTGTCAAAAGGTAGGTAAACCTAAGAGGGTGCTTTCGGACAATGCCCCGCAATTCACTAGTAAAGTGTGGACAGAAAAACTTGAACAAGAAGGGATAGAGGTTATACATACTTCTGCTTATCATCCAGCAGGAAATCCCGTAGAACGCCTAATGAGGGAAATAGGACGTTGGTTTAGGACATATTGTACAGACCAACACAGTAAGTGGGCATGTGAAGTAGAAAATTTTGAAAATGTAATTAACTCTATACCTAGTGATACAACTGAAATACCACCCATTGAGCTGATGTTTAAGAAACCGGCTAACAGATTAATTCGAGAATGTGTTAGTTTTCCAAATAGAAAGAGTTTCAACTATGAGGAAAAGGTGGCTTTAGCTCTTAAAAATTTAAAGGAGAAGGCAACAAGGAGAAAGAAAAAGCATGATGAAGGTCAGAAGTGTATAGAATATAAAGTGGGTGATTTGGTGTTAGTTGAAGTTCATAGTAAGTCATCAGCTTTGCGACAAGAGACTCGTAAGTTTAACCGTTTGTTTGAAGGCCCTTTCAGGATAGAGTCTATACCAAGGAAAAACTCTTATGAGCTAATAGACCCTGAGAGTGGTAAATGTAAGGGTGTGTATAATGTTGAAGCCCTAAAACCCTTTTATGAATAAGTGGTCACTTATGAAGTGTGCCACTATATGTGTAAATATCTAATTTTGTAAATAAGTTTGTCAATTGATGCATGTAAATAGTTTGTGTGAGTACTTAAGTTCAGATGCAGATGTAATAATACTGAATGTTTAAGATGTAAACATTTCACTGTATAAAGCAATTTGTGACAGTTTTGTGTAGAAACTTTTGGGGGTTTTCATGATGTTGTGACTTTCTACATTGTGTTGACAAATTATCAGCTGTAAAATGTAAACAGACTGTTGTCATTAACAAGCAGATATCAAGTGTGTAATTTGGTGTGAAAATAATTGTGACTTAAGGTGATGACATTGAACGTTTGTTGTGTAAAAACAGTAACTGAAAAAATGATTGGATCTGAGAAAAGACAATTATTGTAAACAAAATCAGTGTCATGGACTATGTGCAGATGTTGTATGAAGAATTGTATTTGTTCATTGTAAAGTCATTATGGTTGATTGATTCTAACCTGTTTGTGTTGGCATTATGTGTACATTCAACCTGCTTAGATTCGTGACGGATTCAATCAATTTTAACTATGTAAAATTAAGTGAATCCTGGGGAGGGGTTGTAACAGCCCTAATACCTGAATTTTGAATAGCATTGTACTGTATGAAGTATTTGTAGTGAGCTAAGTTTGTTGAAAGTGATTTGATATGTTTGTTTTGTAATTTCTTGTAAATCAGTGTATATAGACTTTGTTTTAGGTAAGAAAATTATTCAAAGGCCATTTAATATGTTTAAGAACCGAATGATGCAAGAGAATTTCTTAAATGTTTGTAATTCCATGTATTAATGTAAGTTACGATGTCTACAGGACAATTTTCTACCGTTTGAAAGGATTTCTGTAAATAATTTTGTATTTAAGTATCTATAATTACCATTTCTGATCATTTTGTAATGTTGTTAATTAATTTTGTATTAATTCCGATTGTTTTTAATATGTTAGATTGTTTGAGTGATTGTTAATGATCGAGAAATATCGGGCGGATGCCTTTGAAGAATTCTCGTAATTTCGATAAAGACTATATAAACAGATCGCCTGGACAGAGATTCATTCATTCATTCAGTTAGTAAGTCAGTTTAGTTGACAGTATTCAGTGTTACAGAGAGTTTCAATCATTCAGTTGAGTTTACAGAGAGTTTCTTTGCGACTGGCATCTCTGTATTGTAACTAATTGTGAATATCGCTTACTTGTTTGGATCACAATAAAACAGACATCTTCAAACATAACCTGTTTGGTGGATTTTTAATTAATTAATGCAGTTCTTAAACCACCAAAAGAACCCTAACAAGTGGCTTAGTAAACACGCCAATATTTGCAAATTGTATGTATGGTGCTGCAACATGGACTTCAGGAAGAAGGAAATTAGACATTTGAAATGCGATGTTACAGGGGGAATTAGGTGACCAGATAAAATGATGAAATGAACATGTTTTGGTAATGATGGTATAGAAATAAAAATAAAAAAATAATGATCATGATTGTGTTTCTTGAATAATACTGCCGACAACGGAAACAAGGCTGTAGGCTGAAATCGTGTATGGTCTCTGCCTTTGACTGTGTGTTTCGGAATAGAAATCTTACATACTGACATCCTTATTCAGTATACGAGGGAAATTTACTGACCATGATAATTTTTCGTATCATTGCCGCCAATGGATGTTTGGTGTCGGAGAGGCCAATTCATGGACCAGTTCCTTCGTATACTTCCCAAAACATACACTCATAAACTTTTTTTTTTTTCAAGCAGATCAGCCTGCAACCAGACATCTGTGAATATTTACACACTTTTCTTTGACTGTGTGTTTCAACTCGATGTTTCAAACACTATTGTTAGAGACTGTAACATTCTTGATATTTTGAATACTAAAGCGGTGATTTCATGCAGTTTTGTTTAGGAATTTTCCATACTATCATCAATACTGGGGTTAGTATACCTCCTTAACTTTTTTCCTTTTACTGCTCATCGACGTCGAGGTCAATAAAGCCAGAGTGTTCGGCTTGAGTGATTTCAGGAAACCATGGAAAATTAAAGATGTGAACGATCGCTGACAATAGACGAAAAGAGCGCGAACTTAAAAATAATGTTTCTGGACTTAAAATTTTCCTGATATTCTTGCTGTAGAATCTCCTTAAGATTTATTCTCCCGTGGTATTACTGAATAAATCATTGCTAGCGTGTGAGTTTTCTGAGAAGTTTGTTGAGCACTGTGATCATATGCGTTGTATAAATTCGGCTAAAAAAGCCTATACTTTTAAGTTTCACGAAGCACCGAGTCCCACGCAGAAACATAAGTCAAACGTTAAAAACACACACGTCAGAAGAAATAGATAGACTCTGAGATACCATACAGGTTCAGCCAGTCGAAACAGGGTTAGATGGGTGCCTGATTTCGACCCAAGTGCGTACGGTGTAAAGGAAGACGCTACTAGTTGATAGTGATTCGTTAATTGCATGTGACATACACTGAAATTCGTCTCATAACACTCGTATGCACATAATTATAGCGAGAAATAAATAATGAAAAAAACAGTACAGCAATGAATATTACAATCTGTTGTGTATATTTTCATTACACAGAAAAATTAGTCTCGCATTCGTGAGGACGCAGGTTCGAATATTCGTCTGGCCATCCAGATTTTGATTTTCCATGGTTTCCCCAAACCACTCCAGGCGAATTTAAGAATGGCACCTTAGTTTATAATTAAAAGCTGCCCAATTAGAGAGGGGAGGAGGGGAGGGTAGGAGGCACTTTAAATTGGGGTTAATGGGGTGGGGGAAGGCAGGTGAATGTTAGGTTAGTAGGAGCAAGTGGCCCAACAATAGAACAACAGATTTTCAAGCTGCCTAATTAGCATAACAAAAGAACATTAGGTTCTCAAGTGGCCTAATTAGCATAACAATAGGAGGGGGGAGGAGAAACTGGTGTTAGTGGGGTGAGGGGAAGGCAGGTGAAGTTTAGGTTTGTGGGAACAGGTGGCCGCTCAAGTGGCCTAATTAGCGTACACATTACTGCACCCATTGTGTCTGATAAACCCCAATTCCTCACTACTTAGGTTAATATTATTTCTGTATTGAACATTTTTTTGAGAACACTAAATGGAAACAAAACATTTTGATATATGAATTGAATGGTTTCAACAAGAATCAAGTTCTTCAGATAAAGTAGCCTCCAGATAAGACTGTAGAATTTTTACATTAATATTCTGCTTTTATAGAAAGATAGCAATCACGAAACAAAAGAAAAATTCCGATAGTACACGGAGAAAGAATTAATAGGGGAGTGTGTGGCTTTAGGTAATAGGGGTAAATAGTAACATGCAATTTTTATTGGACTTTTGAACGGTTTTAAGTTGAATAATTCATTGGATCTAATCCTGATAAATTGAGCTCCGAGTCGACCAGGGAAAAAAAAAATATTATATAAAAATTTTTGATTTAAATTACTATTTTTTTATTATTATTTGACATTTCAAAATATAATTACCATTGACATCCTTTTATAGTCTTTACTGAGAAACTTTAATGTATATCTCATTTGAGATATAAATTCATACGATGGAACAATTAGTACCAATTTCTTGAGGTTAATTGCAATATGTTACAACATGCCCTAAAGTGTTAGTTTTGAATACCATTCTGCTATAGTTGTGATGGAAACAAATTTGTTGATTCATAGTTTAGATTGGTGAATATAAATCAATAAGCTCCTTCCAGTATTAACTATACTTCAGGAGACAGTTAAGATCTCTATTACAAACCTTCATTATCTGAATTAAGCGATTACACAGATATTGCTAAACGTTTTATATAATCAATAAATATATCGGTTCTGTCTACAATCTTGCCTTTAACGTTACTTAGGTAAACCAGTAAAACAATTTCGTCTGATAGCCAGTTTCCCGAATAGTAGTTTGAATCAGTAACTTTTACACAAACTATTTATATCATTTCGAAATACTGGCTTGCACTTCTGAGTTAAAAGTAAGCATTTGAAACTATACTTTTTCATGAAATCGTTAAATTTTTTGCTATTTCTAATAGCACTGACATTTTGGATTTCCATACTCAAGTGTATCTGCCAATAAATTTGTGGATACCATGGTCTACAAAAAACCATGTTTTGGTTCTCAGAGGATTAACGAAATAATTTCATACAAACAGAAGAAAAGTTCATACTGATATATCGTGGCCGAATACCTTTCTAGTCCTTGGTAAATAATCGTTTCCAGGACATTTCAAAATATACCACATACATTTAAAGATTCATTTGGTAAAGAATAATATGTACATCCTCTCCATTCTTTTAGCAATTGGTGTACTCGTATTATGCGATTTTAGTGATCCAAGAGGAACGTAACGGTTCATGAAAACCACTTACGCCTTGGCTGGACTCGAACCGTCTACTGCAGGAACTACCTGAGCACTAGCCACCATACTTCCGGGTCGGTAGTGGCACCCGCGACGCCTACAGTGCCAGCGGCTGAGACTTACCAAAAAACGGCAGCTGAAGTGGCAACAACTCTTATATACATGTTGGCCAGGCCAACATCATTTTTCCTTGTTCGCAATTTCTTGTGTATTCCACCAAACATTATGTACATAAATACTAGTTATAAAACATTAAAACAATAATGATCTACATTAGTGTTAGCTTGTAAAATTTTCGTGTAGCTTCTTGTTGTATTCTAGGTTACCAGATGACTGGTAAAATTTTTTCCCCTTAAAGCAGAGCAGATTCTTTACTGACTACTGTCGGAAGAGCTCACGGCAGTATTAACATTATGACGGGGAGAAAAGTTGGTCTACAACAATGATTTCAAGTAGCAGAAAGAGTATAAATTGCGAAATGAACGAATGACTTCATACCTGTCCGCTAACAAATCCAGCAGATTTTTATTACTAGATTTCCTCGTTGCACGTCCTTTGATATTTACCAACAGTTTTTTTCGTAAGAACACCCAACCAACGTTTCACCAGTGGTTTGATTTTTAACTGCAGCAACACGAGAATATCGCTATCGCGAGAAAGCCATATTGGATTTTTGTTCTTTACCTGCTTGTAAAACATCACTTAAACCACAAAGGTGACAGGACAATGTGAAAATGTATTGAATTCTCATTGAATTGAATTGAATTGTTTTTAGGAGTGTTCAGTGCGCTTTAAGGAGCTTTCGATATTATTGATAGGTGATAATAAGATTTCTGATGCTAAAATACCGTCAACTCAGAACGTGATGACGATATCTCATGTCACCGATACAGAAATTTAGTTCTAAGTTTTTCCATATGTTTCTAAAATAAGTTGAAGTGTAGTACTAAAAGAATAGTAATGTAAGCAGTCTCAAAAGCTCACCGCAAAATTAATTAACTTCACAGATAAGCAATTATTTGTAAACGCAATCAGTTAAAGCTATCTTTTCCTAGAAAAGTAATATATTGAAAATATTGATTTTATATTTAATATTTACCTATTTTACATGATAGATTATCGGTATAACGTCTTAAGTTTTTTTTAACATAGCGTTTGTTCAGAGCTAACGTTTATTTAGAAATGGCAACCCTTTGTGTTCTTTATATACACGCAACTTCTCTTAAATGTTATTAAAAAAATTAAGTGCATTCAGTGTCTGTAAAACACTTCTATTTACGAAATATAATCCATATTTTTGTTTGCATAGCGAATATGTTAAAATGTATCAGGTTCTTTGTGAGATCGGTGAGCCTCAGTTTTGGATATTAGCGTGGCTATACAACCTACATGGTATAGAACTGTCTACGCAGATGTGCGGAAAGGGTTGAACTAAACTTAGCAGTGTGTGTGGTGCAATGCTAGTGCACGCAGCCATAGAGGCATATCAATCATTCTCCACATATCGCAGTACTAGCAATGAAGGTTCCATATCTTTGTCTCAACTATTCACCTCAACATGCCACCAAGCGTGACTGAAGAGCGTTTCTTAATGAAAGCCGTCTCTGATTTTCTTCAGTTTTATTTTTCTCCGGAGTATATTTAAACCGTTGTCGACGAGCCAAGCGGTCATACAAATAATAAATAGTTAAATTGATATGTACGCGGAAAATTACTTTACGTTTCAGGAAATCTTCTCAAGCACACACAAGAAAGCACCTGGAAGACGGTAGTTATACAGGTGACAGCAGCGTTGGCAGTGGACTATGTGACATATATACCACATGTAAAAAACCCACCTCAATCCCTATTATTCTCAAATTGCAAAGGTTTTATTTTAAAGTTAATGATAAATTGGTGGTTTAAGTTTATTAAATATTTAAGTAGTAATAATGAAGCCTTGTTCTGCAACTGTCTCTATTGTTGCGGCGCAGGAAAGGCTCATTAGCCAGCTACCAAACAGTGCAGTCCTCACATAGCTGCGGTACAGTACAGTCTGCGCGAAGTTACCTTTTAGTACAATCATGGCATAGGTTTGAAGGGTGCAGAGGTACAAGCCTCTACTGTATGATTGGATAGTATGAGAGTTTTGAAAAATTATGCATCTAAATTCATAATAGTAAAAGAACTTTATGAAGATTTTTTTATTTGTTCTGCGACGAGATTCGTAACAAATAGATTTTCATCTTATTATTTATAACAATAATAGTACCTATCATTGGAATTTGATAAAGAGAAGAGTATTGAAAAAAGAGAGAAAAGTTATTAAGTAGGTTAAGAGAATTGGAGAAAGGTAACTTTTTGCTTATACGCTCGTCACGTTCTGTAAGCTAGGCATGTTACAAGCCGCGAACGCTTGTCGAGACATCGTCCTAGCGGACACTCCTCCTGATGAGGGCTGCAGTGCATTACGCGAGGCACTCTGCGCGCGGCGGGAGGCCCGACTCTGCACGCATCGGACAGAGTGCTGACCGGCCGAGAGCTCAGTCTAATACTGCTCATATAAAACACATTAGAGCCGTGCAATGTGGTAGCGCATTTCTCATAAACAAAGTTTTCACAAAGCCGTAGAGCAGAGTTCGAAATGAATACCTGTGTAGTGCCTGTCGGATACCTTAGTTCTGAGCTGCAAGGCTATTCAAAATATTACGGTAGATTAATTATTTAGAGATCCAATAAACAGTTTCACTAATTTTTATTTCTTATATTGTAACTTAACAGCAAAATATCCAACACATCATCAGAAATGCCTTCCCCCACGTAGTGGGAAACGTGAACTGTCTTAATTGACGTCGATTAATTTTTCAGTTTAAGTGAAAGAGGAGATGTATCACACAAAATTCTGGTCTATTAAACAAAACAAGAGACTAATTTTAATCATTTCTAGAATTGTGTTGTTCTGAATAATGACTTGAATAATTCTATTATACGATTGTCTTTTCATGTTCAAAAAAATAATGCCACATACAGTGTCGTTTGTGTTGCAAACAATTTCTTGTGCCCCCGAGCCCTTATCAGTGCTTAAAGTAACCTTGTTTAGCCAATAAAGCGACCAACGTTTTACTTTTGATTGGTTTCACTACAAACGTTGAGGATTATCCGCTGGATAGGTGCACAGCAGAAACAGGCCGTCTTGTCTGAATGTGAGGAGCCTGTCTGAAAGCAACAACCAGCAGCACGTAATGAGGGATCACATCACGTGACCGACCGGATGATTAACCGTAAATCTAAAGCTTCAGATAGAACGCCGCGCCGTCGCTTTGCGCGACGGACACTTCTTCTGTACGAGACGAAACGCTTTTTCTTCTCCATACAAGGCCTGAATGAAAATGGAAGGTGGTACAAAGTGACAAAA
The DNA here is from genome assembly GCA_031002005.1 of Vandiemenella viatica. NCBI lineage: Eukaryota > Metazoa > Arthropoda > Insecta > Orthoptera > Morabidae > Vandiemenella > Vandiemenella viatica. The sequence goes on along the minus strand of JARYHS010011408.1, from coordinate 302,181,110 downwards.
ATCTACAAAGGAACGGCGTTCATTAAAAGTTTATCGACGCTGTCAATGATCTCTCCCATGTGTCACTAAGCACCTTTTTTTGTTAGAGGCTACTCGTGATATGCGTGAACATGGGAACATAAGAGTACTGATTACACATAGGAGGTGGGATAAAACGTCACCAATTTCAGCTTCAAATATTGGCTTTCATAATATTCCTTTAGTAATATACTGTTTATATTTAATTTATCTTTTATTCTAAAATCTAGATCCTCAATACTATTTTGGATCAAAACGCACGCCAGATATTTAAATTGTTAAACCGGCTGTACAAGTGTGCCTGCTACTTTACTCTTCTCAGAAGTATACTAATATTCCTGTGGTATAAGTGTACTTCATAAATAGCTCCTCGTAGATCATATTCACTCTCAGTTTCTATTATCGGATCATCTTCGATTAATAATCTGGAGGTAGAAATTTTTTGTTATATTTTTGTAACAATCTTCCTTTCCATTTGTAGATGACATCATCTACATAAAAACTAAGAAATCCAGGTAATAATATTAAATTAAAAAACTTTTAATGTACCGTATTTTTTATAACCGACTAAAAATATAAAATAATTTCTCTAATTCTTATGAAGGATAAAACCACATACAGATTTCTAACTTTTTCTAAATTCTACTGAAAACTTATACTTGGAAATTTTTGACAGCTATTAAAAACTTGAAAGATTGCTGACGAAAAACATTTGGCGCATGTAATACATAACAATAAGAAGTGTAGAGAGTGTTATCAATGAAAGAATTTACTAATGAGCACACATTATTTGCAGTGCTATGACATTGTTGGTTGAGCTATTTATGCATCAATTATCTGTTGCATGCGCCACTTGTTTTTTCGTCACCAATCTTACAAGTATTATAATAGCTATCAAAAATTTTCAAGTATAAGTTTTAAGTAGGTCTACAATTTAGAAGAAGTTACAAATCTGTACGTGTTTTTATTTTTCATAAAGATTAGAGAAATTATTTTATATTTTTAGTCCGTTATAAAAACATGGTACATTAAAAAGTTTTTTATTTTATTATTATTTTCTGCTTTTTAGTGAAAATTTGGAATTTATTTTAAATAATTTTATGGCATAATCAAAGAGACATGCGACACATTCCGGGTTTTTCTTAGTAAAAAGGATGTAATTGAATTATTTCCATCCCGGGGAAATAAGTAACCAAACTAAAAAAGAAATATGCATATTCATCGTTTGAATCGTGATTTATCGTCTTGAATTCGAAAAATCTAATAGAAAAAAAGCACTCCCCTATCCACAGCACAGCCGCATTAAAACACCCAGAAGGCGCGAATCCCCTAGATGGCTCGGGGCCTGTAGGATTTTCTAACTCTTGCTACGTGGCTAATCCGGTACTGATCCACAGGATTTTACGACAGTATTTGGCTCAACACAATAATAACGACAAAACTCTTATTAGAGCAAACAACAATTAGCTGAGAATTGAGATACAAACACCGGTGGTAATGCATGTCACTAAACCAGTTTTTACTAGATCACTGTCCGGGTTTTCCAAACATGTATCAAAACAGTGATTTCATACCTCAGACCACACTGTACAGATATTCAAAGTTATTGCCATACATTCAAGCTGGATCACAAGCACGAGTTTTTCTCAACAGAAGCGTAAGGATACCAGATTGTAGAAGTACTCGCTTATTTCATATATTTTTGCCCATTATGATGAAAACGCTAATTAAAATTATGTCGACGACGTTGAATTGGTGGATTTCAGAGATTTCCCTGAAGATACATATAAAGAAACTGAGATAATAGATGCTCGCTATAATACTAACAGATTCAGTCGCGAGTAGACACTGAAAAGGATAATACTGTACCTGCTAACGGGCATATTGTTATCTGTCGCGAGCGGACAGTGCAAAAATGTAGTACTGTTCCTACACTCGTTAGACTACAGTCAAAAATGGAGTACATACTTGATATATCTGATGGTGATGAATTTGATGAGTCGTTGACGCACAAGCAATTATATTCACACCAACCGTATGTAGCAGCCTTCGCGATCGAAACTTGCTCCGTTGGAGGTACTTATTTGGGTCTGAAATATTGACATTCAGGCCTCTCCAAATTAATATTTGGTAGCAGAATAAAATCGATAAACAATTTCTACGCATACCAAAGCACACGCGCGTGAAGCAGCGCGTAAATGCTAGTGTCGCATGTTTGCATATGCATTTTCATATTAAGCCTATTTTACCGGTTATTGTATATTTTACCTAAAACCTAGTGATGATGCATATTTTCGCTATATTTACAATATTTTTCGGTAGTGTACATAGTTAATAAATTAAATCTTACACTGTAGCCGGCAAAACCTACTAGCAGCACACCTCTTAGTCTACGACGACTCGCTGATGAATTACGACCCATGTCTGGGAATGTAAATAAACTGATTTCATCAACCAACAAAAAAGCGTTTCTTAAGGCACCTTCTCGTAATAATGCCTATAAAAAAATGCCAAATGAGCCTTTACCTCCGGAACCAGTGATAACTCCATGGGCGACGTGGGTTGAAGCTGTACTGTTTTACAGTGAACATTTCGAGGCCATTAAAGGTGTAGTAAACGACTTTGACAGTGGAGAGGCTATGACAGTTTGTAAGTACAAGGAGAATTTAAGAATTCTAGTATTAAAACCATAGCTGTGATTAGCATTAGTTTTTCCCACATACTTGCGAGTATTAAAAAGCTTGAAACTCAACGTTTGGCGTTGACTGAATCTATTCAGTGAATAAATAAAATCCGCATTGCCAGAGGTATTCCTGTGTAAACTTAAAGTTTGAAAATATTATGAACAATAACCCAGGTTTTCAACATTTGTGTCAAATTGATAGTTCTGGTAACGGGACGGGTGAACTTTTTACACAAACAATATCTGCTAATGCAGCATCCTGTTTGAAATACTGCACAATTACGTCAGTGAATGTGGAACAGTCCATATCCACTTATAGAAATATTTAGAGGGATAGAAGAAACAATCTTACTATTGAATATTTGGAAAAGTACCCAAATTTTTACGTTTATAAAGTTTTTAAAAAAAGGAAAATAATTGTTAATTATCGAATTTATAAATAAGTTATCCAACTACTTCGTAATTGTATGCTGATTTTGAAATAATAAAATCTAAAAATTAATGTTTTTATGTTGTATAATGTTGCATATTTCAACACTTTTTGACACTTATCATGCATATTTAAATAATTTTCACGCATATTTGTATGCATATTTCTGTAGCCTTTTTTGTTGTATATAATCCGGTCTCTAGTAATGATATAAACCGAATGTGGAGGTGGAGCTGTCACCCTCTGTCCTCGCTATCGGGTGAACGCGAGTTCGATTCCCTGTCCGGCATTGCAGATTTTGGTTTTGCATAGTTTATTCAAATTACTCCAGGCGACTACCGGGATGGTTCCTTCAAAATACTATGGCCGAATTCCTTCCGCTCCTTCTCCCCAGTCCTTTCCCACCTCTAATGAACACGACGTCGACGATGCGTATGACTGGTAACAAAGCTCTAAAACTTGGTGACGTAGTTCCTTACCGGCTGCGCCTCTACCGTAGCCACGTGACCTATCCCGGTAATCCCTACAATTTATCAGGGACTCCGAACCAACGAGACAAAATGGATATTCCAGAGCATAAGGTCAGTTCCAAGACCCATAAAAATTTAGCCTACACAGAGATTCGAATACACCTTCCGTACAATAATTGGTCACACGCTTCAATCGAACTGTGCACAATCGTTCTGAAAGCTGCCCTCCAATAACGCCAAGCGCCCTTGTGCTTCCGCTTGCATGTTGTTGGAAATTAAAATTATTTTCCATAAACAAAGAGTCCCAAAACACGTAAGAGAGACGTAATAATTTTTATTTTCGAAATTTATCGTGATTAAATAGAACTGATATGTGGAAATTACTGTTCCAGTAAACAAGTGTTTTAATCGAGAGAGCAACCCGTAAGTGTCTTTTTTTCACTTTTCGACACATAGATCATATTGCGAGTAGATTCTGGAAAGAATACACCCATTCCTTTTGAAGGAACTATCCCGTCATTTCTCTAGAATGGTTTAGGGAAACAATGGATGGCCGGATTGGATTTAAATCCGTGTCCTTTCGATCCTGGAGCCACTCTGTAGCTATTCTGGACGTGTGGGGAGTCGCATTGTCCTGCTAGAATTGCCCAAGACCGTCGGAATGCACAATAGACATGAATGGATTAGTGATCAGCCAGGACGCGTACGTACGTGTCACCTGTCAGAGTCGTATCTAGACGTATCAGGGGTGCCATATCACTCGAACTGCACACGCCCCACACATTACAGAGCCTCCACCAGCTTGAACAGTCCCCTGCTGACATGCAGAGTCCACGAATTCATGATGTTGTCTCCTTACTCCCACGCGTACATCCGCTCGATACAATTTGAAACGAGACTCGTCATACCAGGCAACATGTTTCCAATCGACAACAGGCCAATGTCGGTGTTGACGGGTCGAGGCGAGGCGTAGAGCTTTGTGTCGTGTACTCAGCAAGGGAACACGAGTGGGCCTTCGGCTCCGATAATGTTTCGTTGAATGGTTCGCACGCTGACACTTCTTGAAGGTTCAGCACTGAAATCCGCAGCAATTTGCGGAAGCGTGGCACTTCTGTCACGTTGAACGATTCTCTTCAGTCGTCGTTGGTCCCGTTCTTGCAGGATCTTTTTCCGGCCGCGGTGATGTCGGAGATTTGATGTTTTACCGGATTTCCGATACTCACGGTGCACTCGTGAAATGGTCGTACGGAAAAATCCCCACCTCATCGCTACCTGGGAGATGCTGTGTCCCATCTTTCGTGCGCCGACTATAACATCACGTTCAAACTTACTTAAATCGTGATAACCTGCGATTGTAGCAGCAGTAACCGGTCTAACGCCTGCGCCAGACGCCTGTTGTCTTATAAAGGCGTTGCCGACCGCAGCGCCTTACTCTCAGTGTTTACATATCTCTGTGTCTGCATACGCATGCCTATACCAGTTTCTTTGGTTCTTCAATGTAGATTGCGTTAATAGTCATGAATGTAAGTATCGTTCTTTCCTCATAGTTTTTTCACCTCGTATATTTCTGTCTTTATAGTAAAGAAATCTATTTCGGGTTGCATAATTTTAAGAAATATGTATGTATACATTGTATTTACATTTGCGGTTCTCTATCGCGAATGAGATAGTTTCCTTCCGAATATGTTGTGGTGATAAAATCAAGGAAATACTTCTCTGAACCATTGCAGTAGTAGGGAATAATTAATTTATATATCGCGCCATTGGTTTCATATGCGTTCTTACGTTAAAATCTTTTCTACTTGCATATGATGTTTGTACTTGTGATTCACGACTCTATTACGCTGTACTTCCAGAATTTGCGACCTTTAAACTCTCTGATGGGTACTTCATATTTTATTTTATTTTTTAAAAAAAGTTATTTATGCTAAGAGAAAAGCGGCGATATTGCTCTAAAATCAAGCCGTTTCTAATTTATTAATTATTATAGCTAAAAACTGACGCTGTTTGTCTGTTAACATTGGAAACTGTGTTCTGTTCGAGAAAGGAGTACTTTTTGAGGAAGAAGAGGAATAGGAACAGTACTAACCTCTGCGTGTGTGATTATGCAATGCAACCTGACTCCCATCCACACACCTTCCTCTTTTTATTGCGCCTGACTCAAGTATTGTGAATTACGGGTACACATGTAATGAAGTGTGACGTTTCTAAGTTTTATACAAACTTAATAATAAAAGTTCACGATCTCACACATTAGCCGTTGTCTTAATTGTAAAGAAACTTTAGTAAGTTTTGCGCATCGCCACTGATACTACGTCTTAATGACATAGATTTCAGTGGCAGAAGGGCGACCCACTGCTGCGCGGTCTGCACCCCACGCGAGTCTCGCTACGGTAGCAGCAGGGAGTTGTGCGACATCGGAGGTCGATGGCCTCGCAGCTCTAACTCATGCGATGAGAGCATTTGTCAGAGACTTTGCAATCATAAACACTAGCTAAACGGCCGATGTCGCCAGAAAACGTATTGGTACATCAACTCCGACCCATACAAATCGATTTAACGAGCAGTGTGGATTAATGGCCGCTGGTTATCAGCATCGTGTTGTCGTCAATTGTCTCCTTTAGTTTCAAGATTACCGGCTGTCATGTTTAACACAGTAGCTCATTATTTTCTATTAGCAACCAACGATCGTTTTATAATGTAATAATTGGAAAGGCTGATTATAGGCTGGACATAAAATACAGAACTACTGTGTAAGGAAGTTTTCAACAGAATAAGGGTACTAAAATGTGCCCTCTCATGGAAACAACTGTGGAAGAATTCAACATGTTTTAGCGAGGCGTTTGACATTATGTATTGCAGTAAAAGTGAGAAAGAGTAATGTTGATTGAGATTCTGTTGTGGTGGAAGATCGAAGACAACAATTCGGTTGCAGAATAGTTGGGGAGGTAAGCAACGTAGTTGAAGCAGGATATGTATTCTGAACACTGTCGTAAACAGTAACAAAACCTGGATTGAATATAAAACAAATATCTGTGGAGTCTGCTAGATCGGGGAACCTTCGACCCTGACTTTCAGAGGGCCAGGTTCGATTCAAGGTTCGCCGATTTCGATTTTATTCGGTTCACAGACATCGATACAGCGAAATGGCAATTTGTCTCTTCAGTTAGATAGTCGTTAATTTCTTTTGATTTCCTTATCAACAACATTACAGTGATCTTAAAGTCTTTGATGAGTGCAGGAATCCAAGTAAGACAGGAGTGAGTAGCTTCTGGATTAGTGAAAAAAAAATTCTTAAAACTTCATAGAATTGTTCATTTGGTGGTGTAACATTCAGAGTCCTAGTAAAATCTTTGTCCTTTTGCAACGCGTCCAGAGCAGATTTTAACCTAATTCTGGTACAAGCCAACTTACCCTGCCATTATACAGCAGCATCATTAGAGCCAGACATATTGTTTTCCCACAAAATTTCCTGGATAGCTTTAAGTTTGTTTTGATTTTTAAAAGAGTTTTGACCATGTAACAGTACTCAAGACTTAATTTTAGTTAATTATCGCTCTTTATTATCGAAACTGTACTTCAATTGTGCTGGCACGCTTACTTCCCAAACAACCCCGAGTCGACATAATATGACAGGAAAGCCATCACTATATCATTCTACCGTCGAATCTGTCTCATGAAGAGAATCAATTTCCAACATATTTAAATACTGAAAAACAAACGAATGTGCGGCAATGTGGGCGGGTGGGGGTGGGCAGCCTTATTTCATCTTTGTCTTTTCTTCTTCCTTCAGCAAGAGCATCCGATTTTTGGGTTCTAATAACTTTAGCTGCTCGTTCTCTGCTAAAGCTATACCTTCGCCCAGTTTATGCGCGCAAGGCATGAAAAAAAGAAACCAAAATAAACTGGTGCCAGAAACATTTGAGTATATTCAAAGCAATACTACAGATAAAATCGACATCTATACTAAATAATACGTTTTGTCTCTAAACGAAATTTATTAACAAATAATACTCTAAAATAATGCGTCAGAAGCACAGCTTGAGCAACTGACGTAATATTACAGACTAACACACACTTCCGTCTGTCACCATTCGATAAGTTCTCACAATTTCGTGACTACAACTGTTATTCATAGCGAAAAAATGTTCTGTGCCCTTCCGACAGATACAAAGTATTTCCTTGTCAAATTCCAAGTTCCATCAATACTTACCTGTTATTACTGCAGATCACACAAACACTGACTGCGAGAGAAACAACCTGTAACACTGTAAATTAAAAGTTGGGTCCATGGGCTTAGCTATATTGTACGCCAATGTAAGCTCACTATTATATTCCGTGCAGATTCGGTCTGATCGGACGCCACAGGCAAATGCCCGAAATTAAATGCATAAAGTCAGCCAATAGGAACCAAATTTGCATGAAGCAAAAAAAAAAATAATAATAATAATAATCATGGGCACAATTCTCACTTATTTATTATGTTAAGGTTCACAGGGATGATGCACAACACGCCGCCTTGAGCCACCAGATATATGTGATTTGTAATCTGTCTTCGAGATCATGAAGATTGTAAGTTCGGTTAAGTGGTGAACGCGATCATGCAGTCATAACTACAGTACTTTACTTCACTGTCCATAATTCTAGGTTGTGCTCATGCCACACTTAAACTGCCGTTGACATCGCTACTAAGGTGGCTGGTGCGCTTTCAAATGTTCATTTTAAACAGCTTAGTGTCCCTTAGCACATGGCACAATCCACAACTAACTCACGCGCGCACACTTTTCTGTAACCACTCGCCATCTTTCCGCCACCGTCCAACAACTACTTCCCTGCGATATCGCGCATATCAATATTCATGTAATCACTCTGTAGTGTTACAAACCCCTGAGGGATCAATATAACGTAAAAAAATGTACACCTACTGCATTGCTAAACTACCTACGATTTGCCTCGCATTGCACCCCTAAATTTGTGGTATCTACAGTTTAATATGTAATCCTAGCAACTAATGGTCCAGGCGGGACTCATACGATCAAAAACTTTGCTTTCACGAGGATTTGAACCGGATCCCACGCTCCAAACATCAGTAAGCAAGCGCTTTAACTACATTTTTTTTTTTTTTTTTTTTTTTGGGCCTCCTTCCTCCCCTTCAGCCCTACCTTTCGCTCACCATTAAGTAGGCTCTCTGCCTGGCTCTATGCCTTTGTTTATTAATGCATGGGGTGTTCCCCTTTTCCATAATGTGTTTATCATTCATTTTTTCTAGTTTGGTGTTTTCTTACTTTATTCGTTTATCACAATTAAGAAATTTGCAAAGGAGCTTTTATTTTGAGCGGGTGTCAATTTGTTGTATTCTTCTGTTAGGTAAAACCAGTATTCTAGTTTTGTTTTGTCCTTATTTGAGAATGTGTAGTAGACGGCGTGTCCTAGTAGCCACATTGTGGCATTATGTTTTGTATCGGGATACGCTCTCCTCTGTGGTCTTATTAAATCTTCGGTTCTGATCTGATTTTTTGCGGTCCTGTTTATTATCGCGACTTTTTCCTTAGTCCATTCCCATATTTCTTTCATTTCTTCACACTCAAATCTGTGGACTAGGGTATCGATTTGTTGGCATTTGCTGCACTGGTTTGTATTACTGAGATGTATTGAATGTAGTTTCTCTTTAGTGCTTATAATATCATTGACCACTTTGTACCACGTGGATTTAACCCCCAGGTTTAACGTTTTATTGTTGACATTTTTCCAAATTTGCTGCCAGCTGTAATGTTTGTTTTTATCTTCTTGTCTGTTCCTTTGGTTTTGACAATTCATTTCTTCTAGGAGGTGTCTTGTTTTGATCTTGGGGCTTTGTTTCTGTGATAGGTAGCTGATTTCTAGATGGTATTGCTTTATATGACTCAATTTGTGGTGGATTCCTCCTACGTTCACCGGTGGTGTTTTGCTGATTGGTTGTAGTTCATTTGCCAGTACGCTTGTTATACTTTGTGGTAGGTTGTTTAAGATCTTCAGCATTGTTGTAATAAATAATGCTCTGCACTTCAGCTCTATGTCGATTAGTCCTAAACCTCCTTTCATTTTAGGAAGAGTCACTGTTGTATATTTTATCTTAAAGATGTTTCCTCTTAGTATGAAATTACAAAGGCACGAAGTTATTCTCTTGGCGATTGAAGCTGGAATTGGGAATATGCTGCCTAAGTATAATAGTTTTGAAACTATGTATTCATTAACCAGATCCACTTTCTGGTACATATTTAGGTTCCTGGTGTAATGTTCTCTTACTGCTCCTCTTATCACATTTAGCTTTGTCCTCCAGTTTCTGGCTATCATTTTTAGTGGGCACGTGTGCATTTCTACTCCTAAAACTTGCATTGTTTCTCTTTCTTGTATCCAGTGAGGCTGTTGATATGGAATGCCGTTACCTAGTTTCAGCATCTTGCACTTATTTAAGTTTATTTTTGCCCCCGCTGCACGGCAATATTTTAATACGTTTTCCCTGATAATTTGTATTTCTTCGGCGTTTCTGGCCACTACACATACGTCATCGGCATAAGCTCTGCAAGTAATTTTTCTGTTTGCATATTTTATTCCAGATATTGTGGCGTTTATGTATCGCAATAGAGGTTCCAGAGCAATTGAGAAAAGCGCCATTGATATGGGGTCACCCTGTCTTACAGACCTTTTTATTTGCACTGCTTTTGTTCTGAAGCCATTGACTAGAATTTTTGATTCTGCTTCATGTAGCAGTTTCTGTATAATTTTTATAAAAGCGTTACTGAATCCCATTCTTTCTACTGTCTTTCGTATGTGCTCGTGACTGACCCTGTCGAAGGCTTTAACAAAGTCGATAGACAATAGCTCTGCATTTATCCCTGTTACTGCTGCGGCCGCGATGATGTCTCTATACTCGCTTAACGTCCCCATGATTGTTCTGCCAGGTACTGCACAAACCTGGTGTTCCGCAATTATTTTATTGATCAGAGGCATCATTCTTTTTGTCAGTATTCTAGTGAACAACTTATAGTCTGAATTTAGTAATGACATAGGTCTCATTCCGTCTAGGGTTTTGTTGTTGTGGTTTTTTGGTAACAGAACTATTAATCCTTCTTTGAAGCTTTTGGGCACATTAGGTATTGTAAGCACATCATTAAGTACTTCCGTCAGTTGTTGTTGGATGGTTGGCCAGAAGTGTAGGTATACTTCTACTGGAATACCGTCAGGGCCAGGTGATTTGTTTCTTGGGCTTGTTTTTATAATTTCTTCTAATTCTTCTTCTGTTATTCTACTTTCCAGTTGTACGTTGTCATTTGCGTCGATTCTGTTGCACACCACACTGAGTAAGTCATTGGAATCTTCCTCGTCAATACTTTCCTCATGGTATAGTTCCTGAAAGTGCTTATGAACTTCGTTTATAATTTCCTGTTGGTTTGTTACAACAGTATCTTCACCGATTCTCAAGTTTTTAAGAATTTTGATCCTTGCTCTTTTCTTTTCCCGCATAAAGTGGTATATTGAAGTCTTTTCCTCTGGTACAGCATATTGGGTTTTCGATCTGATCATCATTTGCTCCAGTTCGGAACGTTTTATTGCTACTAGTTTCGCTTTTATTCTTTTTATTTTTATAATGTCTTGAGTTAATCTGTCAGTATTCCGGTAAGTGTCTCTTAGACAGGCATAGTAAAATTCCGCTGTTTGCTTTCCTGAACAGCTGTCCGGTTCACATATGTGTTTGGCAGTGTTGTTGACGATTTTTCTGTTGTTTCCTCTATACTGTCGTCTTCCGGTAGTGGAGGAAATTGCTGTGCGTATTCAGGTCGATGGCTTTCGTTGTTGTTTTCCTGAACAGCTGTCCGCTTCACATATGTTAAAGGCAATGTTGATGTTTGTATTCTTGGACAGTTTGCTCTTACGTGATCCACAGAATTGCATACAGCGCAAGTTCTTGGCTGGCCATCATACATTACTAAAGCACGGAAACCACACACATTGATATAAGATGGGAAATGCCTAGATACTTCCATTTTTACTATTCTCACTCCGTTCGACTTTTTGTATCTGATGTTCCCACTCCACTTATCTTCCATTATCTCTATTATTGTTCCGAATGGTTTAACTGCGTGTAGTATTGTTTCACTTGTTACTTCAAAGGGAAGATTCAATATTCTCACATGTCTAATTCCCATTCCTGCATTGGATACTTTAACACTGCTAACGTTTCCGTCTGAGTGATTGAATTTCAAGTTTCCGGAGTACAACTCAATTATTTTCTCACAAAATTTTTCGTTTGTCATTTTCACAAAAACACTATTCTGAAAAGAATCTAACTGAATGCCTACGATTTCTTCGTCATTCAGTTTGACCGTGTCGTATAGCCACTCGTGAATCTCAAAGGCCGTTGGTCTAACATACGCTCGGTCAAACGCAAATTTCACTGTATTCTTTCTCGTTAACGTCGCATGCGCCATTGCTTACCTCTTCTGTTTCTTTGGCCGATGACCTGCCTGATGACTGTAAATCTTCAGCTTCTTACAATATCACTTTACTCTCTTGAATATTACTTGGAACAATTAAACACTTTAACACTGTAAACTCGGAGCTCCGCGGCAGTTGTCCGTTTGTATGTCCGTACCCGCCGGCTGCTAGCACCGAACTCGAACTACTAGGACTACCAGACCGCTATATGGAAAAGTAGTACAGAGACATAAACATCCTACGCATCTGTCTATCGCAGTGCAGTAATTTTTCAAAATTATATGACAAAATGTATTATTACAGAAAAAAGTATGCTACGTCCATCCTAATGCCAAATAATCGTCAAATTTCATCACGATCGGATTAGCCATTTAACCCAAGAAACATAACAAACAGACAGAAGTACTTTGGCATTTATAATATTAGTATAGATAAACAGCACACTTTTAAAAATGACAATACACAAAAAATCTAAGAAACTCGGTTATGTCGTAAATATAAACACATATGTCGTGGATTAGACTGTAGCATGTAATACTCCTCTATAGTAATTTGTATTACACTTCTTAAGTTAGCCAATTATAATAATCCGTTCTTAACTGATTAATCTTTCTACCTAATTGTTTCGTAATTAAAGTCCACAGGTTTTTAGACGGTTTGGCCCTTAAATACCGCCATTCAACCCACGTACGCGGACGGAGGAGCTACTTAGTTCCATTAAAAGGTTCTTATCATCCAAATAAGACGTCTTAGCTTCATACAATCAATAATTTGCTATTTTATTGATTAAAGCCCGATTACTGCTCTTAACAACTTTATTTTTACACGAGACACAAAACTACAATTGAAAATACACTCGTTCTGTATATTAAGAAACAATCACTGATTCATCTGGCATAATACAAAATATTAGATCGCCGCCACAACTTTGGCGCACGACCTCTCACTCCCGCTCACGGCCAGAGACTCCTCACACCTCTGCACACACTCTAAACCATAGATGTTAACATCACTTATACTAACCTTTTTTACATGCTTAGTATCGTCTGTGATTTCAGTGAGCATAAATACAATTGCTTACAATGCATATTCATACATTTATTTTAATATTATAATATATACATCTAAATATATATCTAGTGGATATGCTATAAGCATAAGGAAACCGAAACACAACTCCGTCTACTGGATGGTTACCCAACCTAGATAACCAATTGTTGTGTCGATAAATTAACACATCGCCATCTGTTAGAAACTTATGGAAATATAACAATAATTTCGTGTGGTCGTAGTGACTTGGTGACAGGGTTTCTACACCCCTGTCGAATCCGCCTTAACCTATCCCACCAACCCTGGCGGGTACCGGGATCTACATTTTAACGTTGAATCCGAACCACGGTACCCTCCGGCGTACTTCACATTACACAGCAAGCTGCGCCAGAGGTGAAAGCCGGGCCAAGTGCCTACGAAAATCCCCGCCGAGGCAGCGAATCTAACCGGAGACCTTTCAATCTCCTGTCAGACGACTTAGCCACTGAGCCACCAGACCGCTCAAACTTAAGGAACTTGCAAATAATTACAAACCACAGTCCTATGATAAACATTTAATGAACATTTAATTCCCAATAACAAATATTGAGGTCAATAATCGAGATAAAAACTATCCTATCTTTTAAGTTGTACCAAATTACACACAGTAAGCCAAATTTCATCAAAATCGGTTAAGTAGTTTCGGAGTATATCTCGACAAACATCGTGACGCGTAATTTATATATACAGTATATATGATATAAGATAAGATGTCTATGGCCAAAGATTTTAACGAATACTTTTACGTCAAACAAATATTAAATAAATATGAACAACTAATAATTATTATGTGAATTTAAACGAAAAACGTCAATTTATTTATTTACTAATGCTTAGCTAAATAGACCTGTTATTAAATAACGTGTATAACCTAGAACAACATCTCTGATCGTAAATTGGAAAAAAGACGAATAGCGCGACGTCATAGAGTGGCGTGACAGTTGACGTCATAGATGAGAAAAACTTGCGTTTTATAAGTATCGATTGTGGTACACCATAGCATTCCATTGTATGACGAATTAGTTAAGTGAATCCTAAAACCCAAGTGCGATAGTTTTATTCCTGAATCCTGAAGTCAATTATATTTCAGGAAAGAATAAGGTAGCCAGACGGTGACGTATTAGAATGTTACCAGTAGTTACCATCACACTGTCCAGTCGGCCTGAAAGCAATAATGTGTCTTAGTGATCCTGGGAAACAGCTCTAGGGCACTCGGTGGATTTCCGCGCAGCAAAATTCCAAACTGCCTGAAATTGGTTACCGTAGTGCAGGAAATGTTCACAACAGTCTAATCAAAGAACAATCTGCTTTAACAGCATCCGGCCTTTTCAGTTATACGTTCATTTACAAAAGGGGACGTATAAATAGCATGACAAAATTTTTAAAGCAGAGTTGGAAACAAAAGCCAACCGTTATTTATTTCTATAAACCAGTGCTGTTGGGGTATTACACTGCACGCAGGAAATGAGCTGGTGAGCTCCGCAGTTTCAAATCGCTGTTTGCGAATACTGCGACGGGGGTGGGAATCGATTACGACTCGCATTAACGCGCTTCCCCTTGTTGGAAATTACATTATAAACAAAACAGCGTCCGCCAGCAACGGCTGCTCCAATTAAAAGGACAGTCATGGAATGCATCGTATACATGAAACGCACCAAGGTAACAGTGAAAAAAAGTAAATAATTGGATCCAGTTAGAACGAAGCGTGATGAGGTCATTGCCCTGTCTGCTCACTTCCACGAAAGCGTCAGTATTCGTCCTCTTGTTCTTCAGATGAAATATGAACAGAAAATACGGCAAGATGGAGGTGCGTAAAAAGCTGAAATAATATTTTTTATCATCCTTATCACGAATATTTCATGCATATTAGCTGGTATGCCCTTACTCTTTGTATATTTTTTTTATAATTATTATTTTCCCACCTTCGGAAATCATTAAGGACTATCAAATCAAATCCAGTGAAATGGGCGTTTCCATCGGCTTGCGAATTATGTAAGCTTTGTGCTAATGTCTTTTGTTTGTTATGTTTGTAAAGAATAAATTTCTGAGGAGAAGGTGGAAATAATCTTGATCTTCGTTCTGAATTCGCGCTTATCATCGTAGTGTAATATATCCCGTCTTTAAATCTTTCGTATCTGTGGTTCGGATTCCTCGTTGAACTGCATATCCCCTACACCCGGTTGGATACGACAGGAGTGGATTACGCAGCCGATAACGAACCATGTCACCAGTTCATTACAACCACACGAATCAACTAACTCACTAACTCTTTCATAAAAGTTTATGCGTTTTTAAAACTATTAGAACAATTACTGCGCCAGCAGAAAATGGAATTGGTTTACAGGCTTGAACAAAACCAAATAATAGCACTTTTATCACAAACTTATAGACGATTATCTGCGAAAAATGCAACACAGTATGAGATTTGGAATTAAAGTTTAATTATTGCAACAGTTTAACAATACTAAAATCCAACTCAGTCCCCCAGATACATATCATCAGCAATATATCACCTCCAAGACGCCAAGAAGCAACGGCACTTGAATGGATAAAACTGCATCCACAGAATCTCCAATTCCACGAGGTCCTAAATGACCTACTCGTTTCAAGTCCAGAAATCCAGTATGGTATGATGTATTTAACTACGATGTCAAGAAAAAATGGCGACAGAGCTGGAGCTCTTCATTTGTGAAACATCTAGATATTGATCCTACAACTGGAATTTCGGTATTCCATTTGAAGAGAGAACAGTGGGTCAAATTAAATCGTCTAAGAACAGGCCACGCCAAATGTAACGCCATGCTCTCTCTATAAGCGGTCACTTCAGAATTCTCCTGTCTGTTACTGTGGAGCATATATTCAAGGAATGCTCCCAAGGGAAGTACGATGGGACATTTCAAGACGTTTCCAGTGCTACGCCTTCCTTCATACAATGGCTACAACAACTCGACATCAGTAGGGGAATGCTACCAACGTTCTTGTCGTTGTATATATTGTAGATATTTATATGTACTATTACATTAGTTGCTAAACCACACGACAAATAAATATATAAAAATACGATATATTACGTAAAAAATTAATTTTATGAAAATTACAGGTACTGCAATAGAAACTGTTACAAAGCGTCAAACTGAACCAAAGAAACGTCGTATAATCACTGCATTTACTGTTTGTTATTCTTCTGTATTGGAGACCATATTTCACTGTTACTGACGGCTGAAGTAATATAACGGACCTGTTAATGGGAGCTCTTTCCGACAAATATTCAGGAGTTATCAGGTCGCGAAAGTAGTGGTAGGGGAGAAAGGGTATTGGGACTCGCTTAAGCAATTATTGTAAATAAAAACGAAGATTCAAATCAAATATTTATTGCAAAAGGTTTATTACAAAATTTAATTATTAAACTAATAATTGACATCAATTGCTAATTACAACAATTCTTTTAAAAAATTAACTTTGACCACTTATATGCGAACAATTATAGTCATCTTGAGGACAATCAGAGTCAAACAAAATCTAACACAAATCACACCCATAACCGTCGGCAGAGTTCCAGCCAATGCACTTGGAATGAGCCCATAGTCCACATGAAGTACACATGTACCATATTTCGTCCGAATTCGCCGCATATTAGGCATCCGTTTCCGGCATCTTTATACTCATCATCCTGACATAACTCATAAGTATTGATATCGGATACCAAAGAATCCTGAAGAAGTTGTCTTTGCTTTCTTGATAGCTCCCTCGTCTCGTTTGTCCTTTCATTTTTCTTTTGGAAAGTCTTGTTTTAAGTATAAACTTTCAGCATATTCGAATGCCTCTTTTCTTATTGATTAGCTGTACAACCATGATGACATCTTTTTTATGGTATCTGATATCTCTTTCTTTATCTCAACGGTATATACAGTTTTGTGACCTAGACCTGGAGATTTCTTATTATCTCTCATCTGGAGACTTGAAAATGGGAAGCCAATTACTTTTGCAGCTTTGTTGATTGAATGTCCCTGTTGTTCTATAAGATGCGCTTTTTCCAACATGTTGGAGGACCAGCCACCCTTCTTAGTCGCACTTTTTATTCGAAGTAGATATGTAACTCAGTAAGAAATCTCATTGCCGGCAATAGTGGTCAGCTGATTCTAATTGCCAGTAACTGTTCTAACAGAAGAAAAAATCAAAATAAAAAAGTTGAATGGATAATCAGGGCCGCATTTAAGCATAGGCTACATAGGCTGTAGCCTAGGGGCCCGCACCACAAAGGGGGGCCCGCACCACAAAAAGAGGGGCCCCTCACCACAACCCTCTCCTGGGCAGGTAGTAGAGATAAAAAAAAGGGCCCGCACCACATGGTGCCTAGGGGCCGACAGAGCCTAAATGCGGCCCTGTGGATAATGGCAAAATGAGTCCTAAATCATGACATGCAATTCCTGCCTTAAAATAAACAAGAGTTTTAATATCGTACATAAGAAATTCGACACTTACCGTCTTTTTTGTCAGATCGAAAAATTAGATCGTCGAGAGCGTAAACAAAGACGCAGCTGCCACTCCGAAACGCGCGACGCTGAATGAGAGAACAATTGTTCAAGATGACGGACGTATTGTCGCTACATGTTGCAGTGATTGACGCAACAATTAGTTGCGTAGTTTCGTCGGTGTGTGTGTGTGTGTATGTGACCACTATTGCCCTGTTCTTCCCTCCTCCTCATGGTTAGTAGAGAGCTCAAAACTGCTTCTAAGCAAATGTTCTGTAACTCTCCCGCTGCTAAATCCATCTATAAGACATGTAAAAGCAAATTAATAACTTCTGGCCTCTCAATTCTATTGATACATTTGTCACAGATTCTTACTTGGAAATGTTAATCGTATACAAGTGCGCCGAGCTCCATCACACACCGAGTTAATACAATACATTTTAGTACATGTGGGAGAATATACTTCTAATTTGAATGTTTCCATCATCTCAGTTCAAGTTATGCTGTTGTTATTACTACCAATTTCCATTATCTCTAATCGCAATGCCATTGCAGCAAGATGTTTCAATTTTTGTCCGCTGGAAAGGTATGCTTTAACCAGAGCTCTCTATAGCAGACAGAGTCCAATGAAGACAATGCCACATTTATAGCGCTGTGTTTATATAAACCGATTTGAAGACTGCGAAATCTGCCTTCACACTAATTAATAATTCGTATATGCACAGCGCAATCTGTCGTTGCCGATATTGTGACCCTTGACCTCGATGACGCGTGACCAACTCCAGAACACTGATCATGATCTATAGTTTCAACATATTTTTTGGAGTAATCAACTTCACGTCTTCCTGTACTAGGCGTCTACGTTTGTTAACATTCCAATCCATCTTACTACTCTTTTCTTTACATTCTCCTATTCTGTAGACATTTTCTACGTAGTATGCGACCCAATAAATATGATTTTCCCTTCTTTACCAGCTTCATCAAGTTACTTTTTCTCTTCTAAACTTGTCAGTACAACCTCTTTCATTCCATTTCACTTTTACCCATTTTCTCTGCAACCGCATTATAAATATTTCCAAGAACATTTTCCCCTTTTTTTGTGAAGCAAAAACGTCTCTAGGCGCGCTAGGCGATGTTTAGACGGGGCTAAATTTGTGTATTCCAACTTCCCGTCTCCAACATGCAATGACGTGTTGCGCATTTAATATGCGCGTTGGACGCTTTTTGGATGCATAAAATCTTATGAGTTTGTGACACCAACAATATACATAGCAGTATATCTGTAGCTATATGTATGACATGTTGCGCTTGGCCATCAGTGAAAGTTTAGATTATACTTGTATCTAATATGTAGAAATGAATGGTTTTATTCTTCGTGTAAACATACAGCTTTTATCCGAATTTGATGGAACTTTGCACACGTATACTTCAAAGCAAATAGAAAAAAAAATATTTACGTTTGATTCACAAAAACCTAAACCTTCTACTCCTTTGCTCCCACCCCTCCTCACCTTAATTTCTATCAACGTTGTTCATACAAACTCACAGCTTTTATCCCATTTTGATAGTACATAGCATACGTATATTACAAGAGAAGGCGGTCTGGTAGCTCAGTGGCTAAGTCGCTTACATACGAAAGTTTTTCTCTCCGGTCGCCGGTTCAAATCCCATGGTAAGCATGAATTTTTAGGGGGTTGTATTTGGTGATATAAGCCACGCCGGGCCGTAACGTTGTTCTCATTCCATGTTAAACTGTAGGCTCCTGAGGAAAGGAATTGATCTTCCTGCCTTAGACACAACAACTTGGTACTACTGATTGCAATCCCGCGAGATCCCACACAAAATTAAGCGGATACGCATTCTATAAAACGGGGCGAAAACGTGTTTCAATCTGCCTGGCCTAGCCTCCTCAATGCAGTCACTTTCCTTTTGAAATCAATCACTATTGCTTTTTTTGCCTGTACCCTTCAAGTTCATTTCAAATGTGTGTTTTTGTTATCTTTCGAAGTTTATAAGTAAACAGATTCACATCTACGTCTTTATAAGGACTCCCGTTTTTGTTGTACGCGTTATTATAATTTGAGTTATACTGTCCTACTGCAGAATAAGCGGCCAGATCATACATTACAAAAAATGATACAATTGGAATTGTTTCTGAGAAGTAAAAATAATACAAAAAAAAAGATTAAAATCATTGAAAACTATTTCAAAAAGGAAAAATGTTGGGGAGTTAATAGTTTCCAGAATGCTTTGCATGAAGGTTTTTATCATAAATTGTTTCTGTACCGAATTAGCTTTGAGATATCCGATTAAAAAGTGGATTTCAACTCAGTGGCGTAGCTAAGGGGAGGGGGGGGGGGGGCGGTCCGCCCCGGGTGTCACCCGCAATTGATGAAATGAAATAATCGAAAATAGTGTGAAACAAAAAAGGAATGCTTTTCGTATCCATTCGTGTCCAACCACTTTTATTGTTTTAAGTTGATCTAGCGTTTTTTTCAAATCCAATCAAGTCCACTGCGCTTTCGTCACAGTGGAGTACAATTATTAGAAAAACTGCACGCCTAAACGCTCTACGGCTTTAAAAATCACAGGAAACCGTACTTGACGACCGTCATTGTTGTTTGGTTTGATAGAAATGGCGGTAATTATAATGTAATTTTTCTTGGGCGATTATTATGAAGCAAGGTAGTTTTGCAATTGAAACAAAGATATCTAAAATTACTGAAATAATGGTATGTTGATAGTTAAATTATAAATTCTCGTAATAATTTAAAGAAAAATGTTGTATTTTCTTCTGAAATTAAATAAAAAATCAGGCAAGTGTATGTCAGAACACGCATAGTCTAGGCTTCCATTTTCTTATTCCGGTCATGAATTAACCTCAGACGTCTTATACGTGGCATTAAATTCAATTTTTAATTTTTTTATTGTTTTGCTTATTTATCATTCAATTAGGTTACAAGATAAAATTTACGAGTACCTTCTAGTATTTTTTACGGTTAGTAATTTTGAATTTATAATCTGACAGATTCCTGTAATTATTTAAAAAAATATATAAATTGTATAAATAGAGTATATACCGAGTTATCACATTTACAATCGTTTGTTTCCGCTGATAAGGTACCTATTGTGACAGTGCGCCTATAGTCGACATGAAATTGTATGAATTCAAGTAAATACGATGACTCAAGCATAAAACTGGCAACACTATCAGACTGAGCGTGGTGCACGTGAGCATTTGGGAGAACTCGGGTTCAAATTCCCGTCGGGGCACAGGGCCGGCGTTAGGGGGGAGTAAGCGGGTCAAATGTACCCCGGCCCGCCGGCTGATGGGGGGCCCGGATCACCGGCTGCAGGGGCCCCCAGGCTTTTGTCGTCCGGCTATTTTGTAGAGCTAAAAAAAAAAAAGATCGCCATTTTACCCCGGGCCCGAAATTCCTAGAGCCGGCCCTGTCGGGGCATCCAGATTTGGGTTTTCCATGGTTTCCCCAGATCACTCCAGGCGAATGCCGGGATGCTTCCCTGGAAAAGCCTTGGCAGAATTCCTTCCCGCTCCTTTCTCCCAGTCCATTCCTGCCTCTCATGACCTCGACGTCGACTAGGCGTAAAGCCATAGGCAAAAAAACTGCCGGGTTCCTAGTTAATCGGTGATGGTATTGTCCGTCGTTACTGAACATACTGAACGGCTTTGAAGAACGTGTGCTTACAACAGTCAGAATCATTGATCTTGTTAACGAAATTGCAACGTCGGTAAGTTCTCTAACCCTCCGTTCATGTAAGTTTGCTTTGCTTTCTACTGAACGAAAATGTGTAAATGTGATTGTGATGAAATAAATAAGAGTATGATTTCGTAGTTTAGACGAGAAGAATATTTCTGTAATGGAAACCTCTCTGTTTGATATAGGTACTTAAATCTTTACGTCTTCCATAAATCGATATGGATGTCGAACTTATGTTTCATTATAAAAAATAAAAATTGAGATTTTATCATGAATTAAACGAATTCGAGCCGTTTACAACATTTCTTATATGCTACGGGTGGCGTTAGGGACCTAAAATTTACACGTGGTGTTGGTCTTAGGTAGATACGATGTTCTATTTAGGAGCCTGCTGTTACATCTTGTATATTATATCCGAAGCAGGTAGTGAAATACATCACTCGCTAAGTACGCTATGTAAAGCCGGCAGATATTGCAAAGGCATGGTTTTATACTATGTGAGCCTTTATTTATTATTATTATTATTAATCATTATTGCCCTTGAGGACAGTGTTTAAACTCAAATTATTCATGATTATTCAGTTTTTGTTTGTATTTGTCTTCTTCTTCTTCTCTTCCAAAACCTCTTCATACGCTCACTGTGTTCCTGTTTCCTTTGCTCTGTCCATTTTGTTCCTGTTTTCTTCTGTATTTTAAATTTTGAGTTCATAATTTTGTTCCTGAATTGTCCCCTTTCCTGTGTCATTTCCTTGCTGATCCCTGCGTGATTCAAGTCCTCTTCTATTTCCTGGAACCAATTGGTTTTCCTGACTGAACCATTTACCACATCAAAGATCCTCTTTGTGAGTCTAGTGCTGTTCATTCGCTGTAAATGTCCATAGAATTGTAATCTACGTCTTCTGATCATGTCTGTCAATCTATCTGTATGTTCGTATAGTTCTTTCGTTTGCCTTTTCATCCATATACCGTCTTTATATATTGCTCCAAAAATTTTTCTAAGGATTTTGCGTTCAACTTTTTCCGCTTCTGTTATGCCTGAAGCCCCAATCGTTGTTGTTTCTGATGCATATAATGCTTCTGGCACTACCACTGTTTTGTAATGTCTGAGTTTGGCCTGTCTTGATATATTTCTTTTGTTATAATATGACCATGTGAGTCTATAAGCCTTCTGAAGCTTTTCTGATTTGATAGCTTGTTAGATCCTCCTACTTGTATGTATTTCCCCTAGATATTTGAATTTCTCAACTCTTTTTATGTTTCCTTTATTTATTATTATTATTATTAATCATTATTGTCCTTGAGGACAGTGTTTAAACTCAAATTATTCATGATTACTCAGTTTTTTTTTGTATTTGTGTTCTTCCTCTTCTCTTCCAAAAACCTCTTCATACGCTCACTGTGTTCCTGTTTCCTTTGTTCTGTCCATTTTGTTCCTGTTTTCTTCTGTATTTTAAATTTTGAGTTCATAATTTTGTTCCTGAATTGTCCCATTTCCCGTGTCATTTTCTTGCCGATCCCTGCGTGATTCAAGTCCTCTTCTATTTCCTGGAACCAATTGGTTTTCCTGAGTGAACCATTTACCACACCAAAGATCCTCTTTGTGAGTCTAGTGCTGTTCATTTGCTGTAAATGTCCATAGAATTGTAATCTACGTCCCCGCAGGGGCCTGGTACGCAAGTGCCAGGTACGGGTTTGGCGAACCCGCGGTGCCCGAGCTGGAAACTTGTGAGCGCCGCAAGTTTCCCACACCGTAAACTCCTACCATGCTTCAACGACCACCGTAGGGCGTGGCGGTGGAACGTTGTGTGCCTAGGAGAACGGGGATCTTGGCTTCATCGCCCGGATCGCGAGGACGGTACAAACCTCTATAAAAAAACCCCTCAACCTCAAGGTGAGTAACGTGCCGAGGAGGTGGATGGGTGGTGAGGCAACCACCCGTTAGCGTACAACCTCAGGGGCACCTGCCGCACCCCTGTTGTATTGGGCTTGGTGGCGTGATTCGGGGGCTCCACGTCACTCGACTTTAGGTCCTCCGGACTCGTGGAACAATAACCAAAAATCCCAAAAATACCTCAATTGCCTGCGGCTCGGGCAAACCGCAGGGCCAATCTTCCGCCCAAAGACAAGGAAAGCGTGCGAGGGTTGAAAGCCCTCCTCCTGAGAAAGATGACAGTAACAGGAAGGGGTTTTATCATAGATAACGCCTTCATAATAATGGGAAGAAAGGAGGGATCTTTTGAAAAGATCTCTCCTTTTACATACATAAAGGCTTGGAAGGTATAGCTGGAACGCTAAAAAGTGTGAAAAAGCTGAGGAACGGGACACTGCTTGTAGAAAACGTCTACTTACAAGGCAGGCTGTCCTACTCCTAAGTGCGAGAAGCTCGGGGAGTTCGCTGTGAATGCGAACTCCATAAGGACTCTAAACTCAAGTAAGGGTGTGATCACCTGTAGAGAATCTCATTGATATAGAGTCCGAGGAACTCCTTAAGGAGTGGCGATCAAAAATGTGGTCGAGGTCAGGCAGACTACACGAGGGGTAACGGCAGTCTAGAGAGACTGCCACCTTCGTCCTGACGTTCGACACTCCAACGTTGCCCAAAGACATCAAAGCAGGGTATTTAAAACTTAATGTACGCCCGTATGTACCGGACCCCATGCGCTGCTTCAAGTGCCAGAGGTTCGGTCATACGACGGCGACCTGCAAGGGCAACCCCACCTGTGGGAAATGTGGAAAGGCTGCACACGAGCCAGGTATTAGTTGTACCCTCCCACAGGTGTGTGTCAACTGCTCCGGGGCACATCCAGCCTGGAGGGAGTGTCGATTGTATCTTGAAGAGAAAAAGATACAGGAGTTAAAAACAAAAGAGCGAATCCCTTATGGTGAAGCGAAGAAGCGGTACAAGGCGCTAGCACCACCCATCTTTGCTAGCAGCTTCGCTAAGACTCTTTCAACTCCCGTCAGGAAAGAAAGTGTTGCCACCCAGACGACAGTTGCGGACATGGGCACAAGTACAACGTGCTCATGTCAATGCAATTGTGGCGCCAATGCCACAAAGGTCATAACACCTAGGACCTCTGACGTCGGCAGCAACACTTTTGTAAACCCGACCACAAATGCAACAGGTTCAGTAAGTCCACCAGCGAAGGCACAGTCATCTGCTGCAAAAGTTACATCTGTTAGTGCTTCTGCAAGAGCAGAAGTTGCGCCTGTAAATGATGTTACACCCACATCAGTAACAGCATCGGCAACGCCATCTGCCGGCAGCGGATGGCAGACAGTGCAAAAGGTTCGGGGTCCGAAATTCAAACATACGGATCCCAGTATGTTTGTCAAGTCCCCTTCATCTTCTCCACCCAGGGCACAGACTGGTGGGGAGGGAAAGGGGCGAAGGCCTCGGCGGAAGAAAGAACCGCCAGGCACCGAGGCCTTACAAAATGCAGATTCGTCTTCGGACCCCGAAGACGTTCTAATGCTGGTGGACGAACCTGGTTCCGTTCGTCAGCTACCATCATCGGAGGACCCACCCGATCCGGGGCGGGTGATTTTAAATAGTTAGAATGGCTCCCATATTTCAGTGGAACGTAAACGGCTTTCAGGCTCACAAAGAGGAAAGTCCAACTCTTAGCACGGTCTAATCCATTGTGTCTCTGTATTCAAGAGACACATTTTTAGACCACTACACCATCCAGTGCTAAGAGGGTACGACATTATAGAAAGGACGATACCGAGGGTGATCGAGCGAAGGGAGGAGTGGCTGTGTTTGTTCGGAACACTGTCCACTCCGAACCCGTGGCTCTCACCTCCCATCTACAAGCAGTAGCGGTGAAAATACACGGTCCAATCAAACTGACCGTATGCTCTCTCTACCTGCCACCCAGTTTGTCCGTCGACTACGACGACCTGGTTGGCATCATACGACAACTCACTCGGCCCTTTCTTCTTTTGGGAGATTTCAACGCCCACAATGCGTTGTGGGGTTCTACCACGGATTGCCCCCGGGGCCGAGTGATTGGTAGATTGATAGAGCAGGAGGAAATTTGTATCCTGAATACAGGGCAAATGACTCATTTCACCACTGCTTCCGGATCGTCCTCTGCCATCGACCTTTCATTGTGCTCCCCCTCAATCGCGGACTCCGTGCATTGGGAGGTGGATCACGACCTTCACGGAAGTGACCACTTCCCAATATGGACGCACGTAGAGTTTTGAACGCGGAGGAGGGAATAACCGACGTAACTGGAACGTCAGCAAAGCCGATTGGCCGTTGTATCGCAGGTCACTACGCCTCCGGCCTTGTAACGGCATTACGGAGATGGTGAATCACTTTACCGAAGTGATTCACCAGGCAGCTGACGTTTCAATGCCGAAAAGCTCCGGAACGCTGCGAAGGACGCCCGTCCCCTGGTGGAACGACGAATGTCGTTCCGCCATTCAGGGTCGTAGACGGGCGCTGCGTCGATTTAGGTTACAGCCAACTTCCGACAACCTGGCAGCGTTCCGTATTGCAAGAGCAAAGGCACGTCGTGTTATTAAGGAGAGCAAGAAAAGGTCATGGCAGACCTTTGTGAGCACAATAAATCGTTCCACACCATCAGCCAAAGTATGGGAGTCCATTCGCCGTATATCCGGAAGGTACTCCCGCCCACCAGTATCTGGATTACTGGATCAAGGACGTGTAGTTACCGACGAGCGAAGCATAGCCCAGCTGATGGCGGAGAACTTCGCCTCCGTCACTTCGTCCGCCAACTTTGACCCTCGGTTTCAGCGACATAGAGTCGCTGCCGAGAGGCGAGGGCTGTGCTTCGATTCGTCGAATACAGAGGCCTACAACTGCCCATTTACATCTTGGGAGCTGGAGTCGGCATTAAACAGCGCCAATGACACCGCTCCAGGGCCTGATATGATCCAGTACCAGATGCTGAGGCATCTTAGTACAGATGCTAAGGAGTACCTTTTAGATATTTTTAATCAGATTTGGACCGAAGGACACTTCCCCGACTCGTGGAAAGAAGCAACGCTTATCCCAATTTTAAAACCTGGAAAGGATAAATTATTGCCAGGTAGTTATCGTAGCATCGCCCTTACAAGCTGCGTGGGTAAGACGCTAGAGAGGATGGTAAATCGCCGACTCGTCTGGCGTCTGGAATCCCAAAATCTTCTCAGCCGCTTTCAGTGTGGATTCAGGAAGTCCCATTCCACCTTGGACAACCTGATCCTACTGGAAGCTGCAATCCAAGACGCTTTCGTCCGCAGCCAACACCTCGTAGGTGTCTTTTTCGATATCGAGAAAGCATACGATACTACCTGGCGACACATTATTTTAAAACAACTACATGAATGGGGTTTTAGAGGAAAACTTCCCCGCTTTTTAAAATCTTTTTTATCACGACGTTGGCTTCCGGTACCGAGTTGGTAGCGAAGTGTCAGATCTTTTATCCAGGAAAACGGTGTCCCTCAAGGTCAGTTTTAAGTGTTTACACTGTTTGCCATTGCAATTAATAGTATTGTAACCACAATAAGGAGTCCCATACGGTACTCCTTATATGTGGATGACTTTTTAATTTTTATTGCATCTTCCAGCCTGAGAAGCGCTGAGCGGGCAGTTGCAGCTCGCGTTTGAACAGGCTGGATGAATGGTCAGTGCACACCGGTTTTCGTTTCTCCGCTGAGTAAAACCACGGTGTGTACTTTTTACTCGTAATAGAACTCTTTTACCAGAGCCCCACCTTACCTTGAGGAACACTGTTTTAAACTTTTACTGATACTGTTCGGTTTTCTGGGCCTTATCCTAGACACAAGGCTCAGCTGGCTGCCTCATCTTAAAGATGTGAAAGCCAGGGCCTTGAAAGTTCTGAATATTTTAAAATGTCTTTGTGGCAGGTCATGGGGCGCTGACCGCTCCTGCCTGCTGCAATTTTATAGAGCCTTTGTACGGTCGCGTTTGGAGTACGGTTGCATAGTATACGGTTCGGCACGGGACAGTTATCTACGGATACTGGATAGTGTCCACCATGCAGGAATCCGGCTCGCCACGGGTGCTTACCGCACCAGCCCCATACCCAGCATCTGTGCTGAGTCTGGCGAGCCGCCGCTTTCCACCCGGCGGCATCTCCTCATGGTGCGACACTATGTACATATTGCCACAACTCCTGGTAGTCCCGTGCACGACGTAGTGATGCGACCGAGCTTTGAACGGCTATATGCGAATCGCTGTAGAGCGACCAAACCGTTCAGCCACCGTACAAAGGCTATTTTAGAAGAATATGGTTGTGAGCTGCCCGCTTTTTATCACCAGGGATGGAGTAAATCTCCTCCCTGGCTTTTAACGAGGCCCAGAATAATTTTAAATCTTTGTCGGTATAACAAATTGTTTACCGATAATAATGTTTTTACTAGTGTTTTTACCGATATCCTAAAACAGTATCACACATTCACCCCGGTATATACGGATGGGTCTAAGCAGGCTAATAGAGTAGGATGCTCTGTAGTGTTCCCTCGAGCGACTTACACATACAAACTAGATGGTAGATGCAGCGTTTACACCGCCGAGTGTTACGCTGTGTTAAAGTCGCTCCAGCATATGAAAGTAGTCCGTGATAAGAGGTTCATCATATGCTGTGATTCCCTCAGCTGTATTCAGGCCATAGGTAATATGTACCCAGCAGACCGTCTAGTCCAGGACATCCAGGACGCCCTCCTTTCCCTCCAATCTCGTGGAAAGGAGGTATTATTCTGCTGGGTACCGGGCCATGTGGGAATCGGGGGGAACGAGGCAGCAGATGAAGCTGCCAAGTTAGCCTGTGACAAGGTCCGAATCGACTTTGCACCGGTCCCAAAGTCAGACCTTGCCTCGGCGGTGAAGAGATTTATCTTTGATATTTGGCAGAGGCAGTGGCTGGAAGTCGAGCATAATAAGCTCCGGCAGGTCAAACCGACCGTTCAGCCGTGGAGCAGCTCCTTCCAGCGGGCGAGGAGGGATGAGGTTCTCCTTACTCGCCTCCGTATAGGGCACTGTCCTCTTACTCATAGTTTTCTTCTCCGCCGAGAGGACCCTCCGGAATGTGATGCTTGTGGCGTACCTTTGACGGTACGCCACATTTTAACCGAATGTATTTTGTTTTTAGATTTAAGGGCAGACGTTGGCTTAGGCAACGATCTGTCCCTTATTTTAAGCGATGACCGTGACAACGTGGCTAAGGTTTTAAAGTTTTGCAGCTTGGCCGGTCTTGTCCCAAAAGTTTTGGGCAGATCGGCCTAGGTTTTAGATTGGATTAGTGGCCATTTACAACCACTAATCCAAGTACTGTTTTTACATGTGTTACTGCTTAATGGCTGGCCTCTTTACAGCCAGCCAGCTTACGCGTTTTTTTAAACTGGTTGGCCCTTTTACAGCCAACCAGTTAATGTATGTATTTTTATATTTTATTGCCTATTTTCAGTTTTATGTTTTACGTTGCCGTCTGCGTGGCCGATCTCTTTACAGTCGGCCACGCAGACGGTATTTTAGTTAGTAGGTTAGTATTTTATTGTGCTGTCTCTGTGGCCGACCCCTTTACAGTCGGCCACACAGACGGCAATTTTGCCACGTTGTCACGCCTGGTTGTTGTTAGGGCGCTAATGACCCTGTCGTCGACGCGCCCTAAAACCCCAATAAACAACAACAACAACAACGTAATCTACGTCTTCTGATCATGTCTGTCAATCTATATGTATGTTCGTATAGTTCTTTCGTTTGTCTTTTCATCCTTATTTATTATTTTTAATTAAGCTATTTTTAAATTTTATCTAGCCTTATTTTTATGAAGGAACATAACATATAGTAGTTGCTTCTCTGACAGTATCCTCAAGGGACCCACGACTTGTGGGACCAGTATACTGACCTAATCTGGGTCTGGAATTGCTTCTATTTGGACCAGGCAACTTCTGTTAATTCTCTTCTCAATGTCCTTTGGTCAACTCTTGTTCTTTTCTGACCTTGATGGCATTTTATGGTTACGGAAAGGGTGTCGACAGGAGCAAAATGTGTTGACTAATTCAATGTCGACTGTAGGAATAGGTGTAGAGGTTCATTTGTTAGCATTTGAAATTGACCGACACCTGTTATACGGTTTCATGATGAAATAGAATTTTTCAGGAAACAGAAAATGACTTTAAAATGCATAGTTATTTGCAATTAAATTAAATTAAATTAAAAAATTAATTAAATAGTATGGTGAGAGGCTTCGAAAATAGACAAAAATTCTTAATGTGTCAAATAATTAATAAAAAT
This sequence comes from Vandiemenella viatica, assembly GCA_031002005.1. Classification (NCBI taxonomy): domain Eukaryota; kingdom Metazoa; phylum Arthropoda; class Insecta; order Orthoptera; family Morabidae; genus Vandiemenella; species Vandiemenella viatica. Next base: position 302,151,482 of record JARYHS010011408.1, on the reverse strand, counting down.
AATAGAAAATAATTCTAGGCGCTCATGAACATGATTTTTAATGCTAATTCTTGACTATTTAAACAATAAAAATAAAAAACTGAATTTCGCGTCACTTGTAAGAGAACATTAACTTTATTTTTTTTCAATTAAAATTACGTTATTGCTAACAAAGCATAAGTCTTTCGTAGTTATTACTAAGACCATATGTACAAATAAATATATTATTACCTCCGGGATACTGACCGGTTACGTTTGATTTAGCTTTTGTACCAAAATTGAATAATGCCTATAGGAATTGATAAACCAAAGAAAAAAACGTGGATTTTAGCAGAGGAAAGCAAAACACGGTAAAATTGACGCAGTTCGGAGTATATCTGGATCTGTCTTCAAACATGTTACAAAACTGATGAATAGCCACAGCTAATCAAAAGAAACTGATTATCACCGTGATGCTAGAAATAAATTAGATGACGTCAACTGATCTTCACGAAGCAAACAAGACGCTAAAGAAACAATCTACAGTACTTGAGAGGGGCCACATCGGAGTATACTCGTTCTTAATATTCTGTGTATAAATGTAAAATGTAGCAATTATTTCCAATACACATAAGACCTATTGGATATAACTATGTTTCTGACTAAACAAAGCCAAGCATGTCGTGAACCCAGTGAAAGACATGGCTCTACAAATAATGACAGTTTCTTAGAGCTGGTCCAACCTCTTCCAAAATATTTTGTAGTGCTGGACGAGCCCTCTTTGGATTTGGAACATATAAATATCTGCCGAAAGATACCCAGAATGAATTCATAAGTGATCTATCAAACTTCGTAGAATCTAAGCTCGCTAACTAAATTAAATCGGTAAAATATTTCAGAATTATGTTTGATAGCATACCTGATACATCATACAGTGATCAAACGTCTGAAAGGAATCGTTTGGTGAAAACTGATAACAGAATTGTTGAAGTCAAAGAAGTATTACTTGGATTTTTTTCCTTAATAGGAAAGAAAACTGTCGATCTAACGAATGAAATTTATAATAAACTTTATAGTGACGGTTTACATTATGTGATGTGTCTTTATGAAGGTTATGAAAATGCAGCTAATATTAGTGGTGTACGTGGAGGAGAACAAACCATTATTAAAGCAAAACAACATACATCTTTTTTCGTTAGATGTACTGATCCTTTAATTTATATCAGCCAGCCAACATTCATTTTCACAAAATTCATTTTTCAGAACCTCTGTAGCTAGTTTTACATCGTTCCTTGTGTCTATCAGCTGCTTGTAAGTGCTTACAAAAAACAGCAAATCATCTATTAAAAATTCTCAGCATTGCTTTGGAGTGCTCGTTATACAACAGTAAAAGTGCTAACAGAAGATGTTTGTTAGGTTGTGGTTGTAATTAAAGAATTATATGATCAACAAGAAAATGTAAACACCCTACCCTTGTAGAATGTGATTTTACTTTTCTTTGGGAATGATATATTCAGGGAAGTAAATTGTCAGATTGAATTGCAAAGTAGAACATTGAGCCTTGAACAATCAATGATAAAAATAAAGGCACTTCGTCTTTATATTCAAGAAAAGCATTGTCATGTTGTACAAAGGACAATAGATCCTGCTGCGAAAAATCACAGGACTACAACATTTCAACAGAACCAAGAGTTCTGTTGTAAAAATGAATGTCCAGTGAAGTAGCCACTGAACGAGAACTGAAAATCAATAGGAATCTTGGACTATCTTGACCGATTTAACACCGAACTCCGAACTAGATCAAAATCTGTTCGAAATATAATTTCATTATTTGAGATTGTACAGAAAAATAATTTGCTTTCGAAGAAAATGGGAGAATTAAAAATAGCTGCATCTAAATTTAGCGGTTTTCATGACTAATTGTGAGAATCAGAAGTACTCCTGCAAATATTAGGGTTGAGAAGGAATATAAAAGAAACCTATGTAACCGTTTCAGTAACAAATGATTTAATAGCTGTGGACTTTTTAAAATTCATCATGGAATCTTATGGTCATCCTAAAAATACTTTCGACAATTTGTGTATGAGTTGCTATGTGTGAGTGCGGCTTTAGAAAATTAAAATTAATAAAAATTTACTTTCTGTAAACAATGAGCAACACGAGGCTAAACAATCTAGCCATGTAGAGTACTGAACATGAAGCAACTCAAAATGTTAATTTTAAAGATGTGATTTCCAAGTACGCAACTGTGAAAGCTAGAACAAAGGGAATGTGAAAAAATTGTCTTTCGTTTATGTATCTTTTAAATGTTATTAATGTTAGAATTTTATTAATAAACAATTATTTGCAAAATAACAATAAATGTTTATATAACCACATTTTATTAAAATCGCACTTTAAACTTATAGGATATTATATTTTAAATCTTCATGGGGTGACACCACAGAATCTGCCCCAGGTGTCACCCACCATAGCTACACCACTGTTTCAACTTTCTAATTCTACTAATATTATATGATCTACAATCAACAATTTTTCAAGTACCGTAAAAGTTGTATATGATTGTTCAGTTTGAAAATCTCACAAAACAATGAAAAAGATTTTCGTTGGGTGTTGATAAGTGAACGTCCCAAGAAATCAACAATATTTGAACGTTTATGTTCATCGCTAAGAAACTCATTTTAATATTGGCTTGCTTAGAATATTCGGTTCGTGCAGTTTAGTCAAACAAGAACGGCTGACCAACATTGGTCTCGATGTTATTAGCTTAAGATCTGATGGAACAAGTGTCATTGCAAACACACACACACACACATCTCTACTGAAAGAAAAGCCTTGCGCACAGAAACAACTATTACTGACTCGGACGTAGACGACGAAGAGCTGGACAGAACACTCGAAGCACAAAGGGTGACAGTAACACTGGACCATCCACATAATGAAGTAGTTTCCAGATATAATGATCTCCAAAAGGTGTAGAAGTTGTTAAGTATTTCAAAAAGTCTTTTATTTATGAACATTTTAGCCAAACCGGCGATCAAGGTGGCAGAAATGGCATTCTCGGCCACTGGTTACGTACGTAATTATTTCAAAATAAAATGATAGTTGACCGCCTTGGAGTTAGATTATTTTTCAGAGTGAAAATAATGTGATCTGAATACTTAACTATAATTAGATTTAATACAAAAATGGAATAGCGCAAAGTATATTTGAGACAGGGTAGAAGTTTTTCAATTAATGTTATATTGTTAACTGTTGATTTATATTTTTTTGACATTATTAACAAGTTGATTTATTCATTCAAATAACAGACATTTGTTATTTAATTTGATAACACTTTGAAAACTGCTGGATCCCGCAGGAATGACCAATACTGCAATCCGCAAATGAGGAATTGAAAACACTTCGATTGCAATTTTTTCTTGGTACATCTCCTTCGGGAAGTTTCAGCCAACGTTTAGGTTGTGGACAAAGTTAGACTTTTTGTTTTTGAAGTGAATATTGTTTTTTTTTTTGGGGGGGGGGGCACGTTAAGCGATGTTCTAAATTTAATGAGTTTGCATCACTGCCATCCTAATGTTAACAGTATATCTATGGCTAAATGATTAAGGTGTCTGACGGGGGAACCTTTTGCTGTCTCTGCAGGGACCTTCACAGACCCTTAAACCTGACATTCACCTCAGGCACAGCTTGTTGTGTAATGTGAAGTACGCCAGAACACTTCCCATCTTCCATGGTTCGGATTTCAGGTTAAACTGTAGGTCCCCCATATAAGGTATCACATCAGGCCGCAGTACCCAGTTAATGCCCCAATTGGATCTCTTTATCTTTTTTTTTTTTTGGTCAACAATTCTGATAAATATAACAACACTCATAACATCACACAATACATTTGTCAAACATCTTTCTTAATTCAGTTGATATCTTTCTGGTTGTTGGCAACCATTTTACTTTTCTAAAATCTTTGTATGTATAGAAATTCTTTTTCAATTTTTGGATTTATATAAACTTTACTTCCAAGCTGTTACCAATATATTTTCATAGCTACTAACATTCACCATCGTTAGTAACTTTTAAATGCAGGTAACATGTGAAATGGAGGGCAAAACTTATATAGCTGTTGAAATCTGAAATTTTTTCAAGATCTTACCAGTCATCACATCACCTGCCAATTTATTTCTACGAAAAAACAGTGTGTGCACCTTAAATTCATCGAGTAACTGTCCTTAAACGGCCTTGCCAGGGAAACCCATGTGATTAAGAGACTCCTCTCCCACTAATTAACTGAGCTAGGGCACTGATAGCATTGAAAAGCAAGCTATATTGCATAAACTTTCAATCACTCTGTGGAAGTATACTTTGAAGCATCCTGGCAGCCATATAAATCTTGTTGATTTAGCCTGTTTAATGTAGCATCATTTTGCAATGATCGCTCTGTTGGTAACAAAAGACTGTTAGAATCAGCTATGATATTTATAGTATGTTTATTTCCTGTCTGTCTATCATGTTCTGTTTGATATTTTCATTTGTCGGCTCATTGAAGATGAGTCACTGCTTATTGAATTTTTAACAGTTTCTTGTAGTCATATTAGCTGTAAACGCACCTCAGTCTGTAAGCCTTAAGAGTAAAAAATAAATGTCAGCTTATGACAGTTTCATTGGTAAAAAAAGACAGTGGTAGTTAGACCCCATTTCCTTGGAGCATTGATAATATTTTCATATTTACTGTGGATATTTAAATATGTACATTAACATATTAATTATTTTCATATTAAGTGAAGGTAGTGTGGGGGAGCTAGGTAATTTATTCAAGATGTGCAATTAGTGATAATTAATATTACCCCAACAAGCACCGACTAAAAGGTTTAAAAAATATATTTATGGAAGGTACATTCTAATGGGTCTAGAAACTTAATAAGCAGCAAACAAAAATAATTCCATTTCATATATTTTATTCATTTTCTTTACAAGAAATAAAAATTATTCACTTGCATGTTTCAATCCTCAAACATCAATCTGCCATTCAAATACTGGAAACAGTGGAAGTATATAATAAGTTATGATTTTTTGTCAATCTTGTACACAAATTGTACTTACAAATGAAAGTATTCTAGCAGCCTCAAATACACTTTTACAATTAAAGAATACTGATGCCACAGAACTAAGAGGTTTACAAAAAAGTATAAAAGCTACAAGAAAACTTTCTAAATATTTCAATATCTTTCACAAATAAATAAATTTTTGCAGGCAAAAAAGCTTACAAAACATTTTTCCATAACACTAATATATAAATATATAGCATTCACTATTTTTTTTTAAAGTTAAGAATAGAGAGGAAGACCATCACTTATCACAGCATTACACATGAAAATGAAGAAACAAATACACACTCTAAAATATATAAAATATTCAGGCACAATAGTGATATGGACTTGGAAATATTCCACTTACTATGGAAGACCTTCACCTCAGTTCTTTTTTTACATATATTTCTTGTAAAAATGTATTTATCTGCTACGGTAAATAGTAGTATTCCTCTTCATCCTTAACATTGTTATACTGCAACCACAATTCCCGATCTATATAACAAATTAATACTTCTTTCTAATACTCTGGTTGTAGAATATGTAGATCTCAAAAAGCCAAACTCCCCTGCATAGTTAAAAATTTCAAGGAAATACAATTTACATTAGTAAAAAATATTTTGCCATGTGGCACTATTTTTACACAAAGCAAATTTTACATGTATGAAAACCAAAATACATAACTGAAAGGCTGCATGCATACTGTCAGAATCCTTATCAATTAAAAACGATAGGAGCAGAACTAGAAAATACAATTCTGTTTTGCAAAAACCAAAACATCCGTAGGTATTAGGAACACACACAAAATACTACAAACTTCAATAAAATAGCAATATAAAAACAAAACTACCCTCATTACTTGAATTCCACAAATCAAAAGCCATGCAGATCTAGGCAAATGTTCTGGCTTCTGTAATTACATCACCTTTAAATCTTTTAAAAACATTTTTAAAGTAACAAGATTAAGTGAGGTTCAAATTATCTACAGAAAAATTAACCCTGTTCAGAAAGTTGGGAAATACTCTGAACTATACAAAACTTACTACAGCAAAGTAAAAAGTAATTACAATACCTCATAATATATTTTTTATGGTCACATCTTTAATAAGATAATTTAATGACTTCTCACAATTCTCAAGTGTAAATCCTGAATGTTTCCAGGAAAAATGGTACAGTATCTGTATAGAACACCGTACATTAACTTAAAAATAAAATCTCCTTTTCAGAAAAACTTCATTAAACTAAAATCAATTAAAAAATTGATGTGTTAAATATATGAGCCCCTTAAAGCCCAAGTGGTGTAAGTCCAATTTTTGTTTTTTTGGAGTTAATGTTTCAGAAGTGTTCAGCAAGTTGCATTCTGTTTAAAGCACAAGTGGTCTAAATTCTAGTTACCTTAACAACCTTATAGTTAGCAGCACTAGTTTATGCAGTCAATGCAGCCATCTGTTGGGTAAAAGCTAAAGTGGTGTATATTGGAGATACACCACTGTGCCTGTAACTGTTTGCAGTTCAACCACTTTTTGCTCATCTAGAAATGTTGTAACCAGGTAAACTAAAAAACATTTTAATAACCTAGATGTAAAAGATTTAAGTTTTGATGTGTCATTATGAGCAGTGATGAGAGCAGTGTTAGTGAGCCAAGCATTTTGGCAGATATTGTAGCAAGTGATGAATGTATTCCAGCAGATTCTGAATTCATCTTCGCCAAGCAGAAAAAGCTCATAATGCCATGAACGAGGGCACTCAACAGTCCATTAATAATAGCTCTTACTATACATTTTCCTATGATTTGGAAAAGTCTCTTCCTTTTCCTAAACTATCATGTCAAGTGCCCTATTACAAATGCAATAATGTTTATAATTTGGGATGCCATGAGCTTTCCTCAAAATTAGGATTTATATATTGTTGTAATGAGATAAATGGATCACAAAGTTCCCAAGAAATTAGTGCATGGTTGGTCAAGCACATTGAAAATGGGGCTTCAGCTGCGAAAAATGTTTTAATGTATAGTGACACCTGTGCCAAGCAAAATAGAAACTGGAATGTTGCCATGGCGATGAAACTGGGTTCTGAGTGAAGATAATAACATTGAAGTTATTGACCAGAAGTTTATGAGAAGTGGTTATTCTTATTTGCCCAACGACTGTGATTTTGCCTCAATAGCAAACTACAGCAGTTTTTAGCAGATATATCGTCCCAATGATTGGTACAGGTATACTGTCATTGCAAAATCTAGGAAGAAAAATCCTTTTTACATAACAGTGATGACTCATGGTGACTTTTTGTCTGTTGGAAATCTTTTACAACATATCACCAAAAGAAAGGTTGATACGGAAAAACATCCTTTATCATTGCTACAAATGCAGTGGATCCAGTATCGAAAGGAAGAAACATTTTCAATTTTTTTCATAGAAACTCTTTCCAAAGAAATGCCCTTTTCAGAACTAAACTTCAAACCTGGACCTAAAACAGGCAGACCTGTTAATCTTAGTAATGTATCTCAAGAATAACTGTACAGAAATCAAAGATCTGTAACAAAAGAGAAGAAAAAGGATATGCAAGACATGTTACCATTCATTCCACCCATCTGTCATCATTACTTTTATAGTCTATCGACTCAAGATGATGCTGCAGACATTGGGCCACTAGATGCAGAGTAAGAAATGTATAAACAGTAGAATAAAAAATAGATGTTGCAGTAAAATACCGTATTCTTTCCCCCTTCTTTAAAGAGAATCTGTTCCCTGTTTATACCACAAGTGGTGTAACTCCAAACAAAGCCCCCCCAAAAAAGAAAACATTTTAAAAGTTTTTAAAACTGCCAGCATAAGTTAGAATAACTCTTTAATGATACATTGTTGAGAAAAAAACTTCAAAATATATAAAACGAATTTTTTTTATTAAAACTGCAGTAAAACATTAATTTTCTCGAAACTTGATTCATGTGAGTTACACCACTTGGGCTTTAAGGGGCTCATATGAAAAAGTCTTTGAGAGTGTAGGAGCAGCTCTAATGGCAATGTGCAGGTTTCCATCAATGCATTATTGAGAGGCTAATATGAGATACAATCCCCACTGTATACAGTAAAAAACAGGTGCTGACCACATTTATGTCATTCATGTTAATCAAATAGATGATCTGAATTATAATTGATAAAGGCCACCTGCCTGTAAACAACTTTCAAGGGATTGCACAGGAGTTTTTGCTTGTAGGTACTACTGAATTTTTGTTTAAAATAATCAGACAGGCTAACCATTGTGAAATCAGAGCTTGTGTTTTATATTGTAATGCAGCAAATAATCAATATTCCAAAATGCATAGATCTTTTTTGTTTTTGTTTTTTTCGTGTTTATGATTAAAGGTGTTCTGCCAATAACACAGTGTATATCAACTTCCAGCATTAATTTCCTGATGATAATGTTTAGGCGCACAAAGCAGATGTGACACAAAACTTCATAATATCAGATTTAAGAAAAGAAATTGATTAACCCCTATAGGCCAGACATGGTATGTAGTGACTTCCAGCTCTTCTGAAATCTTAAGTTTCTTAGTGATAAGTATTTAGATGACAACGATAAACTTCAAAATGAAATTAGCAAATGGTTAATGGTACATGTGCAAAAGCTTATGCTCCACATCCATAAGTGTCGGTGATAGCAGGGATTATGTGGAAAATAGTACAAGGTTAGTTAAGAGTTATGATGTTGAGAATTAATGAGATTTTGGAAATATAAGAAGCACAAGGATAACACAAATTAATGGTTCCACAAAGAACACAGTGGATTGTATGATCAATTTTTTTAAAAATAGTTAATTGAAACTAAACACTCTTAGGCAATTGCACTGAGAAAGGATAGGGAAAAGGCAGTTTCGTCACCACTGATGAAGGCAGGAGACAACCAGCTCCCAGACTTCAATTTCCCTAAAGAATAATAATGTTGTCAATTTCACCTGAACTTGTGTTTACATAGTTCCTGTTACCACCAAGAAAAAGGATTGAGGAAGTACCAGAATGAGGATCAAAACAAAAGCCAACGCAGCACAATCCAAAAACCAATAAAACACTTCATTTAGGCTTTCTCTCACACATCACTTTCCTTTGCATTGATATTAAAATTTTACAATACCTTCAATTCAACAATTGTCATTTCTAGCAAACACAAATATTCCCTTCCTTACAGCCTAATCTGTTCTGATGAAGACCATCAACTCTCAAAACTTGTCACAACCCCTCATTTCAAACTGCTTCTCCCCTAATCATACATACAATCAAAAAATAGGTTCTATGTAGGAATTACAAATTAGGATAGGAAAATGACTTGGAACCTAATATCTGTAAATTCCAAATACCTTCCACTCCTAATATAAATTTCTTACGGGATTAATGCTGCGTTCCACTCTTGACGAACCCTATTTCTCAGAACAAAACGTTTCAAAATCGTCTTTCCACCAGCTTGGCCTTACCCAGTTTCTTGAAATCTCAACCCAGTAGCACCAATTTGTACCCAGCAGAATCCAAAGCCATAGGGGAGCTTTCCTCAAATCCAAACCTAATCATCCTCCTGGCAAATGAGGTCTCAACAACAGTGGTCGGGAATTGTTGTGACTTCGTAGCTGGGGCCCTTTATCAGCTGTCAGATACCACCTACTGCTGCCCCCTTAGCTCTAACTCCACACCCACAGTCAACAAGTGGACAGAGGATTTTGTACAGTTCAATGGACTTGTACAAGGCCTATCTGCTCAGACTATTTCACTCCTCATTCTCAGAAATCTGCAGCTACCTCACTCTATTGTTGAAGAAGGATTATAAACCACAAAATGTCAATGCTCAATGTGTGTTTGTGTCTATATGTGTTTCTACACAGCAGCATCCCTCAATATTGTTAAAAAATAGTTATGTATACTGCAGAACTACTACTGTTATGCACCTTGTTTTAAACCAAGCCTAGCCAAGCCCAGCCCAGTTCTCTACTATTCTTGTGTCCATTAACAAAATTGTTCATGACTTTATACATTATTTGTCTGAAATGCACACCATTCTCCACGATATCTTATCCATTGTCCCCTAAATATATTTAAACAGACCACATAATTTCAAGAACATCTTGGTCACCCTCAGATTCATTTAAACCATTACACAGATCCTTCCCACACAATAGACTTCACTGTACATCTCGCACATATTCAGCTACTATAACCTCTATTCCCTCCTTTTTTTCTTTTTTTACTATGGTTTCAACGTCAAGGTCATTAGAGGCAGGATGGGACTGGGGACAAGGAATGGGAATGAATTCGGCCATGACCTTTTGAAGGAAGCATCCTGGCATTTGCCTGTAGTGATTTAGGGAAACCATGGAAAACCCAAATCTGGATGCCCGGACGGGGATTCAAACCGGTGTCGTCCTGAATGCGAGGCCAGAGCATTAACTGCTCTCCCACTACTCTTGCTCCTATATTCCAATCTGACAAATATGAAGAAACCATTTGTCCACAAGTAAAAAGTAAGTCATTCATTTCTTGGGTGTGTTGAATCCTTTGGATTGATAAAATTACAAATCAACATTAAAGAAAATCAGCAGACAAAAGTGACTGTTGGAAAATCTAATTCTAATTTGTAGTTTGAAGATCAAATTTAAATAAATAAAAAAAACTGCAAATGAATAGCATGTAAAACTACTTTATGTCCTCAACTAAAGAATTTTGTTCCCAATGGGATTTGTTTTGATAATGTGTAGGCAGACTTCATAGCTTCTACATAAATGTATTGTGTAAGATGTGAACAACTTATTTTTTTTTATTTTTTTTTAGAAATGAGTGAAATACTTCTCACACCAATGTACTTCATTCATAATGACAGAATAGATTAGACAGACAGAAAGATAGATAGATTTTTCTTGGATTGATACAATAATTTTCTTAAAATCAATGTTGGAAGGAAGGTTACATGAAACACTTCATCATTTTTATTTTTTTAAGAAAGGTAAATATAAGAAGCACAAGGACAACACAAATTAATGGTTCCACACAGAAAGGTATTACTATTAATATGCGCTATACACACATTACAAAATTTTAAGATTTTAGAATACAATTTTGTATAATTAGACAGAAAAAAAAATTAGCTAGAAATAATCGTGTATTAACAGAATTTAGTAAATAACTTCCAGTTTTTATTTGACAGTCACATTTAACACTGAGCATTATTGTGATTCCCATAGACAGATAAGCTCAAGAAAGTGCCTATATGAATACTTTTCCTTTCTTCATGTCATTAGGGATTGGAATGTGCAGAAGAGAGATCCTGTGCCATTGAAAGTTTTCTGTGTATTGCAGAATATTGATTTACATGTAGTAAGACTACAGGGAAACTTTTCCCATCATTGGAGATGGATACAGGCCAACTGATTATACCTGCAACCTAGATTATTCAGTGGTCATTGGAAGTGGGAAATGACTGGGGTATAGGAACAGGAAGGAACTTGCCTTTTAAAGTAATTTCAGGAAATCATGGCTGGACGGGGATTTGAATCCACAGATTCCCGACCCTCAGCAAGTGTTTGACATTGAGAGATGCCAGAGACTTTCTGGGGACTACCACAGCTTCGACTAGTTTACTAACATATCCTTGACACTAAGCATCTCCCAGGCCCTCCACCAAGAACCCAGCAATAAATCCATCGCTTATTTATTTTTCACTATTTCTGTATCTATTCTAATATTATAAATCCAAAATTAACTCTGTCTGTTACCTTTCCACTGCTAAAATGATTTTGATGAAATTTGACAAGCAAATAGTATGTACCATTAAGAAGGACATTCAATACTGCTTTTCAGGATAAATAATATATTTTGTTATGGTGATAGACAGATAGATAGTGTGAGTCTCTGTAATGATATATTGGTAAGTGGTATAGTGACCCAGTGGTTAGGGGTTAGCTTTTCAAAAGTTCGGGGTCTGCTTCAAATCCCAGTGGGGGCCAGGGGTTTTTTAGTGTTTGATCATTTGAGCCACACCAGAATGTTCCATGGTATCAGGAGTGCCTGTTTATAAATTAAGATTAAAAGTTGGAGTTCCCATACTACTGTGCACAACATCTATGCACTGCGACTGTGCAATAGCACATTCTTACAAATAACACAATTGATCTGCAATGTAATAAAAGCTGTGATCGTGACTGTAATAGCAAAACATGATAATGTGTTGATTCCTCGAATCCCAATAATTCTGACAGACCTATAATTCCATTTTAAATGACTATTGTTCTACCAAAATTAGTAATTCTGATGACTATCAACAAAGTTCAGGCACAGACATTGGAAGTAGCAGGGACACTATTAGAAAAGGTGTGTTTTGCCATGGACAGCTAACTTGTTGGCTTCCAACCTCCAAATGCTAAACATCTTAGCAAAGGACAGCAAACCCAAAAACAAACGTAAGATCTCCCCAGAAAGTGAAAAATTGTAAACCACAAACAAAAATATAAAGGTGGAACTGTGGCAGGTAGTCTCCCACAGTTAATCCCACTCCCCCCCCCCCCTCCCCTTTAGTTTTGTTGTCATTTCGGAATAAGTTGAAAACTAGATTCTGTTATGAGACACATTCAGAGGTTTAATGGTATGATGGCTTCTCCATCACATTGTCCCCACTAAGGGGTTTTGGAACACTTTTTATATAACTTACAGCTTTCTATATACAATTTCAGCAATAAAATTTTAAGTATATGCATATAAAGTTGGGGTATATAATAATAGTATATAACCTTAGGCAAAGGAAATAAGGAAAGGTGAGGAAAGTAACCCCCCCATCACTCACCACAAATGAAGGAAGAAGGGCCACGAACAACACATACACATGAACACACTTCGCAATAATTTAGTATAAACATTAATCGTGTATAGAGGCATACAGCAAGGGGTCAAATGTGTACAGACAGACCTACCACATGACTCCTTTTAAACTTTGACTAACTATGGACCACAGGAAATAACTTCATGATTTTTATTTTTTCCCAATATTTCTTTATCCTTTCATTATGTTATATCCTTCTTTCTTCAGTCCAAGTTGTTTTTATTTGTTTCTAATCGCGATGGAGTGGAAATATATTTCCAACATATCACCACCAATTGTTGTTGTTGTTGCTTGATGTTACTGCTATATAAACAATGCCTGATGTACATAATCATAGTTTTTATCGTGGTTTAAGAGCAATATTGGAAGCAAAACACCACTTTTAATGAGTAAACATTTGAGTAAACATTGGCAAGAAACAACGATGAAAAAAAGTTAAATTTTTAGAGTGGTTGTTGGGAATAATATTCTACATGACAAAGTTCTAAATTCAAAATGACATGCCAAATGACTGAACTATAATACAATTTCCACACTATAAGAAAAAATAGCAAGGAAACAAAAAATAACCAGTTCAATCTATTCTTTTCCAACATTAAACACAACATTGAAATAAATCAATAAAAAAAATTTAATATAAATTTAAAATAAATTACATTAGCATTGGGTTTGTAGGGAACCACATAGGATTCATGTCCTATTATAATCAAATTTACACTAGACACTAGAAGAAATGAAATATTAAGAACATAATACTACCCAAAACCCAACATGTGCCACTCACTAATATGTAAATTATTATCTTACTAAATAATATAGCTGAAACACTAACAGTAAGTATTTAAAAAGAAATGAATAATAAAATAAAATGAACTTCATGGTGCTAACTACAAAGTTATTAGAATTTGAAATAGTTCATTATCACCATAACAGGCAGCACTCAAAATGCATATAAATTAAGGGGAAAATTAATATTTGAAATAACAATGAAAAAAGATTTTATTTGACATTTTACATTTCTTAAACAGTTGAATGTAAAAAAAAACTTCTGAAAAGTATTGATCCCTGTAACATAATACTGACTAATACAAAACTGTCATTAGATTATTAGCCCTTTTAAGTAGATTAATACTGTTAAATAGATATCAGAATGAAGTATTCTGCACATTACTCTCTTCTGACAAACATTTACAGCAACTGACTGCTGCATACAATTTAAGACACACTTCTTTTCAATGCAAACCATGGCCACAGCAATGCAAATCCACCCATGAGGTACGTTGGAGTAGAGCCAATACTCCAGTAACCTGGATTAAAAAAGATTAATAGTTAAAAATAACTCTGAACATAGTAAAAGTTCTTCTAAAATTTGTGTATTTTTGTCACTGCTAATAACTAGAGAAAAGGAAAATAGAAAATCATAGACAAAAACAATAGTTTAAATATAAAAAGAATTTTCAGTCACATTACTATCATAACAGTTTGAATATGATATTTTCTTTCCTGTCAGAGTTTAATGTCACTGTGAATAATGCAAAGATTCTTAAAAATTATATACACTGATGGATGCAACATAGTCATTTCATCTCACAAGTAACCCTGTGCCAATGTGTACTATCTCACTCTGTTTATGAAACTTGCATTTCTGAAGAATCTGTCCATTTATCCTTCTCGGCTCCATATGTTTGCCACAGTGTGTAATGCTCAGTCTCTCATTTCTTTCATATCATGTGCATACTTCAGTTCTCTTACATTATTACACTAGTATTTTAATGGAAAGGTTATACCAATAAGAAATGATAATTTTCTTGAGATGAAGAAAGAGGTCGACTTAGAGAGAGAGAGAGAGAGAGAGAGAGAGAGAGAGGGGGGGGGGGAGGGGGGTTGTGTCACACTTTGAATTACAGATCATAGTGTGTTTTTCTGCATTTACAATACATTGTAGCACTTTTTGTATTACATCTGAATGAGCATGTTACACAAAAATAATATTACCTACATCCCTACAACTAGGAGAAGCAGAATACCTGCACATCAGGATATTGCATAAACATATCTACGAGGTAGAGTCAAAAAGTTCCCGTAATTGTTGTGTACAGTCAAGCACGTGTTTGCCGGATGTGAAATTTTTCTTTCAAAGCATTATGTAACTTCACCTCCACCTCCCTCGTCAAGTTTATCTCTATTTATTTGTTACAACCAACTTTAATCTGAGTTTAATCTGCAAGTTTCTCATTTTTTGTTGCAAGCTTTAACTTCCCATCCACCCTCTCCCAATTAATTCTGTTCTATTTTATCACTGGCACAGTCAAATTACAAGTTACTTATCACTTTTCACAACATTTTCTTTATCCTTTAACCAGATCCCACATCTTCCTCCTTCTTAATAAATAATTTTTAGAACTGAAATCTATAAATTTTATTGTGTTGTGCATGTTTTCTAATCTTCTCTACATTCTATATAGAATAAACTATGTTTAAAAATTTAGACTGGAAGATTTAATACATCTTCATTTTCGTGCATTTTAAAGTGAAATCCATAACTTGAAATTTTTAATTTTTCACATGTCTTAATCTCACCTATTGATGCTACAACTGGTCCTACAGCTCTTGCCAGTGCTCCCAGTGATCGGAAAATCCCCATTACAGTTCCTTTTTGGTCATGAGATCCATATTTGGAAGCCAATGTCATCATACAAGGCACCACCATCGCTGTAGCTGAAAATAAACAAACACCGATTTATCATTCAACTAAAAAGAAACATTACATTGTGAACAGTTATAACAGCCTGACGAAATCTTTTTTACAGAAAACAGTTTATCACAATGAAAATTATTCTATTTGTCTTGAAGATCCATTCAAACAATAATCTCTAGGGGAGAAAAAAAAGTAAGTGTTTATGGTAGTGGTGGCCAACCCAAATGATCTTGCGGGCCACTTTGGAAATGCATCATAACTCCGTGGGCCACATATGAAATTATATATTCACAAGAATATTGTTTCAAAATCAGAGTTAATTTTAGTCATAATTTCAACAGTTAAGTTTTTAATATATGGATGCACAAATAATGTATTTTTTTATTACATTAGTTTTCACTACTTTCGCCATTATAAAATAAATATATGTTGTAAAAGTGTAATGAATCTTGCAGGCCGGAAAAATGTTCAAGGTGGCCTTGGTTTATGCGAATCATTTAATGCAGTAACAATCATGCAAGTTCTGCAGATTTGATGGGGATTTCACTGTTCTAAAACATGAATAGTTTGGTATGTCTTATGTTTCATGTTACATATCGCTGGAGCAGTACATAAAATTCTGAGGGTACAGTGTAAAATACCAAAGATCCAATACCAACTAGATGATGCAGACATACTTTGTAAAAAGATAACAGCTTTATTACTGCACCTTCCAGTTGCTTCCTTAAATTTAGGTTATGCATTCTTTAAACTGTATAGATGGCCGTACTCGTAAATCAATAATTACAAAATTAGCGCCAGAGAACATTGTTGCCATTGAAGTTATATCAGGCAATGAAGCTACAACCTCTGACTACTAACAGGACCTATGTATTGCTTTATACAAGGAAGTTGGCCTTTCGCGTTATCAATAAAAGTTTTCATTGGAAATAATTCTAAATACTTGATATTAAACTATACAATGGTAACAACGATAGAAATAATCAATATAAAATGGTTTATGTACATAATACTCAAATTAAAATGGTGAAACAGCTTCAGCATAAGTGCACAAATAAAATTATGATTGCTACCCTGTAAAATGAATTATGATTATCACTGATATTATTGTAGAATGTGTATCTCATTGTTACACAAAAATTGTTGAGTCTGCGGGCTAGAGACTTTTAGGATATCTCAGTTGTACGGGAGGAACTACATCAATTTATTCAAACCTAACATTTCACCCATCATTCTGTGGCTTTCATCATAGGATTACCATGCCTCAGATTGATGCTGCCTCTAAACAGCTTCTGAAGCCACATTTATATTGACTTCTGAAGCCACGTTTATATTGACTTAACTGGAGTTTCTGCCACCTCGTGGCCGGGCCGGTGGGGGCTCGCGTCTTGGGTTTTCTGAGCAGGTGTGACGATACTTGGTCAAGCTGAAGCCCCCTGTTCACATTCATGTTATCAGGTCTCGTTTTGATTTCCAAAGCTTCTCTGACCTGTCTGGGCCACCATCTGCTAACACGAACCAGCACACCATTATTACTGAATAAAATAGTGTGCCCACTGTCAGCTGAATGCTGTGCTACAGCTGATTTGCTGACATCAACATTTTAAAAATGTCTAAAGTGTTCTTTTAGCTTTTCGTTGAGCGTGCATCCTGTCTCCCCTATACACGAGGTGCTATCCAAAATATCCGAGAATTTCATTGTACCGGCCAAACCAGTAGCAATATGACATTCTGACACTAGATGTCTCGAGATACAAGTCTTAGATACTGTGGTACAAAGTTGCATCATCTTTGATGCATACAGTGCAGTGGTGCATGGCAGGATATGTTTCAGTGCTTCTGCGAATTGTCAAATGGAAAACGTGAAGGAGAAATGGAATTTGCATCAAATTCTGGTACAAATTGAAGAAAACTGCAGCTGAAACCCACTGCATACTGACAGAAGCATTTGGTGGGAGTGCATGAGTCAATTATAACATATGAGTGGTTCAAGCACATCAAGGAAGGTAGAGATTACAAAAATTCTGGTTGACCGTCAACAAGCACAACACTGGAAATGACCATGACAGTGTGTGATGTGATTCATGAAGACAAAAGGCAGACAATTCACGATTTTCATGACAGATGTGAGCTGTTGTACGGTACATGTCAACGAATTCTAACCGATGAACTGAACATCAGACGAATTACAATGAAGTTTGTCCCTCACCTATCAGCATTGGCCAATGAAACACCAGAATTTAGACGTGCATTGAGCTGGAACAAGGAGTTTGAGAGTGTCAAAACTTCTTATCCAGAGTCATAACAGACGATGAATATTGGGTTTATGGTTGTGACCCTGAAATGAAGCAGCAATCATCACAATAAAAGATGCCACCTCCTCCAAGGTGAAAAAAGCTCGACAAGTTCACAGTAATATCATGTCAATGCTGATCACCCCCCCCCCTCTCCCGCCCAACATTCGGGAAATTGTGCAACGAGTTTGTTCTACCTGCACAGATTGTCAACGGGCAGTTTTACAGTGAGGTTTTGAGGCTACTGAGGGAAAATGTTTAATGCAAAATGCCAGAGTTGTGGGGAAAAAAAGACTGGTCATTGCATTATGACAACGCACTTGCACACACCTACTCATTGTGAGGGAATTCCTGACCCAAAACAACATGACAACGGTCCTCCATCCTCTCTATTTGCCAGATCTAGCCCCGTGCGACTTTTACCTGTTTTTGAAGATGAAAATTGAGTTGAAAAAGCGATGATTTGAATCCATTGAAGACATCCAAGAGCGATCACAATGGGTCCTTAACATCCTTCACCCTGTGGACTTCCAGGAGTGCTTCCAAAAATGACAACAATGCTGGGATCATTGCATACGTGCCTGAGGTGACTACTTTGAAGGTGATGGAAGACATTAGGATGTAAAAGTATATATTTCTGATTTTTACAATGAAATTCTCCGATATTTTTGGTAGCACCTTATATACTTGGTCACAACGACAGAGTATTTGGTATAGATCTGGTGTCTGTAATCTCGGTTTTTTTTTTTTTTTTTTTTTTTTTTTTTTTTTTTTTTTTTTTTTTTTTTTTTTCCCTTAGAAACAGATGAGAAATCTTCGGGATGGATATTTTTCTTTTTTTAAAAAATAGTGTAACACTGCCATGGGCCTGTCGGTTTGTCTGTTAGTATATTCTTTTAAATTGGTCTTTCAGTGGCTCTGCTCGCTTTGTCACTAATTATGGATGTACAGAGAGCTGATATTTTAAAAATTCCACGTTTCACTGCTGGATGGTGGTGAGAGGCCCCATGCAGGTAGCAGTTTCTGTGCACAGGCTTCCGATAAACTGCGTGATCCAGAGAGCCATCTTACTTCCACTTCATGATAATATCAACAAAAGGAAGCCGTTCGTTCACCTCCAATTCAATGGTGAACTTAATTTTGTTGTGAGCACTTTTCAAATGTTGGAAAAAGGCCAATAGGGGAGACGGGATACACAATCAAGGAAAGGCTAAATTAAAACATTAGACATTTTAAAAACAATGATGTCAGCAAATCAGCTGCAGCAAAGCATTCAGCTAACAGCGGGCATGCCATTTTATTCAATGAGACTAGCGTGCACATTCAGTAAGCAGATGGTGGGCCAGATGGGTCAGAAAAGCATTGGAAATAAAAAAAAGATCAGATAATATGAATGTGAACAGTGGGCATTAGCTTAACCATACATGGTCATGCATGGTCAGAAAAACATAGGGCGCAACTAAGTCAACTTGTATTCCTCTGTAGATGGCAAGATAAAGACATTCTTCCAAGTTACCTCAACATAAAGCATCATATGAAGACATCTGCTGCTAGTCAAATTTTGAAGAGAAGTAGTAAGGTACATTCACGTGAATGTATTCGCTACCTGTGAAGTGAACTGGTAGTGATGGAAATAAGAATTCTCAGCCTCCACCTTTCCCTCGGCAAAATATTAAATGTCGACGGCTGTTAGACAAATTATTGTGGAACCAGGCTTGTGACGAAAACTAAGAAGAGACAACTGGTGAAATTCTCCAAATTAGATAAACAACAACATTCGAAACAAAGAGAGAATTTATTGATAAATTGTGTTGTTTTAATTTAATTTAATTTAATTTAATTGCAATGGAGCACAGGCTCCGGTGGCAATTTCCCTACACAGCTATCTTCCCCCTATCCTGCACCCACCTACATTTTCCCTCTACAAATTTTTTCTTTAAATTCCTTCAAAGTTTTCGGTAAATTATTCATCGTTTCTCTTGGTAACTCATTCCAATCCCTGACACCCTTACCTAAAAAAGAGAATCTTCCTACACCCTTGTGCCTGAAATCGAGTGCCAGCTTGTGGTCATGGTCATCTTTTCCCTTCCATGCACTACTTTTCATACCTACTGCAATATCTTTCCATGCCTCATCACCAGTATATGCCCTGTACACTCCCATGACCCTCCTCATCCTCCTCCTGTCTTGCAATGAATCCCATTCCAGCTCCTTTATCATATCCGTCACTGATTGCATTCTGCGATAATTTCCAGAAACAAATCTAGCAGCCCTTCTTTGCACCGTCTCCAACTCCTGTATTTGATACGTAAAATGAGGGTCCCATACTACACTACCATATTCGAGCAATGGTCTGACCAAAGTTTTGTAACCCAATTCCTTGACTTCTCTCGTACATCCCCTCATAACTCTCTCCAACAAGTGCAGAACTCTGAAACCTTTTCCTACCACCTGTCCTATGTGTCCTGCCCAGTTAAGTTTGTTATCAAAAGTAATTCCAAGATATTTGCATTTCAAGTCTTCAGCAAGCAATTCTTTCCCCACCTTATATTCATAATTAACCTTTTGTTTTTTATTTGTGTATCTAATAAGCTGACTCTTCTTTGCATTTATCTTCATTCCATGTTTACTAACCCAATTAGATATCCTGTCCAGATCACCCTGCAACTGTTTACAATCCTCTATCGTTTTGATTCTTTTATATAGCATTATGTCATCTGCAAACAATCTAATTTCAGATAGTAAACAGGCAACACAATTATTCATTAGAATAATGAATAGCAATGGTCCCAATACGCTACCCTGTGGCACACCCATTTTTACTTCCACTTCTTTTGATACTACATTTCCTACCCTAACTTTCTGTTTTCTACCTTTTAAAAATTCTTCTACCCAGCAAATGACTTTCTTATCCACTCCAATGGTTTTTACCTTATTTACTACCATTTTATGGCTTACTCTGTCAAACGCCTTAGACAGATCTAGTGCTACACTATCAATTTGGCCTCCCTTGTCCATTTCATCTGAAATATCTTGCATATATCCCACCAACTGAGATTCGCATGAATATCCTTGCCTGAAACCATGTTGCCTGCTTGAAAACCAATTACGTTCCTCACATATATTTCTGATGTGGTTGCATATCAATCTTTCCATTAATTTACCTACCACTGATGTCAAACTGATTGGCCTGTAATTCTCAACTCTATTTCTCACCCCTCCCTTATGTACCGGTACTACTATTGCACTTTTCCAGTCCTGTGGTAAGCAGCAAGTGTCTAGACTCAATTTAAATAATATTTCAAGATAAGGTACAATGTCACATCCGGCTATCTTTAAGATATCTGTAGTAATATTATCTTCACCAGCCCCTTTATGTTTTTTCAGCTTTCTTATTTCCTTCATGATTTCCTCAGGATGGATATCAAATTTTTTACTATCGTCATTTCTAATTGTGTTGTTAAGCTCGTTCTCCGAATTAGACCTTCCTGTTTCTGATTCATTGTCCCTAATGCTTTCTCTGAACCAGTTACTTAAAATCTCTGCCTTTTTCAAATCGTCAGTAACTTCTTCTCCATCCTTATCTATAAGTGTCTCTACATCCTCCCTTCCCCTCAGTTTCCTGATATAGCCATAGAAATTTCTAGATGCATCAGTCAATGGTCCCCCTGCACTGACAATACTCTTCATAAACCCATCTTTGGCCATTTTCTTTGCTGTTATTAAGTCCTTGTTTAGTTGTTTTAAATATTCCCTACTACCCTGCTGTCTCTTAACTCTGTTATGTTCTTTTCTTACCAACCTCTTTAACCTCCTCACTTCCCTATTGTAGTACATAGGATCTCTACTTCTCTTTATTTTTTGCTTTGGAATAAATTTTTCTTCCCCCTTTCTTATTATCTCCTTGAACTCTTTCCACCTTGACTCTACTGTACCTGAGCCTTCCTTCCATTTGCTGAATTGTTTTCTGAAATATCTCCTCCTCACAGACGAAACAACAGACCCTGAGATGAACTTAGTTCTCACCAGAGGCTTTAATTTCACAATAAAGTTATCACTGCAGTGGAATATTCATTTTTGTCTCTATCACCAGATGACACGAAACCCACAGCGTAACAGCAAAGATATTATCAACTTCCAAAACACCACAGCAGAATGACACTTGAGAAGAACGAAACACCTTGTGCTGAATATGAAAGAGAGAAGACATTGTGGTGTTATCTGCTGACAAAGGCAATTGTTGTGTGGTGATGTACACTGACGAATACCACTGAAAGTTTGAGGCGTTACTGTAAGATGAAACGTACGAAAAGCTGCTAACAAACCCTCTACAGAAGATTCAACACAACATTTCAACTAAGACATGGGAAGCAACTTCAATCAAATTGAAGACAAGAGAAAATTAACCACATCCAATCATTTGACACCATGACTGTATTGCCTAACAAAAATACATGAAGACAGAGTGCCCTTATGACCTCAGCACATTTCAATCTCTGATGAATCTGCTGGCCAGATTTTAATGGATAAGCTGAAAATTTTGAGGAACTCAACTTTCACAATTAGAAATTCCTCTGATTTTATAAAAATGAACAAGTACAGATGTCTGGATGACAACTTACAAGTAAGCTTCAACATTACATCACCATTCACCGTGTCAATTGACAAAGCCATCAACATTATCAGGAAACAGCTAGATAATCTCAGCCTACCACAAGAATGGGCATCAGTAATTGAATTCCACCCAAGGACAAAATTCTTCCAATGTAAGAACGACTTCTACCGGCAGAAGGGAGCAGCGATGGGTTGTCCACTGTCTCCAACTGTAGTCGATGTGTTTATGGAGGCATTCGAGACTGACTGTGAAAACTCAGTCAAAATGAATGTATCAGTTTCCATAAAATAAATTTGTAGTAATGTCTTAAGACAAATATTAAGTTTCAATAACTTTATCCCCAAACATTCAAATTCTGAAAACCCATTCAAAATCTCCATTTTTTTGTGTTGGAAGAAACAGGCTCATTCCACATACGTTTTAGATACGTGGTCTGTATTAATGTTCGTACATTACATATTTAATTTTTGAACAATAGTAATTAGCAAATGAAATTTTGGTCAAATGTAGCCCAGACTAAAATAAAAATCGACATTCCATATCAAAGAATTCAATCCACCCCATTCTTGGAATGATACAGGCAAATCAAGGTTTAGTTTAGTAGTGGAAATGACTGGTACCAAATTAATGATGCATGGACCACATGAATCTTTTCAGATGAATAAAAATAGCATACAGGTATATCAACTCCAAACCACCCCTTTCTGGGAAGGGTGTGGGTGAATCTAGGTTTGCTTTAATTCCAAAAATGATTGGCATGAATTTAGTGAAACTTGGTACACGTTTGTCACTGGGTGAATAAAAATAGCATATCAGTAAATCAACACCCACTATAACGGGCAATGACAGGCACTGTGCTAGTACATTATAATAACTATAAACAAATTTGAATTGAATACTTACAAACTGCAAACAGCAGAAGTCCAAAATAAAGAAGTATGGCAGAAGAAGCAAGCCCAACACAGATAAAGGATGGAACAATCAACAACAGGCCCTGATAAAAGAAATAATTAAACCAAATTAATAAATGTGTTATACTTTTCCACCAAGTTTGAATACATGTGATTAATAGCATTTATTGTAAATATCAATTTTTTGCAGTTCGTTATTTACCGAACAAATTTATTGCTACTACTACTTCTTCACAAACTTTTCCCAACATTTTGGGATTTTCCTCGTCATTGGCATGATCAAATTTGGAGCTATGGTTTTACTGGCACATGCCCTTACTGACACTAAGTGTTCAAATAATAGTGGAAGAGAAGGGTTGTAACCTGTCTGTGAAATGTACAACGTGTTCAGCATCTGATAAGTACACTTTCTGTTTCATAAAAGTGTAGCTTACGAGCAGGAGACTATCCATACATTTGTCTTGATGGCCGAGGAAAACCACCTAAAACTTGTAGTGTGGGTGGCTGATACACAGAGGCCTAAGCTAGAGCCCAGCTTGCTGTACCTCCCCAATCCAGTGGGTGGTGCCTCAGCACACTGGCAGGTACTGTATCAGCTATACTCCAACAGTCTTAATAAACACACACAAGATTTGAATTTAAAGTAGAGATGTAAATTTTCACAGCCTAATTTGTGGTGGATGTTGTTCAAGAAAATCTCCCAGGATCATTAAAATCTGTAACGGATGGAAAAAAATATCAACCTTAATTTTATTCTCCACTGCTTTTCCTACATTTTTTAGCATGTAAAATGAATGTACAGATTTTTAGTGATCCAGACTGAAAATGGTAAAAACAGAGCCCTTACAGCTTCAACTTGTCCGTCTATTTGTATGTCTCAACCTCATAATTTTATCATGTTTTCACAAAAGATGTTTTCTACTAACAACAAACAGATATTTGAAGACAAATACTTTGTGAACTTTTTTTAGAGTACTCCTCCTACCCCATTTTTCTTTGCACATCCCATCCAGTGTGATAATGCCGAGTAGAGATTCACAAATCCGATCAAGGTTATTATAGGACAATTTTATTTAGTGTGTAGGCCTGTTTTGCAAGATGTAAGTATCCAATCCCATTAAAATTTGACCCTCAGCCTTTATATTTCTCACGTCCAAAAGTCATATTTGAAAAGTAAGAACCATTTGTTAATTAAATAAAAAAATAATAATTGAAAATTTAGTTAGTTTCCTACAATTTATTAACCACATTCCATGGAAGTTCTTTATCTAGGAATTTAGGCTATTGATGATAATGGTATTGAGCTTCTTGTCGTCTTAAAACAATTGTCCACTTAGCCACTTTTTCAAAAGGACAGAGTTTTAGATGCAAGATCGGGACTCTGCAGAGAGTAATAAAAAAAGTTTCTAACAAAAATCTTGAGTCCTCTCCCACATTAGGGCAGTGGTGTGAGGCTGAAGTTGTTGTGTAGGAAGACAGTTTCCCATGTCAACCATTTTCGATTGCACGTCTCAGTTTGGCGAGGGTTTCACAGTACAGAGTACAGGAAAGATAAACTATACTCTCCACCCACCCAAGTTGAAGGCAGGAGGACAGGCAGCAGCAACAAACTTCACAAAAACACAAACAAAATTCAGTACATGTCCTTTTTCTAGGAATTAGGAATGTGAATGAAATAATGCCAATGCCCAGTCAACACAGCCAGAGATACATGTTGTGTGCTGACCATCAGCATGGCCCAAAATTGTATGTATTTTATGTTTGTGGATCATTTTTTTTCTTCCCCATTGCTACTGCACTCCTTCATTCAACTTTTGTAAGTAGTGGTACAGTTTACCTCTCCTTTTAAATATAAATCAGCAAATATCTTTAAACAAGAGGAATATGAGCAATTATTAAGACTAAATATGGTTACTTTAAATATCAACTCACATATACTGCTGTTGATTTAGTTTTATTCTCTGGAATTTTCCGCACATAACTTCCCTGCATAACAGCCATCGTTAAACCAATTGAGAAAAACATCCATCCTTGTTGCATTGAGGTGTAATTGAATTTATGGTGTGTGAGAAATGTTAAAGTAAATTCCAGGCCAGAGTAGAGGAACAAATAAACAAAATATACAAAGCCAAGTTCCTGCAATTTAGTTCTATCTGAAACAGATGAACACAAATTTTGGCATAATGGATTTTTTTATAACTTTTTTTGGATTTATATCAATTATGAAAGTTTCAATGCAAAAATTAAAATCCATTATTTCAATAAACGTCAATTTGCAAAGTTACTGGTGTCAATCACAGATAGCAATTACTATCTACCAAACCACAAAACAAGAAATCACAAAAAAAGATATATGCTCATCAACCTCTGAAACAGATATAAATTCTTTATATGGAAGAATAATCTCCACCACCAACTTTAATTTAGGGTAACAATTTCTCTGAAACCATTAATATAATTAGACTTACTATTTTGTGCCTAAAAGTTAGTTTGTCTTTATTATAACAACAAAAAAACATGATGAGAGAACTACAACTACATAGTTCCCACTAACCAAAATAATTTATCCAGTTGAATAAGAAAAATCATTAAAGAATAATTCATAAAATAACAGCATAGAGTATAATAATAAGGCTATAAGCTTGTATTACAGTGCTCCATAATATCTATGGCACCTTTTCATCATTTGTCAGCGTTATACAACCGATCACCGATTTCTGCATTGAAACAGGTGTTAAGCAAGGTGATCCCATCCCTCCAAAATTATTTTCAGCTGTGTTGAAATGGCAAGAATGGGCAATAAAGGAATTGGAATCAATGGCAGAAGACTCAACAGTTTAAGATTTGCCGATAACATTACATTTGTGGCTAGCGATGTTGTCAAACTCCGAACTTTAGTTACCGATCTCGTCCCCGAGTGCAATGCTGTTGGCCTGAACATGAATCTATTAAGAGTAGAAGTTATGTCTAACAAATGGGCCACAGAGTGGAATGTACAACTAAACAATGTATCTTTAGAAAATATCAGTGAGTACATTTATACTGGCCAGCTTGTAAATATGAGAGGAGATGTAAGGTCAAACGTTCCATCGCATGAAGCTGGGATGGCAAGCGTTTGGCAGGTATTCCATTATCCTCAAATCTAAGACGCCCACAAATTTAAAGCAAATTGTTTACACTGACTGCATTCTGCCAGTGCTGGCGTACGGCTGTGAGGCCTGGACACTAAACCAATTTGTGAAAGCTTAGAACAGCACAGTGAGCTATAGAAAAGTAAATGTTAGGTTCAAGTGGAAATGACAATAAGAGAGCAACTGACATTAAACCAATCACAGGGGTCACAGAAATCTTGGAGAAGACAGCCTCTTTAAAGTGTCAGTGGGCCAGCCATGTTGCTTGGACAAAAAGACAAAAATTGACAAAAGCAGTGCTAGTCTGGAGCCCAGAGACCGAGAGGAAGACCACGAGACTGACGGAACAAGGACGTATGCAGGGTTGTTGGAGTTAACCGGCAGAGGATTGCCTAAGATCATTCGGCCTGTAGAATACTGCTCAAGCTCTTCCTGAACTCGCCCGACTCTAAGAGACCACATTATTTAATGACTGGACTGACTGAGGATGATAAAGGTTGTTAAATAATTGGTCATTATCTGCCAGTTTTTAAAATAATAAAATATTAAGAAAGTATTAATTAGTAATTTGGTATTTCGAAATGATATTTCAAAATATTTTGAAATAATATTTCAAATTATAAACTCCATTTAACATTCATAAGAAAATTAAATATGAAAGCACAACTCTCGTAAAAAATTATTAGTCAACATTTAACAATTGATCAATTCATTTTCAAACCTGGATTATTTATTTTGCCCATACACCTAAATAAGATTGATAAATCAACCTTATATATAAACCTTATACATAAACAGTTTTAATTTTACATTAATGGTAACATTTCATACAAAGAAATACAAATGTGAATATTTATCCCATTTCTACAATGACATATACACATACAACTATATAGAAACATCATTCACCCCAACTAGCATATGACACAAACTTATGAACAACTTTTGCCTCAATTTCTACCATGCATTGGGTAAATATGATCCTATGGATGTTGTGACATCAATACATAATTAAAAAGCATAGCTCACATGTGTACGACATTTGCTGTACATATTAATTGTTTTTGTGATAATTAGATGCCGGAGTGCAGGTAGAGGCAGACACCAATCTTGTATTTCCCATTCACAGCCTGAGGCACTTTGTTGAGCCCAAATACCCTGAATGCTTGCATACATATCCATCTGCAACCTTTCTCGTTTGGAACTGTTGGGAATCCACATCTTTGCTCAGCTGTGAACATTAATTCATGATGCTCAACTGGCCTCCAGATAATGTATAAATGTTTCTAGCTGATATTACACTGACTTATCTTCATTTGATGATTACAGAGAAAAGTGCTTAATTAAACTTTGTCCGATATTCCAACTGATGTATCAAATATACTCAATCTTTAATCAAGAGCAGCTATTGAATTCGTTCCATCTACTGTCACAACTATACATTAAATGGCTCCTTCCTGGCCATATCTCTGCCTCCTCACTGAAGCTACCATCAACTTCATTATACATTTTCATTGGCCAATATCATTGATTAAGGGTCTCACCTTTAGTCATTGGCCCTCTGTATTTAGCTGCAAAAACACCTGTTTCCTTAAATTAAAATTTCAAGATTATTGACCTTTGGACATATACCTGGAATCTGGGGAATGGTGTCACAGCAAAGATAGGGTTGGTAACATCACTTTCCATTGGTCAGCTCACCAATATGACCTGCATAGATTTTTACAAGACCATGCTGGAATATTTTTTTCATATATTTTAATCACCGATTCCTATTACAGTATGATAATCATCATCGCTGCTACTGAACTAATTGTTCTTGATTGAATCAGATCACGGATAATACTTTTAGAAGTCCATCCTTGAGTCAATAGGCGTTAATTAAAATTCATTATTAAAGAGAGAGGTTCCATGTGAACTGCCTCATAAGTTAGCCCCGGATTCTTAGGTTCAAACCTATTTTGTTACCAACCTAATATTCTCAAATTTTTAATTTTGTGGTTAGTCTTTTGCATAAACTAATATTATTCTTAAATTTAATAGGACCTAAAAGAACCTAATTTATATGTAATGACCTAATTCGGTTTTAAGAAGCTAAAAGGACCTAATTTGATGTACTGATTGTGTCCGACTTGTAACGATTTGATGTGCTTGCGCACACTATCACTTGTGTTGGCGATAATAGGTATGGTGGATTGTTGCCTGGATTGTTTAGGTTTGCAGATTCGATTTTTCTACTAAGTCAATTCACAGGTTGCTGTTAAGTTCACATCTGATTTAATTACCAAGCACATACATCAATCCCAACCACCACCACTAATTATACTTATTCATCCTGACCATGGATAAGGCTATACAGTACTTCATTTCTTCTGACCACGCTTCTGACTATAGAGTCTACACACAGTGTTACCACTTCTCGCCACTGCTAGCCTGTCCTTCGTCACGAAGTACTTCCCTAACATGATTAGTGGATGACATTTTATTACTTTTAGGTCCACTATATAATTATACAAGGC
Source organism: Vandiemenella viatica (assembly GCA_031002005.1). NCBI lineage: Eukaryota > Metazoa > Arthropoda > Insecta > Orthoptera > Morabidae > Vandiemenella > Vandiemenella viatica. The sequence goes on along the minus strand of JARYHS010011408.1, from coordinate 302,122,418 downwards.
CGCGCTGTAACCTTAACACTACTCTTGTGGCGGCCAGCTACCGACTCCCACAGCGGCTTACTACAGACTGACAACAATTATAATTTTACACTGCGCGCCTCTGCGCTTAACAATACTTCGTGGCGACTTTAAGCTTTACAAATAATATACATGGCTTAATACTGTCTTGCCACAATCCCAACCAGGTTTAATTTTTTGTTACTTGGAAATGACAGTTTAAAATAGCCAAAAAATAAATCCAACAACTTGAAGAGACAGTTTAACCTAACCATTACTTTAAACCCATACAAAACCATTACTTTAAAGTGGTCGTGATAGCTGATCATTATAGCTTCCATTACATCACAATATCAAAAATAACATCAACTTATCCATAATTACTACACAACTGACATCACAAAATAATGTTCCAAAATACACAATCTCTCTTGCATCTGCAATGTCCAAAATGACACCAAAATTCATTGTTCTGTAACGGTGCCACATAACTAAAAAGTATATTACAAAAATTATACAAAAGTTAGTGCCGTCATTAACAAAATTGGTGCTCACACAATTTGTCAATATACACTCTTTTCATTCTTAGAAAAACATATTTACAATGTAACAAACTTAAAAAATAAACCATGAGTGGTTTAATGCTGCGAGGTACAACCCCCCCTTCAAAAAAACAGTCATGGAAGGTGGAGTACACAGCTTCTTATGGGCTTCGTAATCCAATCTCCTCACTTCAATTAAATTACATAAATTCGTAACGACTCTGTTGTGGCATATTTGCCAAGTTAAACACACAAAGACAATACGTTGGGGCTATTCTACAACCAAAACTTTCATCTGAAAAAAATTCTTTTATATAATGCTTGGGCAAAATGAATGTAATCACTAAGATTCTATGCCCTAAAACATACACATACATCACCATTTAAGCATTTTGTAGTAGGAAAAATCATCATTTGAAAAAATCATCATTGATACATGTTGGCATAAAAGACATCATCCCATCATTAAAACATGTTATGGTGAAATTCATCATAATTGAAAGCTGTTATAATATTATCTTAGTACACTTAATCATTTAATTGGCTCTTTGCAAACATGACATAGCAAACATTAAGGCAAAACTATGTGGCTTGCCTTGTGAACAAATCGTCATGCATTGACAATCTCCAAAATTACACATGTGAAATTGAGCAAAGATATGGTCTTTTTCTTTCTTCTTCTTCAATGGCAAGCAGTTCAGCTTGAAAAATCATCTTTTAATCTTACGCATATCCGGCTTTACCCCCCCCCCCCCTTCTACTGATGGCAACATGAAATAAACCAAAACAACTTAATATCATGCAGATACATGTTCAGCCCTCCTTCTACTGAAGTGCAGTGAGGATAAGGATAAAAATCAAATTACTGTATTTTACAATGAAGTGTTAAACAGCAACAGCATCAATGAAAGCATAAGTGTCTGGATCTCAGTTTTTTTTTTCTATTTTCTATGGGTGAACCAAATCTGGAAACATTCCGGTTCCTTTGAAGGTAAAACCTAGACAAGGCCACATCCCACAGTAACCGATTCCCGATAACTACTGTGATTTGTAGATTAAAGTTGTGATATCCTAAAAAAAGAATGATGAATCGCAACAGCATTGATTAAAAACGTTTCCATCTGGATCTCAGTTTCAACTATGGGAAATCAAATTTGGAATTTTGTAGTTTCCTTTGAAGGTACAACCTGGACCGGGCCTACTCCCACAGGAAACTGAGTCCTGAAAACTGCTGTGGCTCTTTTAAATTTGGACTGTTCATGACTATAACCACCAGAAAAACTACAATCAAGTTTAAATGTTTGAATGACAAATATTGGCATAAAGTTCTACTGAAATAGGTAAAAAAGTCCCTTTCTGGCATTATATGACAAAAATACTTCACATCCCAAAATGTGTACTGGTAATAGATCAACTTAATGGACGATGTAGCTCAGGATTTGGTTGCCTATCCCATGCTAAAAGAAAAACGCTTGCCCTTAAATTTAACTACTTTGCTGCCCTCGTGGAATAAATTCAGCTTACTTTTGTATGGTGGTGATTTGATCTGTTTCATCTTAACGTGTACACCTGGTTCTTTTTCTTTGCACTTTTCTTCTTTCTGCGTTTTCTACTTTGCAGAATGGCGTTACCCCTTCTGAAAGAGGCAGGTGAACGCTGGAGGATAGGGTCTTTCATTAGGTTGTGTATCCTCACATGGTTTATTGCTAAGAAACATTTGACACATTCGCGTGCCTTCCAGTGGGCAAATTTATCTTCATGCTCTAATGAAGATAGATCATCTAATTTTGAAAAGATAAGACAACAGATTCAAAAAGCAGATTTTTTTTTAGACAGGGAATAGACTAGCCATGAGCGAGTCACTTCTCCACCCAGTGGCGTAGTAACCGGAGGACTAGGCAGTGCCATGCACCGGGGCCTCCAAGCTTTGAGGAGGTCCCCTGCCAGCAAAACTCACAAAGATATGGCACAGCTTTTTTTTTTTTTAATTAAAAAAATAAAACCTAGTATCTTCTTAAAAACTTTTGTTCATGCAAAGGTTGTTTTTAGTTAGGAAAGGACCTTCAGTATTAGGGAAATATTTTGAATCCATTTTAATTATTTCTGTTTTCAGACCATTTGTCAGAAATGATTTCCCAGTAATCTTATCAAAATGTAGAAGTCCAATATCATGCTGTTTTTTTACTTCTGGCATGACATAAATTTGGTTTTCCTACATCATCCACCCTATCACCCCCACTAAGTTTTTCTCCTACTAAATTACTAATGTTTTCTTCAAATTCTCCAGTAGCCTTAGAACTGGTAGCTAGCCTGACTTCTTAATCTCGTCACACTCAAAACAAAATTCCTCATCTTGTGCTAAATTAGTGTTGGATACCTTGGATTTTATTGTACATGTTGATGTAGGTAACTCCTTAGAACATGTCAAACTTCCAGTAGCGGACTTCTCGAAGTACTTATAGGATTAAAATAAATAACTCTCGGGTTTTCTGCCGGTTAATTGATTTATTTAGTTCTTTTACTTTTAACGTTTCGGCAACTTCCATCGTTGCCTTCATCAGGTTAACTCTTACAAACAAGGACAAGACACTGACTCGCGAGCCAGTAAATTGATTGGTCGGCGATGTACACGGCCATAGACGGGGTCAAACTGGTTTGGTTGCATCTCGTGGCTGCATCCCATAGCTCAGACTGGATGGCATTTAGTAGATCCATGGCAGTATCTTGAGTGGTCACCCATCCAAGTAAAAACCACGCATAATGTTGCCTTAACAGTTGGCATGTGCGGTCACCCATCCAAGTGCTCTCCACACTCATCGTTGCTTAACCGGCGGCATTACATGAGGTCTCTGGCGACTTATCTCCCATTGGTCGACGTCGTCTGCTCGGAAGGTTGTGTCTAACACGTTGCTGTTTTAGGTCTTTTACGACTGGCTCCCAAGCCTCGCTCAGGAACAGACCAGCATCTCTGTTAATGCTGTTGTCACTTAATCGAATCTCCAGTGCTTCTCTGATCACTGAGTCCCAGAAATATGATATCTTAGCCAGAACTTCAGTATTGTCGAAGTTGATGCTGTGAAAATTTTCTATACCATGTTCTGCTAATGCGGACTTGTCCAGATGTAGTAACCGCAGATATCTTTGGTGCTCATTGTGGCATTCCTCGATAGTTCTTATAGTTTGTCCGATGTATACTTTGCCGCATTCACAAGGGATCGAATAAACGCCTGGAACTCTAAGGCCAAGGTCGTCTTTCACCGTGCGTAACATATCACGTATGTTCATAGGTGGGCTGAAGATACTCCTTACGCCATATCGTGCTAAGATTCTTCCGATTTTTCCAGAAGTATTCCCGGTATAAGGCAACACAGCGGCGGTTTTTGGAGACTCTTGTTCAGGTGTTAGTTTTGGTTTCTGGGGGAGAAAGGCCTGTTGAATATGTTCTTTGGAATAACCATTCTGTCTGAAAACTTGCCGTAGGTGCCTTAGTTCTTCACGTAAGCTATCATTGTCCGAAATGGCTCGCGCACAGTGGACCAGTGTTGTCAAAACAGTTTTTCGCTGAGCTGGGTGATGAAAACAGGTAGCCTCCAAATAAAGATCTGTGTGTGTGCGTTTCCTGTAAATGCTATGCGCCAAAGTACCATCTGGCTTACGTTTAATTAGTACGTCCAGGAATGGCAGCATGCCACCTTTCTCAATCTCCAAGGTAAAACGTATGTTAGGATGGATTGAGTTCAGGTGTTGCAAGAATTCTTCAAGCTCTGCAAAGCCGTGGGGCCAAATTATAAATTGCGAAGTGAATAAGGGTTGTTAAATAACCTGGAATAAATAAATAAATAATTATAGGTTTTTGTTTTTCAAATGAAAAAAGGGGTTGTGTTGTGTGCCACTACCCACAACAGTAAACTGCATAAAGCTTGGGTTAGGGCTGTAAGTATTGTATTGTTTCTCTATTTTTTAGCAGTTGCCCAGGATTCTTAACAACTTTTTTTTTTCTCTGTCCAATAGTTTACCCGAACCACTAAAATTCCACATCAGGTTTCAAAGGTTTCCGAATCCAAGTTCATAACACCTTATTGTCGCCAAACTTATTAAAGATTCCAAATTTTCAGCCTAATACAATATTTAGAAGTGGGTGAAAATTGAGTTGGCAGATTTGATTCAAAGTTAGTTTCATAGTTGCCTAGCTTGACTTGTCTATAACTATGTGTTTACTAATCTAATGAAAGTGTCTTAAAAATACTAAACAACCACACTTAAAGCCTCTGAGCGCGGCCCTGAGCAGGTACCTGCATCGGTCAGTAAACCATATAAAAGTTTGTTTTACTGTACCTACCAACCATGTTTAGGTTTCCGCGTGTTATGTACTAACATTATTAATTATAATGGTATTCAATTGAATTTCACCGTAAATAAACACAGTTCGATTCGACATCATGTCACTTACAAATATTTATATCGCGCGTATTACCTACTGTGGAAAACAGAATTTCAATAAATTAATGAATGTGGGTATTTACCGTAAAAATGTCAAATATTTTTGTTCAAAGCGCTGCCATTGACAGTAATTTAACTTATTATATCGAGTAGCTTGACGATCGCTTGTGACAAATTCAATGCAAATAAAATGCACAACAGGCCACACTAATCAGATCAGCAACTAGCCAATGGAAAAAATATGGCTTGTCTTATATCTCTAGAACAAAACTTGCCAGATTAGGTGCCGGGCAGGGGCTGCTGCTATTGGCCCATTGAAAGACATCTCCACAGAGCACGCAATGTACCTTACGATCGTGTACCAGTTACTAAAAACTTGCACAATTCGCTGTTTACTTACTCCCTGTCGCTGTGTCACGAAAGCTCACCAGCCACGCGCGAGAATATTTGAATATGAATTATATTGTTGGTTTATTTTGATTTTTAAGTTTAATAATTTGCCAATTTTGCGCCTCCCATTCAGCCGCGCCCAGGGCACGTGCCCTACCTGCCCCACCCTAGGTACGCCACTGCATGCAGGTTTGGTCAACTTGTTAGTGGAGAGAGCAGTTGAAGGTGAGAATTGCAAAGGAAAACAGAAATTAGAATATATGAAGCAGATAATTGAGGGCGTGGGTTGTTTGGGGTATGTTGAGATGAAAAGATTAGCACAAGATAGGAAGAGATGGAGGATTGCATCAAACCAGTTAAGAGACTGATGAAAGCAAAGACACTTCTTATCCTAGCTAGCAAAGTAGATTCCGACTTTTTTAGAGGCTAATCTTTCCCGCATGGCTAGGAACCCAGTGGAGCAAAAGACTGGGGAAAAAAAAGGGGGGGGGGTCAGATGGTTACATATTTCCAAATTCCTGAGGGAATCGCAGCATGTGATGAACTTCATATCACATTTTCATATGCTCGAGTGACTTTAGAAAAACTTTACACTTTGCGGGGTATACATGGCATCTCATATCCAGCTTGTATTTATACGTCACTTGACGGAATAAAAGTAGCCTGCTTAGACCAAAATGCATATTATGGGGTACATGCATGACACTTTTAAACAAGTTGCCATCAGTAAACAGCTTGTTGTAAACGACAAGTCTAAAATCATTCTAGGCCATACTTAGAAGCTACAGAGGAAATATACACCAAACTGAGAGTAATAAGGGGACTACTTAAAACCATATTCTTCTAAAGTAACCCTTTTTGGTAGTGGCGGGGTATGGTAGCTTTATGATGATTAGTGTAAGAGGGTTTTGATGGGTGGATTCATCATCGTGAGGGGTTGATGCAATGTGTGGGAAGTGTCCCACCGATGAAGAGACGTTGCCGAATGTCAAGCGGCACAAAAGCTAGCGTGATACACACCAGTGGTAAGTCGAATTCCAACATGGTGGACACTGTCCAACATCCATAAATAACTGCCCACACCATGTACAACGCATCTGTACTTCAATGGCAATTGTAAAAAGGCTCTGTAAAATTGTAATAGCTACTTACCACATGTGTTGCTTCATACATAATTCTCACAGATGTATATTATAAATCATAAATACTTCATATTTTGTTACAGAAAACCATCTTTCAATTAATATTCAAACTCTTTATTTGGAAATTGTATTAATTCAGTAAACTATATAAATAAAAATGAAATGTTGTTTATTGGTAAGTGCATCACTCGAAAACAGACCGATTTGACTAATTTTTTTTTATGTGTGTAATAGTCTGAATAAGATTTTTAGGGAAAGAAAAATTGGAAAAGTTGGCCACAAAATTCGAAAATTTGGGAAAAAAACTAAAATTGCTTTCCTTAAGGGATTTTTATATGTACTCAAGACCATAATTCATGATTCGAATGATGGATATGTGTAGTTCTTTTTCTGTTTTGTTTGTTATGTTCAAAGATTGAAATAAGTCAAACGTTTTCAATTAAAAAAGAAAAAGAGCTGGAAGGTCTTGAGAAAAATCTGGAAAAATGCATTCCAGCCTAAATTAAATATGCCAGATCTGTTTGATGCAATTTTGCACAAGCATACTTTAAAATAAACAGAAAAAGTTTGTATATATTTCATTTGCAAAAACCCAACTCCTCTCTTCCTATAGTCCCCGCCCCCCTAAATTTTTGCCATTGTTCTTTATACATGCCAATAGTTTGTATCCAATATCGATGAAATTATACACATGCATACACTGAAACAAACAAAAATACTGTCTACATTTTGTTGCAAAACCTCATCCCATTTCCTCCTTTACCGCCCTCCCCCCCTTAATTCTTGCCAACATTCTTAATACATACCCACTGATAAAAATCCCTATCAATGCAACTTTGCACATGTACAATTTAAAACAAACAGCAAAATACTGATTAAATTTGGTTCAAAAACACAACCACTCTCTACCTTCACACCATCTTAATTTTTGCCATTGTTCCTTATACAAAGCTGTAGTATTTAGACAATTTTGAATGAACTCTACACACACATACTTTTAAAATGAAGACAAAAATACCGTTTCCATTTCATTTACCTGACAACTCTCCCCCATCATCATACTAGAGCAAAATTTGTACTTAAAACCATTTAGTTTTTTTTCAAATATCTCAAAAACAGTGGAGAATTTGCCAAGTGGATAGTGACATCCTAAGAACCCATAACATTTCCTGTCAGTGTTGGACCGATTCTGATTAGACAATTGGTGACCAAGAAATTCATACTTGAAATTTAGTCCCACATACTCCAAATCATCCCTTAACATGAGGTCCTACAATTGAAAGAGAATTTGTGGAAATCAGTGTGAATAGGTGCATTGTGGGCTGGAGTGTTCACTAATGTGTGGGCATTGTAGAGGATCTACATGTGTTATTGTCATATATAATGGTTGAGATAATGAAAGACGGTGATGAAGCTGAACATTAAATTTCATCCAACGAGTTCAGTAATAAAAAATGTTTATGTCTTTAATAAATTTGCACACTAATTTTTTTAAAAGACGTCCGTTTAACGGTTAGGCAAGAATGCAACAAACATCTTCTGTTTTATTCACCACAGAGAATATACAATATCCATGGACAGCATAGATACTAAGACAATTTTATTTCGATATCATATTATAACACCCCCACTATACCGAAATAAGTGACAGCCTCATACAACATTACAAAATATTTGAATCTGACATTTCCATATCGATCAATTTTGTCTTGATAACATCTGCTGTAATAGGAATGCCGGAATATTCAATTGCCATAATCATAGGTGGAAATCGTTCTGGTAAACCTGCCAGTAACAACGAGCCAATCCATTTGTCGTTTATACCAAATCCAGTTCCACTTAATCTTTGCGATGTCTCAATAATATCTGTCACATACGACGTCATTGAATCACAATTATCAAGCCTGATTGATATTAGATGATGAAATAAGGTTATTCTTCATGTAAACCTGGTATCATCAAACATAGTTTTAAGCTGTGCTCATAGTTCCTTCATTGTTTTAGCTCGTTTTATATGCACATACAATGCTGGATCAATTGTAAGAATTACCTTTGCTTTCGCCTTTGCATCATCTGCGGCTGCAGTGCTAGTACTTCCTTCTTCCTTTATTAAAATGGACATGGTTTCTAACACCAACATATTCTCCACCGCAAAAGCCCATACATCATAGTTGTCTCTCCCTTTAAGCTTAGGCACATTAACTACAAAATTCAAAGCCATCTTCAAGCGCGAAACTAATTATTTATAAGATTATGACTTTTCCGTATTCTGTTTACTTAAATAACGAAGAAAATAGCTCTGGGTCACAGATCTGGGCCCATAATCTATTAAAACACGTCTGTTTAATGGTTAAGCAAGAATGCAACAAACATCTTCTGTTTTATTCACCACAGAGAATATACAATATCCATGGACAGCATAGATACTAAGACTAAGACAATTTTATTTCGATATCATATTATAACAAATTTATAGGTCTGCAAATTGTTTCATCATTTTCTAGGTTTATTTCTGTCAGTTCATATATAATTCTAAGAGCACAAAATCTCAATGTATTGTTCCAAGCAGACAGAATGATGCAGACACATGTGGGAGGTGAGTGGGATGGTGCTATAAGCTGAGCTCTGTGCACTGTTTCTGAACGTTTTGATGCATATCTCGCAAATCGTTTATCACAAAGAAATGACCAATGTATCAAATGTATCACACTAATGCTCCAAATGTGATCTACAACTCTGATACTAAGTCTTGACTGTATAGCATGATAAAATATTAGTTTGGTTTTACTTTTATACAATAATTACGTCAAAAATTACGCATTCATTAAATGGCTAACCTGCCCAAATCACTTAGCGTGCAATGAAATTATACTAAGGCTGATAGTTTGATAGTTTAAGTGCTACTAGACATTAATACAGATTATAGCAAGCCCTAGTTACACCCATTTGGCAAGGGAAAAAAAACCATGATGCGGACACGTCAGAGACAGGGATTTTTCAGGACTTATTTCTTAAGTACCAAATAACATCTGTGCCAATTTTCAGCTCAACACTATTTTTTCCTGAGCTTCATGACTGGGGAGTGGCACACGGCACTCTCGGCCCAGCGCTGATTCATTTGTAGTTGTTTTGATGCATATCTCAGCAACTGTTTGCCACAGACTGACAAACTATATACCAATTTAACGATGAAACTGTCTACTGCAACTTTGGTCATATGTCTTGATACAGTACCTTTGATAATTTTTCAGCAATGCAAAGTAGGTTTTTTTTTTCTCTCCTTAAAAAAAATGGACATTTTAACGTACAGCCTTCATGATAAAATGCGAGTGTGCTGTTCCTTTTACACATTAATTATGCCCGATACTATACTTTTATGCAGTGGTTAGCCTCTTCTGATTATGTAGAGTGCAGTAAAATGTTACCAAGGCTGACGTTTTAAATGTTACAATGAATTTACATTGATTTGGAACTCTGGCCCTTCTGACCTGGGGGAAAAAAATGATGTGGTCACCCAAGAGGTCTGGACTTCACAAGACTTGTTTGATATGTACTAAGGAATGTCAGTGCCAAATTTCAACCCTACATTTTGAGGTTACCACTAAAATCTGCTTAAAATTCCTGGGCTATATGCCCCATTTCCATGGGTAAGGGCATGGCCCAAAACATTGTTTTCTTTTTTGTGCTTGTGTAAGGTTTGTTATGACTACAGCTCTGCTCCTTTAAATTTTGGTGATTGATGGTTTTATTTCTCCCATTTTCCATGATTTTTTTAACTATTACTTTAAAATTAATATCTCTCACACACACATTTTGAACGATACTATTTTAGTATATCATTATTATTGTCACTAATGGTTAACAGTTTCATGTATTTCTGTACAATTATCAAACATAATGGTATTTACCTTTTTCAGAAATATTTTTTACAGCTTTGAACAAAAACAAGTCTACAAAGTTAATATATGCTGTTGCTTGACTCAGACTTCCAGCTACGGAATGGGCTCTTTTATCCTGGAATAAATTTTCAATGGATGTTAATTCAATCTTTCACTTTTTAATTAAAAATACAGGCAATGTTATAACCAATTAAGGTAAAAGCATGGTGGTGGTCCATTATAAATTATGAAATGAGAGACCACTATTACTACAAAATTTTATTGTAGTGTGGTAACATTTAAAAAATAATCTAAATACGCAATATCTCTAATGTGTTCTTACAATTAACTATCAAACTGTTATGTAAAATAATTTTCAAATACAATACTATTTCTTAAATTGATTAGTGCACTCCAATAATTTGAATTTAAGATAGGCGAAATCATGATGTAGCGAAATATAAATAAGTGAATCTTGGGTAACTTTGTCATCAAGATATGCCAGATTCAATTTGGAAATTCAGTTCATTTTTTCAAATTGTTTTAGGTAAAAAAAATATGTCAGTTATTAATTGTACTGTTACTAACTACAGTGACCAAATCAAATTTAAGTCCATGAAAACTTGATGAAGTGGCCGATAACATTATCAGGATCTGGATGCACAGTGAAAACCACATATTAAGACTTCCTCAACTACCAAATACAAGGTAGGGTCAAAAAGTTCCTGGAATTGGTTAATAAAAATTTATTGAAACAATCCTGAAAGCCATTTTTCGAAAGTTGTTTCAGCCACTTCATTGCATTTTCAATCACTTCTGACGAATCAGGAAAACGTCATCCCTTTATTGTCATTTTCAGCCATGGAAATAAGTAAAAATCTGGTGGTGCAAGAATATGGAGGGTGTTCCAGACTGGTAACATTGTTTTTGTAAAGGTACTATTTCACCATTAGAGATCGATGTGACAGAGTATTGTTACGTAACAAGAAATTTTTTGAATAGTTAATCAAATTGCAATGGAGTGCACTCTCTGGTGGCAATTTCCCTACACACCCATCTTCCCCCTTTCCTGCACCCACCTACATTTGCCCTCTGCAAATTTTAACTTTAAATTCTTTCATAATTTTTTGTAAATTATTCAATCATTTCTCTTGGTAACTTATTCCAATTCCTGACACCCTTACCCAAAAAAAGATAATCTTCCTACACCCTTGTGCCTGAAATCAAGTGCCAGCTTGTGGTCATGGTCATCTTTTCCCTTCCATGCATTACTTGTAATTCTTACACCAATATCTGTCCATGCTTCATCACCAACATACGACTTGAACACTCCCAAGACCCTCTTCACCCTCTTCCTGGCTTCCAATGAATCCCACTTCAGCTCTTTTATCATATCTGTTATTAATTGCATTCTATAGTAATTTCCACAAACAAATCTAGCAGCCCTTTTTTTGCTACCTCTCCAACTCCCGTACTTGATACGCAAAATGTGGGTCCCATACTACACTACCATATTCAAGCAATGGTCTGACAAAATCACAAAAACGCTCGTTTCACTCGTAAACTGCCGTTTTCTTCATCCCATAGTTTCTGTAAGTTAGTGTCTACCACGTTGATTTCCCCAGCAACTTACAGAAGTTGATATTGCCACACTGCTCTAAATATGACATTTTACGATTCAACAAAAGAAAGAAAATATGTTTAAAATATCATGCACCACACACACAAAACCAACTACAACTAGCTGCTGGATGGAACAGTACCTTCCTCAGTAGTGTTGCTAACCTCCCAAACAAAAATTTAACTTCCAGCTAACAACTACTTGATTGTATACGACAATTCTGTGATCTTTTTGAACCTAACTCGTAGAAGTCACTCCATCAAATGTACTTTCTCACCTTTTTCGATGTTGATATTTTCTTGCAGAAAGGTGGCATATATACTAATGTACATATGAAGGCAACAAATCTACAACAATACTTAAACTTTGTCAGTTGTCATTCTTTCCATACTAAATGTTCCCTCCAATACAGGATACAGTCTCACCATCCAATGCTAACCAATCTGTTCCAATGAAAAATCTCTCCCTAGACTCCCAAAGCCTATCACAAACTTTTATTTCCCACTGCTACTTATCTGATCAACTTTATCCTTCATAATGGGAATGATTTCCTACATTCCTTCCCCATTATGCACATCTTTCTCCACAGAATCCCACACACTGGCCTACACACATACTTCAAAAGACCACCCAATCTCTAGAATCTTGAGTGCACAGATATTAATCTTGGAGCACCATGGCCCATCTTTGATTTTCTTCAAATCTCTGATACAGATTCACTTACCACAGTAACCTATCAATTGTAACAAAATGGGTATATCAGCTGCCTTCTACACAATTTCTTCAAAGTACAGGGTGACTATAATTAAAGTTTAAGTTTCAAAACGCTCTAAAAAACGAACCACTGATTAGAATGGCGTCAAAATTGAACGGCGTATTATTGACGAAGGGGGAAAGAACATAATAAAAAACACCCTCTCTTGCTGGCAGGTCAGAAGGAAACAACTCCTGTACATGGCAAATTTTGTACGGATAGCATTGCAGGATGTTCATAGAATGTTATGCACCGTGCTCACAGGCCTGCCCAATGTTTGGGCAATTCTCCATGCACTGCATGGTTGCACACCACCGCTTGACGCCTCCTGAACTGCTGTGGCCACTTCATCAACTACTGCCAAATCACATCTTTTCCTTCCTTTACCAGACTGCACATCAAACGAACCTGAATTTTTTCATCATGACAGTCATCGGTCCAACGCCTTTTTTCACACCCTTGAGGGTCCTGAACTTCTGCAGAGCTACTGGTGCAGAATCACCGTTCATGTTCTTCAATAATACGCCATTAAATTTTGACATCATTCTAATCAGTGGTTCATTTTTTAGAGTGTTTTGAAACATATTTTAATTATAATCACCCTGTACACACTAACAAATATAGTACAGTATTTGATACAAAGGTGCAGTAATATCTTCAATTCAGTTAATAACATTATTGACCATTTCGCCAGATATTTACACAATATTTAAATGGCCATATTTAATGACGTATGTATTAACTACCAGACTGATTTTATCATTTTGATTCCTTTTGCTTCCTGTTTTTACTTTAGCTAACCTGGCATTTCTTAAACCATTTAGGGATGGAATTTAAAATCCTGTTAGATTTTATTTACCAACTTCAATTTGATGTAATTTTGGTCCAACTGCACAGCTGAATACTTCAAACTGTTGCTAAAACAGGCTGTTTGATAGTACTGAATATTTATTACAAACTGTAGTGATATGCACAGATTACAAAGCTTTTTTTTTAAAAAAACAACAAAAAACAGTTTAGAAGAAATGTGGATTATTATTAGTAAAAAAAAAAAAGGGTAAAATAAAAGTTACATTTTTCCTACTTTTGGTCACATGACAGAAAAATGCGCTACAATTGATGATTGCTTCAATGACGTCATATGCCATTTATCCCTGCAGCTGCGAGTGGAGTGTTCCCTATTTTTCAAGTATTCAGTTATTTGTATTGTTTCTTTATATTAATGAGTTTTCATGCAAAATTTAGATCAGTTTTGTAGAAGCCCACAGCAGAATCACGCCAAAAATAGATGCCTTATTGGTTTGGCTTAGTTTGAAAACAGTGCTTTTATTTAAAAACAGCAATCTAAAGCTGTGTTCACACTTGTACTGAAACTTGTATCAGGATTTTTGTATTTGGCAAGTCGTGGCACTTCAAATGCTCATACATGTAGTTAATATCAGTGCATCTCATACAAAAACTGTCATAAATTTTGCATATGCTCATTTTACCTTTGATTTGTATACAGGTCTAATACAAAAACCTGTGCATTAGCCAAACCTTACATAACCAAAAAACTCAAATGCGGGAATTAGTAATATATACCATACTTGGGAAGTTGTCATTGTTCACTCAGTTTATGTTGTTTTTCAGTTTTGAAGATATGCTTAAAATGTTTGTAAAATGCTTATTATCCCAAAAAATTGTAAAGCCTTCAAAGAAAAACAATTTCATATTCTGGAATATTTTCACAAAAATTAGTCTGTAATCTTACTAACACCAAATAGTACAGAAAGAAAATGCACACAGAAATACTGAAGCAATAATGAAACCTTATACCCTCAGTTTGCTGACAACCCACCTTAAATCAAGCTGCTATTTGAATGATGATGAAATGAAAGATGTCATACTTCAAACGTGACTTCTGACACCGGATTTCTGCAATGAAGCTTTTTCCTAGTCAGAGACATCTACAGATTTTCTTTTTTTTTTATGTTGAATGTGTGTACATTTCACTACTTTGTTTTAGCACTACATTTTCTTCACCAAAATTACACTAGAAATGATCTTCACAGAGAAGTATATGGGGAACTAGTCACCAGAATTCTTGGTTTCTATGAGCAAGCTGCAGCAACGCTTTTCATATCTCACCTCTTTCGGGAATACTTACAGTTTTTGGGAGTTTTTATTGTTGTTTTTGTACACTGCTGTACAAACAACAATTACAACAGTTTACACATCAACTGACAGACACAAACAAGGCATTACTTATCGAGAGAATGAGTTAGTTGGCATGTGATGTCACAAGTGTCATGTTGCAAAGGCACTTTTAGGCGGGCTGATAAACACTTTAAATTTTAATGTCGAATTTTACTTAAAATACATACTTTCATCCATAGGTAAATAGTATACAGTGAATAATGTCTGTCAGGCAATTTCCCAAAAATAGTCAAATGTCCTGTTATGAACTAATTTGGAAAGAGAAATGGTGCCATTACATTTCCCGACATATTCCAGGTCTAATACCACTATCTATTAAAACATACTGAGAATGTTAAACTTGAAAAAAAAAAAAAAATATGGATCTAGCATCTAAGTCTAACTTCAGTAAACTGTTGCTGTATCATCCCTTGTCAAAACAATTTTAGGGTTAAAATAAACAAACTGTAAATTTGCTATTACCTACCTTTGGTAAACTTTCTTTGAAGTAGAATGTAACAAATAGGATGTCGAGTAAGGACAGACCAAAAGCAAAAAGTGCAGGATAAACAAACCAGTCTCCAGTCTGCCCATGAGACCACTTTGCAAACAAGGCACCAATTACAGGCCCCACAATAAAGCCAACTGAGAATGCAATCCCAACAAGAGCCTGCATTTGATTAAAAGGGGAAAAAAGAGGGAAAAGTAAGTTTTAGTAATATTACATTTCAGAAAAAAAGAAATATATGTCAATAATTTGACAGTACAACTATTAACAAAAAATTTAAACATTTTACTTTACATGCTTAACAATTCAGAATGGTAATTTTTAATAGATCCTAGAATAGATAATGATTCAGTGACATATGGAAAGCAGTCAACTTAATGCAAAATCATTACTTAACAAAACAGATATAGATTTGGAGGACACATAGTCACAGGAAAAAAGTTTATCTATAAAATTAAGCTCGTGTATACCTATTCCAGAAAACTGAAAAACTACTGAGCAGATTTTGATGGGTTTTCACCATTTTAGTCTGGAATGAGACTTGAATTTTATGGCATGTCTTTTGCTTCAACATTACATAACACCGGAGAGGTAAGTGAAAACCTGAATATATAGTGTGAAACACTAAAAATGAAATACCAACTAGATCTTGATATGTCGTAATTCATCAAAACTAATTGTTTTATTTCTGCACCTACCAGTTCCTTCCTTAAATTTCAGTTTTTCAATCTTTAAACACCATAGATAGAGCCATATTGAATGTGAACAACACACGAGGAAACTGTAAACTATGGAAAAAAACTACTGAGAGCTTCTTTGCTTTTTGAAGCAATGATCTCAGGACGTACAGATACAATTTCTAACATTTTGAAGTGAAATTATATTAACTGTTGAGGTTGAGTGATGCATATCTGATGGGTTTTAAGATGAAATTGAACTGTTTAAAGTCTTTAGTATTGGTACTAAAAACATTTTAGGAAAATAATTCTGGATACTTACTCAACTGAAGCTTTTTTGTTAGTTGTGCACATCGCAACACATTCTGGATTATAAAAATGTTAGTTTCTCTTATAATATTGCATTTATTCATTTTAAAATTAATTATGTCTTTCAATTATTGATTTCATATAATTTTGTATTTACTGTTTTACAATCCTGTCTTTTACACATTTCCTGCAAAAATAATATGCACACGCAAAGCTTTTTCCAGCCCGTAACAAAAACGCTGGCAAAGGTGGAGAAGAAATTAATGCAATGAAAAAATAGTAATACTGGGAACGAGGTTGGAGGTAATGTATAACTGTACAGGAATAATAGCCGGCATTAATATTTCCTGAGACACGAAAAACAAGAAAAAGTGAGGCAACAAATATGAGCAGAGATTTTAATTTTAGCAGTCATAGATGATTCTGAAACAAATTTAAAAGATAATTAACTAAATAATACATAGATGCAGAAAAAATTGTTTTAAATAATTTTTGGGCCAAAAAAATTTCATGTAAACAATACCACATGAGGAGATACACAATGTAGGACTTTCATATTCATATGAAATTGACAGTCCAAGAGCTGATTTCTCATGTATTTTATTGATCATTGCCAACAACATCACACAGAATCTGAAAGAATGCTGGGGAGCCATAAAAAATGATCTGTTGTTGCAGGAATATGACTATTGGGCAAGTAGTACAACATGGAAGAGAAGTCAGCTTTACAGATTCTGGTTTTTGTTATTCGAGAGAATATTGTACTGAAGTATTGCAAGAAGTAGTCTCCTTAACAATTCTTTTAGAATATTTTACTGGTGTCACCACAGCATATCCTTCAATGGAGTAAAGTGCAGAAATGACAGTGCTAATAGTTGGCTTGTAGAAAGCATGAATTTGCTTTTGGTTGGAGTGAATTTTATATTACGTATGACCCAACATACTTGTCCATTTGATTTTTTCTTATATTTTCTGCATATACAGGAAAACGTTCCAAAATTTTGTTCAATTTTTTTTTCACACAAAGAATTCAGTATTTTATGCCATTAATATATACTGAAATGCCAAAGCTCTTGAGACAGGAAAAAACAAATATACAGATGACAGTAGCATTGCAGAAGAAATGTTTAACTGTGACATGCAGTATTAGGGAAATTTGTAACTGCATGAATCAAATGAAAGGTTTTCTGGTATACTTACTTACATGAATTGATAGATTTTGAATGTGAAATGATAGTCATCACTAGAGTATTCCATTTCAGAAATTGTTCGTGAAATTAATATTTCTTAATCAACAGTGTCAAGTGTGCATCATTGGATATATACCATGTATACTGATCAGCCAGAACATTATGACTACCTACCTACTATTGATATAAATCCGTCCAGGTGATAACAGCGTCACCTGACGAGTAATGGCTGCTAGTCAGACACATGCACAGTGCATGTAGTATCTGTGAGCGCGCTATCTGTGAATGGTGAAGGCTATCAGAGTCTGACCGAGGGCAGATTGTGATCGCCCGGAGGCTGGGCACGAGCATTAAGGAAACTGCACGACTTGTCAGGTGTTCGAGAAGTGCTGCGGTGATTATCTTCAACGAGTGGCAAAACCAAGGTGAAGCCACGTCCAAATGTCGAGGGGTTGAGTGGCCACCCCGCATTACAGATGTCGGATGTCGTAGGCTGGGCAGACTGTTAAAACAGGACGGCCAGCGAACTGTGGCGGAACTGACTTCAGGCTTTAATGTTGGGCAGAGTACGGAAGATGAATCTCTAAATTTGTTAACTTAATTTTTTATATTTGAATAATAACAAACTTAAATATCATTCCTTGTCATTTATTCAAGTTGAATTTATAAGTCAGGTATCCTAAGCTATAAGGTCCTTTGTTAGCAATAACTGGCTGACTAGCATCGACTCATACATACACTAACGTTATAACTTGCTCGCTGGCTCAGGTTTTAGTTACTCTGTTGTTCCTATGACAATGAACACTTCTCAGTAAAAACCTATAGTCTGTTTCATTTTTGTTTCGAATTTGTTATGGTACAGTAGTTTAGGCCACACTGCGGGAAGTGATATATTCTTTGCTGCGTTTTTTGTTTGCTGCAGTCAGTTGTCTGAGTATGCCTGTGAGTACAGACGCGCTTCACTGTGAGCGAGGATAAAATGGAGAAGTTTTTCAAAAGATCTCTATGTATGCTACAAGTGGCAGTGGTGGAAGCAAATCAAATTTTTTTTAAAAAATATTTTATGGCAACTATTACCTGAAATATGGTAGAAGGAAGAGAAATAGGCTGCAATTAGAAAATGATTTGGTTATTTGCATTAAA
The DNA here is from genome assembly GCA_031002005.1 of Vandiemenella viatica. NCBI lineage: Eukaryota > Metazoa > Arthropoda > Insecta > Orthoptera > Morabidae > Vandiemenella > Vandiemenella viatica. The sequence continues at coordinate 302,103,649 of JARYHS010011408.1, read as the reverse complement.
AAAAAAAACATGATTCAACAATTTAAAAAAAAAAATAAAAAAAATAAACATGCGCAGCCTTCTCACTGAAGATTTTGTATTTTTATTGTATTGGAAGACCTAAACCCATTGCTTTTTCATTTACCTGACTTATAACCACGAAAGACTTGGTGACCCCTCATGGGGTCGCGATCTACAGGTTGAAAAACACTTAACTAAATGAATCTTTAAATGTGTGTAACCTGTGAGTCTCCAAAATGAGGCAGTAAAGATTAGAACAGTGGAACAGAAAAAAACTACAGCTAAAAATTAATTACCATTCCACGTCCTCTGGCTGCTGGTGATGAGACATCAGTGATGATCGCCATAGACAGACTAACATTTCCCTTGCTTATTCCACCAACAATTCTTGCCAGCACGAACAACACAAAAGACTTGGACAGAGCCCACAGTATATACGAAAGTGCAATACCTGTCTGAAAGAAGAATAAATTATTACTTACACCTAAATACATATAACATGAAATGAATATTACTAGTCAACTAGTATGGCTTCATATTATGTGTGTGCTTTTAGTGTAAAGGCAAATGCGAAAAAAAGAAAATACTAAAAAATTAAATAAACAGTAAGAAAAATTGATGGAGATGCTAAATGCCTCAAGTAGCAACAGGAAGAAAATGAAAGCAATTTTTTTAAAAAAAATATCACTTATCAATTTTTTTTTTTAAATTGAAAAAATAAACCAGGAACTGTATTGTAATTATTGAACAACTTTCTTTTTAAAAAATATATATTTAAATTTTTCAGACTACCAGGAAAGGTATGCAGTGGGCTATCCTGCACAATGCAACACAATTTGTGAAACCTCACTGCAGTCAAAGTATGGAAAGTGGAGAGTTAAAACAGTTCTTCCCGTACCTGATCTAATATGATTCAATTTACACCAAATTGACCACAGTAGGTTGAATCCTGGTAGTTTTCAGCAGGAATTGCTAATTTGCACTATGCCCTGTGGTGTTGAAGATGCCCATTAACTGTCTAGCTATCTGCAGGGCTGAAGGAATTAGATGTTAAACTGACAGAAGTCTTCCAGCCGTGTTTTGTATTTCCTAATATCTCCGTGGATGGGAAGAGACTCATTGTTCAGAATTCTTGACCATAGTTTGATTAGGACCTTTTGCCTTCTAATGTGAGGTGGTGGGATATTGCAAAACATCAGCAGCCACTGGATAGGTGTAGGTAGAAGTGTGCCAGTGGTTTGGCAAAGCTAAATGCCCATCAACTGGGTGTGGAAGCTATTAAGCCACTCACTGGAGCAATATTTACCTGTGGAGTAAATCAAGGCCAGGGCTGTTATTTTTAATGTATTCGAATTAGCTCCCCATGAAGTTCTTGCCAGCCGCTGAAGTAGATTATTCCGCCTTTTAAACTTGGCAGCTGTATTCTGAAGGTGCCTTTTGTAGGTTAGGGACCTGTGTAATGTGACACCCAGGTATTTTGGGGTACTGTTATACTTCAGCATCTGGTCTCTGAACAATATATTTGGCTGGTAGTTCATATGTTTGTTGCTAAGGTGGAATGTATCTATTTCTGTTTTCTGCAGATTAGGTTGAAGGCGCCACCTTCAACAGTATGCATCCATTTCCTAAAGGTCATAAGTCAGGATTTCTTCAGCCTCTGCAAATTTAGTTCTTTGCACTGTAAGATTGATGTCATCAGCATATACAAATTTGTGGGAGACTGTGGCAGGTCATGAGTCTATAAGGTAAAGAGTACATAGGAGAGAACTGAGCCTTGTGGTAGATCATCATTTAGGTTGTGAAATCGAATATGTGAAAACTGCGATCAATGAAATTTGCGGCCAACCTAAAATATGTGAAATCTGTGGCCAATACCTGTTCTCTTGTGTCACTGCTGGGCCATCCTAATCACTCTATAGGACCCTTTAGACGACCTGACCTGGTCTCACTAAATCGTGGCCTGGAAGTTTATACGTGAACAAATAGAACGGAAGCTAGTCAGTGACAACATTTTAGATTACACGCCCGAAACAGCCAAACTAGTTTCGATTTAAAAAAAAAAAGACACACAAATGTTTCGAATTAAAAAGCACATCACCTTATTTTGCAAGTTAAGTATTCTTTCTTAGAATTTTTTCACACTCGTTACTGAAAGTTGAATTTTTTGATGATCTGCAACACTGTTCAGAGACTCCAATGCAGTACTAACCAGATCGGGCTGGCCAAGGTCATCTTAGGGCAAATGTCCATTTTCCTAAAGTTTACGGGAATAAATAAAAAGACAATGATTCTATTAAAATTTATTTAAAAAATATTTTTGCTGTAACTGATGAAGTAACATATAATAAACTTTTGACGCACATCTGGAATATAATGTGTACTTTATTTGCTTTCTATAGATTTTTAGGTAACCCGGACATGTGCCCTTTTAATAATAAACCAAGGTAAAAAATAAAATATTAATTTTTTCACATTTTGTATATTATTATTATTATTATTGGCGATTATTCCCCTTTAGGAGAGCGATTGAACTTGAAATCACGATTTAATCTTCAGCTGTTTCTCCTCTTTTCTTCCCAAAACCTCTTCATCCTGTCAGAGTGCTCTCTCTTCAGTTTATCTGTCCATTTCTTTCCAGGTTGTCGTGTTGTTCTTTGCTCCAAATTAGCATTTGTGATCTTATTATGACACTCAATACGGTCTTCGAGATTTTCTATGTTGATCCGTTGTAGGCCCCTCTGGACCTCTTTCAGCCATTCCGCACCGCATTTACCCTTTCTTATGATGTCAAGTAATTTCTTTGCTATTTTAGTGTTTTCCACTCTGTAGATGTGGGTGTAAAACTTAGCTCGATGCTTTCTGATTTCTTCTGTTATTGTGTTGATCTTTTGATAGAGTTCATTCCATGGCCTCTTCACCCAAATGCCATTTATATTTATTGCCTCATATATTTTCCTCAGAATTTTTCGTTCCTGTTTTTCTATTTCTTTAATTTTGGAATGACCATCAATTACTATTGTTTCAGATGCATAGGTTGCTTCTGGAAGAATCACTGTTTTATAATGCCTTGATTTAATTTAATTTTAATTTAATTTAATTGCAATGGAGCACTCGCTCCGTTGGCAATTTCCCTACACACCCAACTTCCCCCTATCCTACACTCACCTACATTTGCCCTCTACAAATTTTAACTTTAAATTCTTTTAACGTTTTCGGTAGGTTATTCATCATTCCCCTTGGTAACTCATTCCAATCCCTGATACCCTTGCAACTACTGAAATGCATTTCTTGTTGTAGTAGTTCCACGTTACTCTGTAGGCCCTTTGAAGCTTGGTGATTCGGTTTAGTCCTGTATAATTTCGCCCGGATATTTAAAATGGGCAACTTGAGCAATTTTACCGTATTTTGTAACTAAGGGAGATGTATTTTCTGGTCGTCTTTTCAAATACTGAGTTTTTTCATAGGATATTTGCAATCTGGCTTTTTGTGCCATTTCATGTAGTTTTTCCACTGCGTGAATCACTTCAGTTCTGTTATCTGTGATTATTACAATACCGTCTGCAAATGCAAGGCACTTAAGTCTAATTCGGTTTTCTTTCTTGATACCAATTTGGATGCCTTTCATAAGAGGTTCCCATTCCCTGATAATCTTTTCCAGAAACATATTGAAGAGAATTCGGGATAGCCCATCCCCCTGTCGGGCTCCAGTTTTAATTTCGAAGGGCTCCGAGACTTTGCCCATGAAATTCACTTTGGACGTTGTTCCTGTAAGTGTCTGCTCTATTATTTTTCGGGTCTTGCGGTCAATCCCGAATTCTTCCATGATTTTAAAGAGGGTTTCAAGGTCTACTGAATCATATGCCATTTTGAAGTCGATGAATGTAATTACTGTATTTCTGCACTTTCTCATTTGTAATATTGTCTTTAAGCTCCAGATCTGTTCAGCACATGATTGACCTTTCCTGAAATCAGCCTGGTATTCGCCAGTTAGTGGATCCACTTGGTTCTAACCTGTTTAAGAGTGCTTTAGAGAGGATTTTATAAGCAACTGGAAGCAGAGAGATTCCTCTGTAGTTGTTGATGCCCATCTTGTCACCCTTTTTGTGTAATGGGTAGATCAGAGCACATTTCCAGTCATCTGATATTTGTTCTGTTGTCCATATGTCTGAAATTAAATGGTGCAGTTTTTGCGTTATTGTAGGATCATTCAGTTTCCAGAGTTCAGCAATTTTGTTTATTATGTATCGATATTTTGTTTGTTATAACAGTACATGTAAACTAAAAATTTTAAAAAAGTTGCATTATATGAAATTACATTTAATTTACCATTAGTTTTGCACAAAATCCACCAGCTTCTTATTTTACTTTACATAAATAATCATCATCAGACTCGTTCTCGGCAGATGGCCACATTATAGCATCATAGAATGGCATATGTTCTTCGGGAACATATTGTACCACTTTTTTAACATCATCCTCTTTTTGGCATTGATGCGATTCATGTCTGCAAAAGTTTTTGCGTTAGGAAGCTCAATTAGCTGTGTCGCTCTGCAACAACTTAAAAGTTATTATTATTATTATTCCTCCAATTTTCTCATAACCTAAACGGACTCCCTAAGTCATTACATAATAGCAATGTTCTACTATTTTAAATAACTCACACTGCCGTTCCTCCTTTCCCAAAGTTTTTTGATTTTGAGCTTCACTTGCGAGCACATACTTTTTAAAGTGCTTGGGCCACCCCTTGTTAAACTCTAGGATGCTGTCATTGTCTCCCAAAAAAATTGTTTCAATTTTCCCTTCATTTGCAGATGAGTCATTAATAAATTTTGAATATTGATCAGGTGTTTAGATTCTGTCCACTCTTTTTAATCATCTCTTGATAACAGCAAAGATACGATCACATGGGAGAAAACTGTGACCCTTCACTGGAAAATATTGCTCGATTGTTGCATTACGTATAAGGGAAAGGCCAAATATATATCGTAAAAACCATATGATTCCTGTTCTGCTCTGTACATCCAACGGAAAAAGGGTGGGTTTCTTCTGCAGTTTGAGCGATGAAATGTGCTACGAAATGATTATGGAAAGAGGAAACTTCATTTCCTCCTTTTTTCGCATTGCCTTCATGGTAGGTATAGATTTTGCTTTTTTCTGGTTTACAAGTCATAAATACAAAAACAGTTAACCTACAACCACCGATAGAATATTTTTTGCTGCACTGGTAATGTGAGGGGAAGGGAGATTTTGCATGAAATCTACATGATTCCATAAGTATCTGGCTTGTTATGACAATTCTTTTCTACGTCTTTTAAGGCAGAATAAAACTTGTGTTTTAATAACTATAAAACATCTGTAGTATTAACAGCTGTTTAGAAACATAGGCTACACATGTAACAATACGCTCAGAGCGACGGTTGGGCGGCTGTTAACAATACAACCAGTTTGAGCCTATTAAATAATAAACACCGATTTTATACTTCTACAGCATTGGTGAGAGTTCTGGTCACAGATTTCATAGGGCGCAAATGTCACTGGGGGCAGTTTTCGTGACACCTTGAAATCTACTCCTACTGAACTCAGAGTGCACCTGGAACAGGCAGTTACTTAACAGGTTTTCCTGTAAAGAAATTATCTTTTTGCAAGGAACTGCCTTGATCAATTTGAGAAAGAGACCTTCTCCCCAAACTGTATCGTATGCTGCCGAAAGATCTAGGAATACAGGTACATTTTTCATTTTCTTTCAAATATGTGGTAAGAGACAGGACCCGATCACTGCAGTCCCGACTGGGGCAGAATCCAGCTTATTCAACAGGGATCATGGCTTCGATTGCTGGAGCTATTCTGTTCAATATAAGCCTTTCTATTAATTTGTAAGTGACACTGAGTAAGGCTATAGGATGGTAACTTTGTGGAAAAGTTGGATCTTTTCCTGGTTTGATTAAAGCAATCATTTTTGTTTGCTTGAAGATCTGAAGAAGCCTTCCAGATTGTAGTATAGAACTGAAGAATGAGTCAATCCAACGAGATGTAGCTGGTCCACAGTTTTTCAATAGTTCTGGACAAATCCCATCTAATACTGCAGCTTTACCATTTCGAAGGGTCTTTAAACTTCCTGAACCTCTTGTAATGTGAATGGATGGGAGTATATAGAGTGAGGTTGAGTTTCACACTTTAGACGTTTAACCTCAGATTTGACCCGTCTAGTGAACTGCTTGCCCTTTTTTTTCTTGAAGTAGATACAATGTGATTTGCTATTGATTCCACATTAATGGATTAGTGTGCCCTTGAGGGTATTGATGCAGGCTCTAATTTACTAATAAGAGACGAAGCTTTTCTACTAGAATGGGTAAAAATCAGATTTTTAAGAGTTTTTATCCATTTATCTATTCTAGCATGGTCAAGTGATTCCAGCAGATATGTTGCCTTCTCATGAGATCTGTTTTCCTCACATTGTTTTCTAAGTCTTCTTGAGTCCTCAGTCCATCCTGGAATACAGTCTTTCCAGACGTCTCGCAGGATAGCTCTATTCACTGCAGCTTTTATTAGTTCTAAAAACCTTGCACAATTCCCTGGGACTGTTTTGATTAATCGAATGATAATATCAGTGTACTTCACTATAGGCTTCCAAAACTGCTCCACCGAGATTTAGGAGTGGATAGGATAACAGGTATCTGGATTCCTATCTTATAGATTATGGGTCTATGCTGACTGTGAGGGAAGTCACCGAGAACTTGTCTCCTTGTGTGACAGAAACCAGAAGAGACGAAACAGAGGTCGGGTGAGTAGTCTTGTTTCCAGCGAGTGGAATGAAATGTACCTTTATCTTTTGGGTCATGTATCAACATCAAGTTATTGACTTCAGCCCATTCTATTAATTTAATGCCGTTCTCATCACTCTGGTTATACCCCCACAGCGTATGATGGGTGCTGAAATCTCCAAGGATAATGCTATTCTTAGAGGTTAACAAGTAGATAGTTTCTGGCCAAGATGCAGTGGGTGGCTTGTAGATGTTGGTAAAAATAACTTTTTGCACCTTTAATGTGGAGGAAAAGATAGTTGGACGACACTATTAGAATGACCTTGAATTGGCATAAGTCATTCTTAATGTAGGCTGCAATACCATATTTTGCATGATGTGCTGTTACCATTTTATATCCAGGTATTTTTCCTCTAGTCAGCAGCTGCTTGTCGTTCTCTGTCAGAATTTCTTGCAGTATGACAACATCAACTGTCATGACTGCTACAGTACGTGTTTCTGAAGCTAGTTATAAGGCACCGAGCGTGGTGGTGTAACGGCTAGCGTTCTGGCCACGCACTCGGGAGGACGGCGGTTCAATGTTAACGCCTTCAATGTTAAGTTGACAAATGTTAATCTGGCAGCCTATTGTCCTTGTTTTTTTTTATCTGCTCAACGTCTCTCTAACAGCGAGGTCTTTAGAGACGGGAAAGGATGGGGGGCAAGGAATGGGAAGGAATTCGGTCATGGCCTTTTGAAGGAAGCATCCCGGCATTTGCTTGGAGTGATTTGGGAAACCACGGAAAACCCAAATCTGGATGCCCGGACGGGGATTCGAACCGCCGTCCTCCCGAGTGCGTGGCCAGAACGCTAGCCGTTACACCACCACGCTGGGTGCCTTATAACTAGCTTCGTGTACTTTTACCGAAACACGTACTGTAGCAGTCATGAAAGTTCTTTGTTTTTTCTTATTTTCCAACCTACGAAAATAATTGACATCTTTGTTTGACAGAGAAGAATGTTTTGTTGACAAATATTGTTACAATTTACTGGGAACCATTACTGAATTTTTCACCACAAACATAACACTTGGGAATTGCGCACTTTTTTCACACAAAAAACAACTTAATTATTTATCACTGTATTTCCGCTGCATCAACTTTTGTTTCTTTCTTTCTGGCTCAACGTTTCACCAGTTTCACTCACAGATGGAACACTCCATTCAAGGAATTTGTCCATCTTGAAGAAATAAAATAGTCTGCTAATTGTAATAGAATATATCAAGACTAGCTACCAACACAGTTTTCAGACCACTTCAGAGTACAGCTATGATGGAACTGTAATAATTGTAATAAGCAGGATTTATATACTTCAAAGAAGTCACATACACAGTGCCGACTGTTTTTACAGTGATGTTTAACAATGCATCGGTGCTACAGCACAGGAGCAAAGTAGTATTGTTGGAGAAGCACAGACACCGACAATGTAATAAAATAATATAAGGTTTGGAAATTTCTGCTAATCCCAGCAGTTTAGACTGAGGGAAAACAGAACATGCGGTAAATATAACAGAACCTCAAAGCACAGAACTAGAGGAGAGAAATAAAAACATTTAAAAAAATGAATAAACAAAACTAACAGCAACTGTGAGTAAATAAATAACATTTAATTTCTTAGAATATGACAAATGCAACAATTCACGGCAAGTGAAACTAAAATACAATTAATAAAAAACTTGACAATGAATTGCTTATAATGAGTAAAACTTCACGGCACACCTTTTGCCTTGTGGCACACCGGTTGTGGACCACTGACTTGAGCAGCTGGCAGTAATATACATGATAATACTTCTTTTCTTGTATCCAGTTGATATTACCAAACAATATAGAATTACATGCATATTCATCTTAATAGGTAATGTAGATTTTCAGAAACATTTATGAAAAAGTCGCCCATATTCCTTTAACGCGTTAATCCTATCAATGGTGTAGCCACTGTATTGGATCCAGATTCCCTCTTCAGTCCTGATAACATCGATAAGAGCAATTGTGTTAGGAAACTCAGGTGAAAAATGGTAATGACCTACATCAAAAAAGCCAACAACCTTCCAGCTGATATGATTGCATTCAACATCCAATATAGCATTTTATTAATAATACACTAATAATTTCACTTCTTATCCAGTGTTAGGCTTGGTGGCCAGTTAACAGTCTCAATCCATCCTCTTAACGATCTTTCTAAATCTGCCCTACCTCTGAGATGGTATTTGAGGATTTTTCATGGGATCCGGTCCATCTTCATCTGTAGTACATAGTCTATCCAAAGTGTTGTGTAGTTTTGCACCGTTTGGAGAACTGATTCAACTTTAAGTTCCTTCAGGACCTCATCCAACCTTTTTATTTCCAGTAGTGTGTAATCAGCTGTTCTTCTCATTAAGTCTCAGCAGTCACTAGTCTCCATTCGTCACCTTTGTGGATTGTCCAGGCCTCACTGCCGTGCAGTAGGGCAGGTTTAGCCAGGATGTTATGTAGTCTGAGTCTTGTGTGAAATTGAAGAGAGTCTGAAGGTGCTATTTATGGGGGGTGAACAGAAACTAAAGTTACAAGCCCAATATTCTTGGTGTGTCATCTGTTATAGAGAAATTACGAGTAGCAGTGTATGGTAATTCTAAGACATGCAACTGGCAGCAGTGCACCCACTAACAGCAGCACTAGTTGTAGGTAAACACAAATAGCGACTCGTTTGGAAAATTGGTCTTGCAAATAAACCTGCTCAGTTATTCAATTTCTGGGGGCGAAACATGTAACAGTGGCTGAAATTCATTGGCAGCTAGTAGAGGTAGCATGTTGCAGAATGATGTCAAAAGTTTGTGTCCAGTACAGAAAATGACGTATGAAGTTGTTTCAATGCTACATCATTGACCAACCTCCCTATAGCCTGGACCTTGCTCCAAGCAACTTTCACCCTTTTCTTCACCTGAAGGAGCACCTAGGAGACTGACGATTTGATTCAGACTAGGAGGTGAAATACTTTGTGACAACATGGATGAACACACAAGACAGGATTTTTACCGGGAAGGAATATTCAAACTTATCCAACAAAGCAGCAAGAGCCTAAATCAATATCGAGACACCATCAAAAAAATGGTTTAATGTATGAACTATCAGTTGGCTGCATTGGTTTTACAAAATAAAATGTTAATGGCTTTGTAGCCTTAATATCCGACCACCCTTCGTATTATGCCTCTAACTTTAATGAATTTTGTGATTTTTTATAAAAGATTTTGTTGTTTTCACAGCCGTCATAATAATATATAAAATGCCTTACGGGATTAAGGTTGCATTGAAATAATCCTTTCTCTCTGTCTACCCAACGTTTCGACCAAGGCTTAGGTCTCCTTCAGGGGCCATCTTCCAAATCTGCTACAGACTTGTATCTGCTGGACACTGGCCTCATTAGTTGTTTACGTATTTGTACTGACGATTGTCTCACAATATCAATAATCCAGAGATGCTGTTTATGATTTAATATTTGTGGGTCCAGAGTTAATTATTAACTAACACACATTTCCAAGACTGGCTAAGACCGTAACCACCATCCTTGTTGAGGTTGTTTGGGTGTTTGAAGATTTCAATTGCCTCTCTTACTTTTCTCGGTAGATTACCTTTGGTTCTAGCTAGCTTTCTTGTATTTTCCCACCGTATTTCATGTTCTTCTTCCATTAGGTGTTCGGCAATAGCTGATTTTGTGGGATGCCTCGGACGGGTGTGACTTATGTACATGTATCCTCACGGTTACGGCTCGTTCAGTTTCGTTTCGCCTAAATATACCTTTCTGCAATTACATGGTACTTCATAAATTTCACTGCTTTGTAAAGGAGACCTTCGATCTTTGACCCTTCGCAGTTTTTCTTTCACTTTGCTTCCACTTCTAAATATGGGTAGAATATTATATTTCGTTAAAATTCCCCCAATTTTTTCTGAGACACCTTTCATGTATGGTAGAACTGCTTTTTGTTCTTCATCAAGACAGTTTTTCTTCTGCTTAGTTGTCATTGCCTTTATTATCGTATTAGACCCATATCCATTATGTCCAAGTGCTCGTTTAAAATGTTCTTGTTCGCTCCTTAAATGTTCCTCGTCCGCAATTTTGTGCCCTGCAGAAGAGTGTTTTAATCAAGGCTCGTTTTGAGATGGGTGATGATGTGATAAAGTGTGGAGGTACCTGTCTGTATGGGTTAGTTTTCTGAATACTGTGTGTCCAAGTCTGCCTCCTGAGTACTTTTTCACTAAAACATCTAGGAAAGCCAGCTGACCATTCTCTTTGCGCTCCATTGTAAACATGATTTTTGGATGAATACTATCGATGTGATCGAAGGATGGTGCTTAAAGTCTTAGCCAGTCTTGGAAATGTGTGTTAGATAATAATTAACTCTGGACCCAAAGATATTAAATTATAAACAGTATCTCCGGATAATCGATATTGTGAGACAATCGACAGTACAAATATGTAAACAACTAATGAGGCCAGTCTCCAGCAGATACAAGTAATCCCATAATGCATTTTATATATTATTATGATGGCTGCGAAAACAACAAAATCTTTTATAAAAAATCACAATCTTCATGAAAGTTAGAGGCATAATATGAAGGGTGGTCGGAAACTAAGCTTACAAAGCCAAATGCTGTGACAAATGCTTCAACAGGTAAAGATAAAATCACAACACCCAAATAAGATGGAAAAATTATAAAAAATTTCAAATGGATCTGGACCCCAGAAGCTAAAATACAATATTGTAACAAGTGAAATGTTGACAGTATGGAAATGATAACCTACCAGACAGATGAGCATAACTGGTTTACGGCCATAAACATCAGACACCCCACCAACAATAGGTGATGCCAAAAACTGAAGAAATGAAAACATTGATCCCAGGAAACCTATAACAAATAAAATCACAATCTAGTAACCATTATTGAATTAAAGTGCAGTTGAATGTCAAATTCGTTAGTTACATATAAAAATATGTGGTTTAGTAATTTAAATTCCTGACTGACAAAAATGTCTTCAATGGTGAGCATAAAAAATAGTTATCCTTCTTCCTTGAATCTATCCCACCATTGCAGGGTCAGCATTTTTTTAGGGCGCAACATGTTTTGGATTTGGCCGGCTTATTGTGAGGCCTGATGTCTCCCATGGAGGTAAAAAAGCTGTATGGTTATCTGTCTGTGAAATGTGTAACTGTTTTCTCTCTCTCTCTCTCTCTCTCTCTCTCTCTCTCTCTCTCTCTCTCTCTCTGTGTGTGTGTGTGTGTGTGTGTGTGTGTTTGTTTGTGTAAGTTATTTTTATTTGTGTATTGTGTAGTTTAATCATTTGAAGTGTATGCTGCGTGTTATGTAAATAAAATTTTTCATTTCGAATAGCATATTCACTTACAGGTTAAATTTGAAGAATCATTAAATCATAAAGAAATTTATTTATTTAATTATTATTAGCAGAAGTTAGTTCATGGAATATCACAGACATTTTAAACAATATTCCACAGAGCCAGTCTCTTATACCGTTATGTATTAAAAATGAACGTACTGTTCTGTATTGGTTGTGTTCTCTCCTCCTTTGAACTGCCTCCAATTCCTGTATGTGATACCAAAAACGTGGTTCTCAATCCTCACCCCAAAATTCAAGCAATGTTCTGAGCAAAATTTTGTAATCTAATTCACCCACTTCTGTGATATATCCCTCTTCTTCATAAATGAAGACTTTTGAAAACTTTTATTACCACCTGCCAATGTTTCCTGTCAAGTTGAATTTACTTCCACTTAAGAGATTCACAACCAATTTTTTGCACAAGCTTTAATCATATTCAACCAGTATTTTTTTTCTCTGTGTTTAACAAGCTCTGTATCGGAGCTTCACAAATCTCTTTGCTTGAAAAGCAGAATTTTTCTGATTTTTTTTTTTAGCTCTACGGATTCGAGGCCTGAAGAGGTTATTAAGACTACCCCATGGCCGACTCAAGTCCCCCAAAAACCAAAATCCACTGAAGGCAAGCCCTCTGAACCAAAATTCACTCAAGCCAAGCCCCAAGGGACCATTCTATCATTCAGTTTGGCGATTTCAGAAAACTTCCTAAAAACCACAATCATGACAACTGTTAGGCGAGGGCCAAGGGGCAATAGTGTCCTGCAGTGTCTCCCAGATGAAGTGTGTAGCACCTTGAGACACTGAGCCACACTGGTCGATGTGTATAAAGAGTAGTTTGTAGACAGTAATTAGCTCTCAACTGACAGAATTTTATCCACCACTAGTATATACAACTAGGGAGACTGACAAGACAGGCAATGCTTGCCCCAACATATTTATTGTTCGGTGAGACTAAAAACAGGTTTTTTAGATGCAGATAGAACCAAATAATCATAAATTTAACACAGTCCTAGAATATGCATTTTTGGGTTGGACAGATCTAACCAATAAACAACAAACATTGAACCACTCAAGGATATGTACACTATAGCGCATGGTGGAATGGATAGTACAATCAGACACTATACACTTAAAAATATCTAAAATCTTTCCTTATAGTCTACAATTAAAAAGATTTAATATATTCTTCAGTGACTATTGCAATAAATCATCATAATTTAACTTGCAGTGGAGCACATGCCCCAACAACAATTTCCCTACACAGCCATTTTCACATTTCATGTTTCATTTCTTCTTCTTCTTCTTTTTATCTTAACTTCTTTGAGGAACACCCACTTACTACAAAGCCCCTTAGTTATAAAACTAAATATTTCCATTCCCTTATGCCAGAAATTCAGTGCCAGTTTGTGGTCATGGTTTTTTCTTCCCTTCCATTTACAACTCCTAATCCTTCTCCCAATGTTTATCCACACCCAATGACCAATAAACAGCTCTCCTGTTTATCAATTACTTCCAGCCCAGGTCCTCTGTCATATCAGTTACTGTCTCTTTTGCAGTAATTTCCACAATCAAATCTATATGGCTCGACTATGCATTCATTACAACTCCTGTATTTAGATGCCCACAATTTCGGTCCCATACTACACCCCATAGTTTTGAAATCCTATTCCTGCAGTTCGCTGTTACTCCCCCTTATCACTCTTTCCAATAAATGAAAGGTATTGGAACCTCTCTCCACGACCCAGTCCAACTGATTTAAAAATGAGTACATATGTATAAGACACATTTTCTGCTCCTTGTAGAACCCAAAACAAGCACTCTAAGAGGATCCAATTAATTTTCTGTATAGTTGAAGATATGAACATGAACTCAACCTGCCATCATCAGAGATAAACAGTGGTTTATTTCCATATCTAATTTGTAATTTTATATAGTTATTCACTGTTCGTTGCAACCAAGGTATGTTCTTTAATACAGCATAATTACATATGTGAACGAGCATTTTCCCACTGCTTCGAGCATGTGTGCTTTGGTATGTGTAAAAAATTTTTAGCGATTTTATCCTACTACCAAATATTAACGCTGAGAGCCAGGAGTTCTAAAAGTTTTCTTAATACTTTCCCTTGTTTTAGTTATTGCCTTAGGTTCAGTTTTCATACTGATGACCAAGACTTTTGTTTCATTCATTTTTTAATGTAATGCAATTTATGAAATAGTAGGAAAGCTATCTGAAAAATTAACTTTACTAATTCATAGAAATAATTATTGTGTGAAGTAAAATATATATATATATATATATATATTAGAAAGATTTTAATTTTTGTGATAGTAGTAAGTGAAGCAATGTTTAAGAGAAATAAGATGTAACCTTTACCTTACTTGGTAGGTAGGTCACTGTAATGCTTCTATGTGCCATTTTTAAATGCTGATACAGAGGACTGGCACGATAACATGGCACTGAAAATTTATATCGGTATAGCAATTGCCTGCTTTTTCATACTCTTGGAAGAGTGTTATACTATAAGCGTTTTCTTTATTAATAATAACAGTAATAGTGATAAATATTTCAATGTAATAATAAAAATTTATCAATGTTCTATAGCAAAAAAATTCAATAATATTTAATTTTCTGAAACAGAATTTTTTCTTTTTGCTGTTAGGATACTGAAATAAAAAATGTGGGTGAACTCGCGTAAGCATCGTGGTCTGTGTGGGGCTGTGTTGACCTTAACGGTCACATTTTTCTTTCTACTTTACAGAGGGTTAGCCCCGAAATATTGTGTTTGTATATTATTTCGTGTTGCTGCTGCCTTCCTCCCTTCAACTTTGGTGAGTGTTGGCTGTAATTTATCTTTCTTTTTCTAATAAACCCTAAATTTGAAATAAAAGTCAATTTGCATGCTTAGGTTTGAATTGTAAACTTTATGACATTTTTGCAATTTTTTCAATTCAAAATTTCAATCATATGAGGTAATAAGCAGTAATTTTGCACTAGTTACCATATTTCCAAAATTCAAGATAAAAATCTAAAATTATCATAAAATTTTATATAATTTTTAATATTAAACCCCACAGCAAAAATATTATTGAACAACTATAAATCTGTTTCACCATGCTAGTAAGATAACACCTATGCCACTTTGAAATACTCATTTCATGATGTATTCCAGAAGTTTAATATATATATATTAAATTCAAGCACAGACTGGGATTTGAATCGTGGACCTTCCATTCCCTAGTCATGCGCCTTAACCAGCTGAGTCATCAGACTGCTGTCCAAGGGCAACAAATCCGTACTTATAGTTACAGACGTGCTGCTAACATTAGCATGTCAGTTATGCTAATTTTATCCATCCAAAAATTACACAACGCACCTAAAGAAGTTTTCAATTCAAAAATCTAAATTAGTCCACAACCCACAGGTTGGTCGAATCTTCCTGAAGGAGATGAAACAAGTTATTGTGTCTGAGGGAGGAAGGCCAATTCCTTTCCTCAGGGCCTACAATTTAAAGTGAATCAGAACTGTGGAACGTCCTGCCGTAGCTCTTATAATCAAGTACAACTCCTAAAAATTCCTGCTCACAATGGTATTTGGACCTGTGGCATGAGAGAGAAACTTTTCTTTTGGAAGTAAGCTCTTTAACCACTGAGCTACCAAGACCACCTTGTTTTGAAGTACATATGTGCTAAGTACAATCAAAGTCAGATAGAAACTGTAGGTTTGTACAAAGATCACTTGAAAAATTGAGAGGTGTGTAAGGGAAGAGGGAGTGGTTTTCTATATTTTTTAGATGGAAATCATCCCAGGCTTGCACAGAATAACTCAACAAAGTTTCATCGCAATTGGATAAATGGCATGGGAATATATAGAAGACTAACAAACCAACAAACAAGCAAACATTAAATTTTATAAATAAGATACAAGTAAAATCTATACTTTCACTGCTGCCCAAGCGCAACACGTCATACTCATAGTTACAGATATACTGCTATTACAGCACTTTTGTGACATGAACTCATAAGAGTTTACCAATCCAAAAAGTGTCCAATGTGCATATCATACAAGCACCACATCATAACCAGTGATGTGGACTCGTAGATTTACCCCCATCCAAAAATAGCCCAACATGCCTACAGAAGTTTTCACTTCAATAATTATGCTAACATACTTACACTTAAATTATTAAAAGTGACACTTGTAGTATCAGAGAGTGGGTTATGCCAAAAGATGTTACAATTGTAGACATATGTTTCCATGACAGTTTACCACTTCTAGAAGAAATAGGTACTGTCCACAATGTAAAGTTTTCTCTCTAAAAACAGTTTTCAACTGACAAGGTTAATAAAACCAGACCTTTTGCTAAGATCTACTGGATGGTCCAGGTTATTAATGATCAATTCAGAAACGGAAAGCTGTCCCTAACTCAGGTTCCTTATATTGATGATTATGTACAAAGTGTAAATGCAATATTCAATGTTTTTCATCCTGCATCTCAAATGCCACATAACACTCGGGTAATCTTATTTATTTACCCCCTGACCTTTTGACAAGAATTCTGACTGCACAACACTGTGATAGTCAAAGAAAACATTCAACATCAGCTTGACTTTTGAAAGACTTCAACGTGCTTTTTTCGGTTTCGGCTCAGTTGAATGACGTCATTCCGAAGCTTACTGGCTGATTTGTATATCAAACTCATAAACCCATGTCTCATCACCAGCTGAAATGCGTTTTATGAATAAGGGATCAGAATTGGCTTGTTCTAATGCATCTTCAGCGACCTTTATGTGATTGAGTTTATGAACAAAATTCAGGTCTTTCAGAACTAGTCGAGTAGCAACGCGTTTCATGCCAAAACAATCATTTAAAATGGTACAAATTGATTTGTGAGACAGAGAAAGTGCAGTGACTATCTCTCTTAAACATAAACAATGATTTTCAGTCACAATTTCCTTGACTTTAGCGATGTTAACTTCAGTTGAAGACATTGGTGGCTGACCAGAGCGAGAAAAATCTTCCATCACATCTCGGCCGCTTTTGAATTATCTGTACCACTTATGCACGTCTTTTTGATACAGTTGATTCACCGTAAGCCTTCTGTAAGATTTTCAATGATTCAGTACATGAAATTCCATTTGTAATGAAAAATTGAAGACAAATTCTTTGTTTGATATCCATTGTAAAAATTGCTAAGAATACTTGAGATGGACTGACAACAATGAGCACTGTAAACAAACTAAATGACAGATGGTATTCAAGCTCAGCATCAGTATAGAGGACAGTTGTGCCAACTTTGTGACAAAAAGAATTTCGGCTTTTTAAATGATAAATTCCCAGTACTTTCTTGACGGAATGCAAACTTTTCCAGATTTGATTTATGCACAAAAATTCATTGTCTTTCACTTATTTTATAAATGTAAAATTGTCTGCTTTACATATGTTTAGCCACTTAGAAAGATAGGTAGGCATTGCATCATATGCTGGGCAAAGCTAGTTAGGGGGCATTCATAAAATACGTGGCTTTAACTAGGGGGAAATGGGTTGGGTAGAAAGCTATGCTGGGCTACGTGGGGAGGTTTCTGTGCCAACCCATATGGCTTTTCATTCATATGATTTGTCACAGTTAAAATATGGCACAGAACATGTATATGAACTTCCATCATTTAATTACCTCCATAAATAATGTGTGGTAGTATGACAAAAGAAAACCACACAAAATATTTTCTGGAATAAATAGGGAAGAAAGAAACTATGTGCCATGCATGGGAGGGGGGGAGGGGGGAGGTAGAGGCAAAAGCCATGACAGGCTACGTGAGGAGGAGGGGGGATTGACAGGAGGCCAAAATGAAGTTATGTAGTTTATGGATGCCCCCTTATTAATAAATAATCAATAAATGATCGGTTTACTGACAGGGTCTTATTAGAGATTGAGGCCAGGTGGATGTTTCATATCCAACATACTTTGGTAGGCTAGTTCCCATCTCCAAAGTTCAGATAAAGTCTTGGTTTTCAGGAATACTCTGAACGCTCTCACTGTAAAGCAGTTGTTGAGATTATTCAGGATGTCAATGTTGGCATTGGCTGCTACCGGAAGGTATAGGTTTCAGGTGTGGACTGTTTGCTGAAAACTATTCATTCTGATTGAGGCCTATGTGTGAACTAATTCAGCAGAGCCAGGTTAGTTGGTACATGAGACGTATTTTGCTATGAGTAGCATGCATAATTGATGAATTGGAATAGATGAATGCATGCTACAAGTTATAGTGCAAGGCCTGTTGCATGAAAAGATACATATCATGCTTTTAGAAAATCCAAAGGGGAGTATTTGAAAACCAAGATGATTTTTAGATTGGGAGGTTGGCTGAAATGTGCTGTGGCAATGGCTGGAATTTTGGGGAGAAGAGTGCACATTTCAGGGAAGGAGCAATTAAGTCATGTCCATAACACAGAATTTGATTAAGGACTTCAGACATTAAGAGACAAGTGGGTCACAAGTGCAGGACTATAGTCAGTTTTTAGTGGTGCAGGACAAGAGTAGTTGTGTGGAAGACGAGGACAACATGCAAGATTTGCTTTTGTACAATAGCAGCATGGTAACAGTAGGAAAAAGAGGGCTTGCAACAGGGTTTTGGAGTATTGGAAAAGGGATTCTTCATCGAAACAGATGCACCTGCCACCGATGGAGGTCTGTAAGGAAGAGAACATTTAGTGTGGAATGGTTGGCAACTGTAAAAGTTGTGGTATGACAGAGTCATCCCCAATGAATATTAATAAATAATTATAATTAATATTCAGATTTTGTTATATTTGTTTATTTAAATTGTAAATAATTATGTATCAAGCCAGGGCAGCCAAATTTAATATTATACGATTTAATTCTGTGCTTAATTGGTATTTAGAAAGTATTAAATGTGGGAAGTTGTTGGAACCGCAGTTTTGAGCGTTAGGATAGCTGGACAATGCTAAATGCCGGCGACATTCTGGCACCCTCGCCCACAATAGAACGGCAGAAGGGCGGACAGAAACAGTTACCTGGTGAGGCCGATGGCCCCGACTCCCCTTTGAGGAGGGGTAAGGTCAGGCAAAATGTGCGCGAAATGAGGGACGAATGCTAGCTACGGCGCGAAACACGTGACTGTGGGATACCTCGATTCACCAATTGTGCATGGCTACAGGGTTCATATTTGTTAATCCAAGGTTTCTGTTCCATGTGCGGAGAGAGAAAAAAATGGCTTTCTGTGGCGGGAAAAGAGGATGCCGTGAGAGAGGACTTGCTGTTCCAACGACAGACATGTCGCCCGGCACTCTCCTAGCTGTTGGTCAATGATTGCTTCTAGACGCATTCTGGCTCAGATGTGGCCAGAAACTGAGCGTTTCACCTGCTAGTGGCAATCAGCAGATGTGTTAGCAAGGATGGGTCGGTAAACTGGCCTTCAACAGTGACATAGAGCGTGTCACAACTCGTCGAGCAGATGCGACAACGGTAAAGTACCAACGCAAAGGTCCACAGTTCCAGAGGGTTTTAATGAGGCTTGCTAACCTGTAAACGACTTCTGAGATAAGACTCTCCTCTCATCACAACAATTACTGAGCTATCCAATTTTCCATGTTCATAACTTCAAATTTTAAGCATCTTGCTCATTATATTTAATTCAAATGATGCTTTTCACTTTAAATGGCGCCCCTGGGATTGTTTTGTAATGTAAACTTTAATTTGTTTGCCTGCGATGCCACATTAATGTATGTTGACTTTGCAAAATTTTTTAGATATTTTAAATCAGTTTATGTTTGCATTTATCCGGCAAATTGTAAACGCCGGGTATTTTCTTTGGATATTGTGTTTTTAACATGTTAAATATGCCCGGTCTTGTATAAGCCAGAAGACCAAATAAATTGAATATTATTTTGTGTAACTTAAATTCTTGCAGCAATCAAGGTTCAAGTTCACCAATTAGTAAATCAGTAAATTAATATTAATATTCACAATAATAAAAGTAGAGGACGTAAAGGTGGTCTCCCCTCCCCCCCCCCCCCCTCTGCCACAAGTACCCGCTACAAAGTGTAGACATTGCTGCAAATTGGTGTGCTTCATGTGGACAGGCATGTGAAGGGCACCCTGCCATTGGCCAAAGTCCGAACCAATGAACATGATGTGTCTGAGAGAGTACATCCAGATGAAGTCTATTGTGAAGGGAATTGAAAAAGTTGGATTTGATTTTCACTGTAGGTTCAGATAATTAAAATATCATTTATACATCTGAACCACACAGTGGCTTCAAAGGGGTTATAATTCAGGAAATATTTATCCAAACAACCTAGGAATAGGTTGGCTTAGGATGGCAGTGCTGCAGATCTGATATACTTGAGAACAGTTTGCGGAGAGAGTGAGGTGAGCCAAGGAAGTAAGTAATCATGTATTGGGAATGCTCTAGACTCCGTCATTGTCTTTTTTGATGGAACTTCTCTTTATACAAACCTCACAGTCAGGGCAACAGTTCTGTGGAATATGTATATGCAACCGCCACAAGAAAGAAAGATAAAACAGACCCAATACTTAAAAAAGTGGTGCTGTTGAAACAACCACAAAAAAAACCTTGTTTTGGGCATGTCCTTACTTGTGGAATTAAAAGATGAGAGACATATCTAGGTCAACATGTGCATCCAGTCAACACAGCCACATAAATAGTAAGTGTCTCGACTGTTATATTCAGAACGGAGATAGTGGGAGGGTGATAAAAGCAAAATTGTTGAAATACTAAGCATGAAAAATAAATTAATTCTAAGGTAATAATCTATGGATATAATAAGACAGTAATGGGTACTTTTAGGTTAAATCAGTTTGGGACACTGTTAGTGACCTACATATATGCACACACAACTAAAGAAGGATATGGAAATATGACCCAACACCTTATTCGTGCAGAACTGAGACACTAGGCAGAGTCAGATGTGTACACAGTGACCGCCGTCTGGTGAATGGCGTCGCCTACGCGGATGGTAGTGTAGGAGGGGGGGGGGGGAGAAGCTCAAATATTGGATCGATAATCGATACTATTGACTGTATATTATCATTGAAAGTGGTAGAGCAACATAATAACTGAGTGAGGATACATATACAGTTGCAAAACATGCCAGTTCCCACAAACTGAATAATTTTAACCTCTGTTTCTCAGTTAGGGTGATCAGAGTTTTCCCTAACACAACTTCCTCTGAACCACGTAGATGGGAACTAGCCTATCAGAATATCCTGGACACCAGACATCATCCTGACCTCAATCTCCAATACATTCCTCCCTCCAGACCCAGCACTTATTAGCTCTACTATTAACATTTATTATATTTCTGATATTTTATTTTTCACTAATAGTTTTTCAAAATTTGTTTTTTATATATATCTGTATCCTCCACGCAGTTATTGTAAGTCTACCACTTTCAATGATAATATACCGTCAAGTATCGATCCAATATTTGAGCTTCCCCCCCCCCCCCCCCCATCCTACACTACCATCCATGTCAACGACGCCATTCACCAGACGGCGGTCACTGTGTACACATCTGACTCTGGCTGGTGTCTTACTTCTGCACGAATAAGGCTGTATGCTGAAATATTGCACTTTTCTTGGGTGTTATAGGGTACATTTCATTTTCATGTGACATTTGAAAGCTGAGAAATTCAGCATAAAAGTGTCCACAAATTACTATCAATGTTTTATTGAATGTTATTTACACAAGAACTACTAGTAGGATTTTGATAGGCTTTCAAATAATGTACATCTTGTGGTCCTGAGAGTAAAATAGTCAAAGCTGAGAAATTTAAGATCAAAGTGTCCACTAATACCAATTTTTTATTGAATGCACTTCATGCAAGAACTATTGGTCAGATTTAGTTCGTTCTCTAGTTGAAATGCTTATCGTGATTTTTTGCATATAAACAACTGAAGATCAAGAGTTTCCCCCCCCCCCTCCCCCACTGGCAATGTGTTAAACTCTCTCTCTGCACTCAAGCCCTACTGCCAAGCCCTATCCTCTTCACCATTATTTGAATTCCAACTCTCTGTACTCTCCAAAGGACTCGCCTTCTCAGCCAGTGGCGGCTCTAGACGTAGTGCCACTGTGACATGTCACTACCTCTAATCATGAATAAATAAATTAAAATATAAATGCAGTGAAAGAAAAATAAATATTTATAAATGCGTCATTCTCTACTCTACAGTTAGGGAAAGTATTGAACTCCATCTGTTGGCCACATCAGTGAACTGTTTCGCTGTCGTGAAGACAATTCTTAGATGGCACAGATCGCGCTTTAGCGTTTGCGTGGAAATATTCAAGGTTGGGGGTTTGCTCTGTTAATGGGGAATGGAGACAACTTCATTCTGTCACACGCTGCAGCTCGATAAAATTAGTAATACTGCCGGCAGAGTGCAGCAGCTGCCATTTTTGTAGCATTCAACTAAATATCCACTGGAACAGTGCTTCAGCCTGTTCGCTGACAACTGGTGGTCCGCGAACATAGTTCAGGAGTTCCTCAGGCATAATATCATAAATTCTGGTACCATATTCGTACTGTATAAGGCTGTATGCCCAAAATTTAAAAGCCTTTAATATTTCAATGACCCAACAAAAATGTGGCATTTCCAGGATGAGATAGAACAGCACTGTTTCTACAACAGTCTATTCACTTCCATGTGGCATCTAGAGATTAAGTAAATGGCTGTTTACTAAGGGTTTTAAGTTGGTATGAGGAACTGCGGTAGTTGATAAGATTGGTAACGCGAGTGGTGAAGTAAATAAAATAAAAGGCATACGGTCTAGCTTCTTTTATTTTGGTTTATGTATGTAGGCCAGTGGTATAGTGTAGTGCCCATACTGTAGTAACATTATTATTTATCTGGTTTGGTCTGATTAACATGTAATTAGCTTTTAATAGTTCACATCCAGTTTTATACCTGCGTTTTCAAAGGATTCAAAACGTGGTTTTAGATTTATTATGTTATAATGGTACATTTTAATAACAACAAAATAAAATTAGGCCCAGGGCGGAAGACATTAAAAAGACAGAGGAAAAATTGCAGAGGTAAGTGGCGACGGTGGAAGGAAACTCAGAAGAGGAAAATGAAGTTGCGTAATCGTCGTCCATAGTCGGCTGAAAGGAAAAGGAGAAAAAAAAATAGGCCTGTGTGAGTTAGTGGCCTACAGCATTATTTTTGAAAATTTACTGGTCCTGGGGTTGAAAAAGGTTTGGATACACTGCGCTAGAAGCTTTGTCAATGTAAGCAGGCAATATTTTTTTTCTTAAATTCTCTGAAGGAGAATTACATAAGTTTATGAATGCACGTAACAGGAAACGATTCTCAAGAGAAATGTGTTCCACTGCCATCATGGTCATTGAAGGCAGTGTCGGATAAGAAAGTATGGGGTCCTAGGCACTCTCAAAAATTTTGATTCCCTCTGTTTTTGAAATTAATTATTTGTATTTTATAAGTTCAAAGAAAAGGTTTTGTAGATGACTAATAGAATTTATCATATTTTTATTCAATTAACAAACAAATTTTACAATTTATCATATGTTGAAAATTACTTTTGTTTATCGTACACTACTATGAAACAAAAAAAAATAATTTCCATGCTTTTCATATTATTTTGATTGTTTTATTCTGGGTGATTTTATTTTTTATTGTTTTTATTTAGTGAAAAAAGTGGAATTTCAGGGAGCCTTCAAAAATCAGGGGCTCCAGGCTACTGCCTAGTCATGCCTAGTCCTACCTTTTGGGTAATCCAACACTGCTTGTAGCTCAATTTGTCGGTTTTTGGCTAATCACTAAATGTTTACCGTTTGGTCAATTTTAAAACATTTATTATTGATTAATTTCAAAATCATTTAATTAATCTGGCAGTAATTGCAGGCAATGAGACTTTCACACTTTACAAATCTTTATATAGCGAGATTTTTACTCTGAGCTATTTTTCACCTTTCACTTCAATGATAACCAGTAAGCCGCAGAAACATTCAGTGGCGGATCCAGGGAAGGAGAGGGCTAGGGGGCTTAGGTGCCCCCCACCACCAAAAGCACCAAGGTCACCCCCAACGACATGGATTTTGGGAACCTCCTTTTATTTGCTGTTCTTATAAGGGTGGCATTCTGGAGTAATGAGCCCCCCCAAAACCAAATCCTAGCCCCCCCCCTCCCCCAAATCAAACCAAAATCCTGGATCCACCATTAGAAACATTTTGTTGTTGTCACTACCTGAGCAAATCACTTCAGCCGCCACTGTTCTCACCTACCCCTGTAATTGACCATACCAAACTATCATTCTGCTGTACACTCCGCTGGCTGAGAACGGGGGTAGAGAGACCACCTGGAACCAAGTCTTCATAAATTCAAACCATCATCCACACTTGACCGTCCACCTCTTCCCCAGAACCATCCCCTCCAAATATTCAAGGATTTCCTGTCCACTAGTTTGGCATCTCCCACTTTCCTTAAATCAATAGTAAACATCAGTAATCTTAGCCCCACTGAAACCAGTGCCAGGAAATAACTCTCTAGCAATCCAGATCTCATTATACTTCCAGCTGACAAGTGCTCAACCACTGTAGTCATGAAATGGAGTGACTATGTGGCTGAAGCTCTTCAATAGTTATCAACACCAGCACTTATTGCCACCTATCCGAAGATCCGACTCCTGTTGTTAACAAGAAATTACAGGAATATGTACAGTTTAGTGGGCCCTTCCAAGGTCTCACCCCACAATCCATTTCACTTCTTACTCTCCAAAATCATGTACGCCTACCCTATACCTCCTTCCCAAAATCCATAAACTTGGCAATCCAGGCCACCCTATTGTTACAGCTTTCGGATCACCAACTGAACGCATCTCTACCTTGGTTGACCAGTAACTACAACCTATAGTCTGCATGCTCCCTTCCCAAATAGAGGACACCCAACAATTCCTCTCCCAGCTTTCTACTATACCCACCCCTCTTCCTTCAAACTCCATACTAACCATTGATGTAACATCCTTGTACACAAACATTCCACACTGGCATGGCCTCAGGACCATGGAATATTTCCTGCATCAGCGCCCTCCCAACAGCCTCCTTTTGACATCTGTCCTCTTCAAACTGGGCAGTCTGATTCTCAATAACAACTACTTCTAATTCAAAGGCAACATCCACCACCAAACCTGTGGCACTGCCATGGGCACCCACATAGCCACCTCTTATGCTAATCTGTTCACGGGCCATCTGGAACAGAAGTCCCTCTCAAACCCCATATTTGGCTTTGAGTCATTGATGATATCTTTATGATTTGGACGTATAGATAAAACGACCTGCTAAATTTCCTGAACCATCTCTCCTGAACCAACTTTAGCATGCTGAAATTCACTTGGACCTACTTCCACATGCATGCCACATTCTCGGGTGTGGATTTGTCCCTCTCCATTGGCTACTTCAACTCCTCAGTGCACATCAAACTCACCAACCTTCAACAGTATCACCATTTTGACAGTTGCCACCCGTACCGTTCCCTCCCCTACAGTCTTAGCATTAGGGGTAGTCATATATGCTCCAAACAACAGTTTCTCATGGATTATTCAAACAATATTTCACAACAAGCATTGATATCTTGCAAATACCCTCTGGCTTTGATGAACAAACAGTTTTCACAGGCAACATTACAACCTACTCAACCCATCAATAATCCCAAACCCGCAAAAACCAACCATAATACAGTCTTGGTCACACAATTCTATCCAGGCCTCGAATCCATTAACAAATCCTCCAGCAGGGCTACGATTTCCTGCAAACCTGCCCTGAAATTAGATCCATTCTTCCCAAAAATCCTCCCCGCCCCTCCTAGAACTTGTTTCAGCAGACCTCCTAACCTCAGCAAACTTCTAGCCCACAGATATAGTCTTCCTCATCTCTACAGTCAGCCCAAAGGCTCTTTTCAAAGCAATAGACCCCGACACAAGATGTGTGACATATATCATGCCTCCACCACTTTCATAGGACACATCATCTGCAAAACCTCCCATGTAATTTACCAGTTAACATGCAACCACTACCTGGCTTCATATAGAGGTTTGACCACAAATCCACTTTCCATAAGAATTAATGGCCACCGATGGGATTCACATGGAATCCAAAGCACACAGTTGCTGCCCATGCCATCACCCATGACTAGAATAATTTAAACTCCTGTTTCAAGGTCAGAATCCTCCCTAATAGCAGCAGCTCCTCTGAATTCAGAAGGTGGGAACTTGCCTACCAGTACAAACTGGGCACAAGGCAACCACCTGGTCTCAACTTCAGATAATACCCAATCATTATTATTATTTTTGTTTACCCTTTTTTAATCCTCTCTTTGCCTCCATCCCCAATAACTATATTGAACCACCACTTACCTAAGGTGATGTTTACTTCATACAGTCTTTGGTTCAAAAAAAAAAAATTAAATTATTATTTATATTTTTTAAATATGTATGTATATTACATTACATTACTACATATTCCATTATTTTGCTCTTCCCACCTACCAGAGATTAGTATTGATATTTATGCTCGGGTATCAGCTCTGAATTACTGCCCCTCTACTTGTCCTCTGTTTGAATTTACCCCCCCCCCCCAAAAACATTATGTTCTCCTGTTGACGAAGGGCTCATCACAAAAATTTCTGTATCATTTGTATTTTTGTCTTTTCTGTATGTACGTGCCCCACGTCCATCATCTAAAGGTAAGTGATGGCTCATTTCCCTATACCAATTTAATTGCTTTAAGCTACTTAGCGCCTTTGCTTTCATTGTTTACACTAATGAAAATAAGTTACTACAATAATGGCAATAATTAGCCTAATCTTTGTTATTAACATTAATATTATTCAAAACAGTAAACTGTTTAGTTACAGATGCAAAAATCTTTTGATGGATTTTGGCAATCCCCTGCTCTGGCACCTGGAGTTGACTTTCGGTTTACCATATGGTAGGATCGGCTTTAATCCCAGTATTTTTCTGTATGACATTTATAGAAACCCGAAATCCAAAATCTGGATGGCTGGACTATATGCCAAATGATCTCAAATACTATACCTCAGCATTTATTTACCCACCAGCCTCAGTAATCTAATCTAATTACAAAGGCATATCAAAATAATATATAATAAAATTTCCTTCCCTACCTAAACAAAGCTGTGATGAAGTTAAAACATGTATTCTACCAATATGACTGAATAATTAATGTAAATATTTCATTTCGGTAGTTAACAGTCTTGCATAGGGGAAGGGAAAAAAAAACTGCAACAGCATGTGTTTGTATTATCATTTCCAATACATATTTAGAATGTTTACTTGAAATTCTTCATTCATTAAACTAAATCCCATGAATACAAAATTTATGGGTCACCATATTTCTTACCTACAAAATTTTACTTACCTCCAAATAGCACTGAATTAAATCTGTCAGGAGCCCCAACAAGATGCTGAAAGTAGCGAACTTTGGTTAGTAGCCAAGGGTACAGTCCATCAGGCTTGTCATTTAATCTGTAATGATCCAGAAGAGATGGTAGAAGTGGCAGAATCATTGTGAAAGCCAGCAAATCAAGTAGCAATGAGACAAACATAACATAAACGGTTGGATGAGATTTCAGTGAAGATTCTTTCAATTTAGTATTGGACTGCCTGTTTGTCTCATTTTTAGCATTCTTATAGCGCTCTTTTACTTCCATCTTGCTGAGTCAGGTTTCCTGAAATCAGAGAGACAAACTGTAATGACACTATTAATAGCAGAATTCAAACATCAAGGTTATATTTTTTGGAGATGCTTCTGTTCCAACCTAAGTAACTGATGTTTGACTATTACGTGGCTATTGTTTCCTAACATTCTACACTATAAACATAGCATTTTTTGGTACGCAACTATTATAGTATGGAATTAATGGTCCAGAATGCATATCAATCTATCCACTTTTTACTTAGATATATTCCTCATTTCATATCTCGTTTTAATGTAATTGGAAAAACAAGTCTGTGTGATCAAATAATGCTGCCACTATCATAAATTTCTGTAGGATCTACACAAGCTACAAGAATTATTTGAAAAAAACTAAAAAAGACCTGCAAACACCACTCCATACTTAAAGTGGCAGCACAGTACATTATACCTTTTGTAGTAGAAAATTCAAAACACACTTAAATCTTTACAATGACATAAATACACACTATACTATGCAAAAATTTATCAAGCACAAATATTACATGTCACTGTAAATTTTACAGAGAGGAATTAAATTGCTGGAAATACTGAATTATACAATATCACTTTCTTCCACACAAACTGTCCGAGACAAAGCCAACATTGTAGTTAGGCAAAGCAATCTAGTAGAAGGAAAAATATTACACGTGTAACATCATTATTCCCACTAATTACTGTAAGAAAGTTACTGGTCTCCGGTGGGCAAGAGAGCAGAAAATGGGTGTGTAGTGTAACTGTCACACCAGCACAGTTAAATTAATTTTTCATATGGTTTGAAGCTCAAGAGTATTGCATCAATATGGAATGCCATAAAATTCTACAAAACTATTCTCTATTTATTTATATAGTTCAGTGATATAACTTCTCTTTTATGTAATATGAAAAATAAAATGAAGACAAACAGCTTTTTTTTTTTTCAAATTCATCAAATAATTACATAAGATGAAAGAAATAAGACTGTCATTAGGTAAACCTCAAATGAATCAAATCCCCTGAATTTTCTTTTATTATTATTAAGGTCCTAAACTTGAGAGCCATAAGATCAAATTGTAAGATTTTGCGCCACAATCCCTTTTATACCAAAACAAAGTTTTCAACAGAATTTAAGGCCACGATACTACCATTACAACATTTTTTATTATTACTCTTATTTATTATTATTACTACTACTAATTGCAATGGAGCTAATGCTCAGGTCGCAATTTCCCTAAATACTGATTACAGTTTTTTATATACTTTCACATATTGTTCATTAACTCCTTATCTAATTCGTTCCAATCCCTCACTCCTCTGACTACAAATGAAAATTATCCTACTCCCTCTGAAATCTACTGAAAATTTATTGTCATGGTCTTCTCTTCCATATGCTGCTTCTAAATCTTCCACCAATTTTATCCTGGCGTCATCACCAGTATACGCCTTCATCAATCCGCAGTTCTCTTCACTTGCCCTCTATCCTGCAACGACTCCAAACCCAATTCTTTTATCCTTTTGGTCACTGAAGTGCATCCTTTAGTAATTTCCACAGACAAATCTAACTACCCTCTTTTACACCCCCACCAACTCTTAGGCTTTGTGGGCCCCTAGGCTATACATGTGGTGCGGGCCCCCACGTCGGCAGGTGGGGGGTCCCTGAGTATGATTAAATTCAGCCCAAAAAAATTTATGGGCGACATTTTTTTAGCTCTACTATTGGCCAAGCCAAGGCTCGGGGTTGTGGTGCAGGACCCTAGGCTACAGCAAAGGCCCGGGGTTGTGGTGCAGGACCCTAGGCTACAGCCTAGGCTCGGGGTTGTGGTGCAGGACCCTAGCTACAGCCTAGGTAGCTTATGCAACCTTATGTTTGCTAGCTTCATTCCCCTTACAGGTAACACCTCACATATTTAAATCCCTCCCTTTTAAGGCCACGTTATTCTCATTTCTAAACTCTGAATATCAAATCATCTTCTCCATCATGGTTCCATCTTGTTCATTCATTTCTCCACTTTTGTAAGCAGCTAGGCTCTTATCTTTTTCCCTTCTATCCTTCAAAACTTTATCCCCAGTAATTCTTAGTAATCACATATGTATATATAAAAATAGATTTGTGTTTCCCTACATTTCACTTTGCCGCCTCCACTACCTAGTGCATACCACTGTGGTTTGCGTGTGGCAGTAACACAGAGTTTCCCATCGTACACAATGTTTGCCAGTAGCTGTGAGTGTGGGTGTGTGGGAAATATGGTGGTTGAAAGTGGCCAATCCGGGACATTTACATATTTTACACAAAGACATGTGTCCATATATTTCACTTTGCTCCCACAAATACATAGCGTAGAACTCTAGTGTTTGTGCGTGGTAGTGGCCTCAAGTCTCCCAAAGTATACTACAATGGTTTGGTGTCGGTAACTCTAGGGGCATGGAAGATAGGGTGGTTAAAAGTGGTCAAACCTGGGGCACTTTCATATTTCGACCAAGGATGTGTGTTCCTATCTTTCACTCTGCAGCCACAATTATCCAGTGCAGACTACTGGTAGTAGCATGAAGACACCCATCGTGCACAATGTTGACCAAATGTCAGTAGCTGTGGGGGTGTGGGAGGTATGGTGGTTGAAGCTGGCCGATCTGGGACTTTTCATACTTTGACCAAAGATGTGTGTCCCTATATTTCACTCTGCAGCCAAAACTACACAGCACAGTATAACAGCCCTCAGGCCCAGACTTTTACAAAACTGTAAGCAATGTGTATAGCAAGCTGAGAGTTGATTAAATATGGTTTTGTATATTATACATGCAATTAACTATGAATTTGTGTGAATGAACATTGTTTTATGGAAAGAAACTATGTAAAATATTATCATTTCTTTTCCTTTTTTTTTATCTGCTTAACGCCTCTCTAACAGCGAGGTATTTAGAGACAGGAAAGGATGGGGGGCAAGGAATGGGAAGGAATTCAGCCATGGCCTTTTGAAGGAAGCATCCTGGCATTTGCCTGGAGTCAGGGCCGGTTTAAGGCTACCGCAAGAACCGCAGTCGCGGGGTGCCCCACAACGATCCCCTTCAAAATTTGACCTTACTTAACGAACAATTTTTCTACTAAAATACGTAATCTACAAATTTAGAATGTTAACAAGCTGCGTTCACAATAGACGTTACACAAGAAGTCCTTCATCAGATTCAGTTTTGAGAAAGTAGTATCTGATGTAATTATAATA
This sequence comes from Vandiemenella viatica, assembly GCA_031002005.1. Lineage (NCBI taxonomy): Eukaryota > Metazoa > Arthropoda > Insecta > Orthoptera > Morabidae > Vandiemenella > Vandiemenella viatica. Next base: position 302,072,539 of record JARYHS010011408.1, on the reverse strand, counting down.
GGCCTATATATTTAAAGGCATGTATTGGTCTGAAGCTGTTTCAGCAATTTATGTATGTTCAAATAAACTCATTCATCTTTTGACGTTTCATACAAAAAGTTATTAAATTAAAATGTGTATGCCTCCTCACGTGTCTCCAGCCCAAAACCTAGATGTACTAGTAAAGAAAGGCAAGAAAAGGAAGGTCATATACAAAAAATGTATTATAAATATAATAGCTATAAAATTGAATACAATAACAATTTCATTAGACACAATGGGCAGCAGGGCTTAGCCAGAAATGAAAGTGACAGCAGTTGGGAGATCCATATGAGATGCTTTGATAAAACACCACAGACTTGGCGAAGTTGGTCCTGTTCAGCTAATACTCAAACTGCTGGCCCATTTGTACACAAGTTTAGAGAAACCTCAGTCCGTCACTTTAATCGTTGTTTAAGCTCTATACACAAATTTTATATATGTGTATGTGTGTTTGTAAAATTCAAGAAAATTATCTAAACTGTAGGGAAAAGTAAATCTGGAAAAGAAGTAAGGGGCCCCAAAATACTACTTCGCAGGGGCCCTGAAATTCCTTAATCCAGCCCTGCCTGGAGTGATTTGGGAAACCATGGAAAACCCCAATCTAGATGCCCGGGCGGGGATTCGAACCGCCGTCCTCCTGAATGTTATCATTTCTCTCGGTAACTTACTTCATTCCCTCACTCCCCTACGTATGATTTTTTTTACAGCTTTGCTCATCGTCGACATTGAGGTCAATGGTAGCAGGAAAGGATGAGAGGCAAGGAGCAAGGAATGGGAAGGACTTCAACCATAGTCTTTTGAAGGAAGCATACTTGCATTCACCTGGAGTAATTTGGGGAAATCATGGAAAACCCAAATCTGGATGCCCAGATGGGGATCCAAACCTGTGATCACCCAATTTCGAGGCCAGAGTATTACCACTTACCCATCATGCTCAATAAACTTAAGAAAGAAAATCTTCCAACACCCTTGGGCCTGAAATCGAGTGCCAGCTTGTGGTCATGCTCATCTTTTCCTTTCCAAGCACTATTCCTAATTCTTACTCCAATATCTTTCCACACCTCATCACCAATATACCTATGCCTTGTACACTACCACAACTTAATCTAGAGATCACACAAATCTTGAGTATTTGGTTAAATAGGCAGGTTCTCGTATGATACATCTTATTTTCACTAAACCTGCTAAAACAGTGGAGCAGCTAATTTAAATTTTACCAAACTTTACAATAATTTTCCTACCCTCTGGCATTACAATTATCTTCACTGTCTTAGATCCAAATGTATAACTTAGTTGAACAGATCTGAGTTTTCTCATTGAAATTTCCAAACTAATGCAGAATGACATATTTATAAATGCTTTGGAACAAGAAAATGTAAAGCAATAAAGCTGGAAATTATGCCCACATTAATTATTTTTGTGATTGCAGGTTCTGGGACCATATTGGTCAACCTATAAGGCATTCAGTTAAACAGCTTCTCAAATGATATAGGTACTAATTTATTGTTTAACTGGAAGTGTTGTCACAGCAGTGTAATAGATGATTAGCTTATTTCAATTCTTTTCACTCACATTCAGAGGATTTCTTTCCTTCCTTCTATCTCTTTTTAAAGCTTCACACAAGTTGCAACTATCAAATTGTTTCCAAATTTGGAATTAAACATGGGGAACTATGTGTTTGTACACATCACTGGAAATTGTGGCTAACCTATAATCACCAGTTAGTAAAATAACAGTTCTTCAAAAAATTACATTCAAAATGAATATATCTAATCTTAAGTTTCTCACTTATGCAAATCAAGATATACTGTATATTTTCAGCAAGCAAGAGAAACAGTACTGAAAATATATAGGCCCTAAAAGATTCAGTGTTACCACTTTTTCTTTAATAGGTACTGTATGAGACTGTAAGGGCAAATTAATTCTACTGAAGGAACGAAAGTGCCACCTTTGTCTGCAAAGCAGATAATGTGTTATCCTGTTTGTGCAATACATAATACAATTCGCCCAGCTGATGGCAGTTCCACAATACACTTCGGGAAAACTGCTTTGGTCAAGAAAAACTGATTCCCAGTATACTCACATAAGTTTTCAACTCAGTTGTTTAGCACATCACAGCACAAACGTCATTAACCACCTAAATTGTCAACAAAAGAAGATTTTTTCTCATAACCACACCACAGGTACATGGATACGTGGCTCTACACAAATGTAGAGCAGCTCACTCCCCTCCCCTGCAAGCACAACTCCCATCATGTTAAATTTACAACAGGTTTATAGCTCACGCCACCTCAGATCTTGAATTTTTGACACCCACTTTCGCCCATGGCAGTAACTTTCACTCAGTGTTGCCAACCCTGAAATCTAGCTGAAGGTAGAATTTGTAAACAATTACAGTAGTTTTTCCGAGATTATGTTGTAATTTATATTTAAAATACGATGAAATTACTGTAAAAAAATAAATGTTACTACAGAAAAAATTAAAGGCTAGAACTTTAATTTTTTTTTTTATTAATCTCGTTTCATGGATCCTTGCGGAGGAAGGATCCCTGGGATGTGAAACATGTCATGGTTAATGCAAAAACACACAATATAAGTCATAATCATAGTGAAAACAATTATATGTTACAAGACAAACAAACATTAATTTTTACAACTGCTTTTGCCAAAAGTCATATTAAATACAATTAATTATTTTGTCCAAATTCTTGAATGGAGTAGGAGTGGCCAATAAGATAATAACTCAGTTTTATTTTAAATGTATCTTTATCATCTGCAAACTGTTTTATACTCTTACACTCTTATTGAACAGATGTATCAGAGAATAATTAACTCCTCTTTATACTAATGACAGAGATGTTTGTGGTTTGTGCACGTTTTTTCTGTTTCTTGTTTTGAAATTGTGTACCTGTGAATTAGATGTTTCTATTTTTAATTTGAATCAGATAGTATAATTGTAATATCACCATTTTTATACTATCAATATATGTTTTTGTATCATAGCGTTAGTAGGTTTAAAATCGATGCAATTTTTCCCTTGTCGCTTTATAGCCTACTGCAAAAAAAGATTTCCCTTTTAACCAACATAAATTTCGGCAACTGCTTAAAATAAGCATCGCTATCTCCATATTGATTGTGTTACCTGAAAAAAAAGTAGAGAATGTACATTATAATACTGTTAAAACAATCTCTTACTTAGCAATGTTAACACTTTATGGTTATTTGAAAATTTACCTTATGCCAAACTCTGTCGGAGGTTCACTAGAGTTCAAATCCTTGAAGTAAAAGGGCAACTTCCGTCACTCATCATCGAGTTCTAGTTGATGTTGCATTGAATTTGTTGTGATTCTTGGCAGAAGATTCAATAAAGTTGAAACCGACTATTCCCCGTCGTTGGAAATTACTCTCTCTGTATCATATTTTGTTATTGCTCTCATAATCTTATCATTAACAGAGCATCGTTTACGGATGCCTTAATAGTAAAAATTTTACACGTCGTTTTAAGAGTGGACTTTCTTTCTTCACTTTCAATTGAGTTTAGTTCTTTTCCGACACCTAAACCGAGATATATGTCTTTCTTCTGTTGGGTTTATGCTTTCTACTTTCCACAGTAGCCGAATTTGCATAGTTTCTCTGTAAAACCAATAATATCAGCTCTTTATGCAGAGCTGTCATTTTCTCATACATTTTAGTAATCAGAACTGTTTCGCTTTGGAAATAGCTACCTAATGCTGTAAATTTTGTTAAAATCCAAGCCAAGAAATAATAAATGCCTTCATAATTGGGTCATTTAGGTATGAATGGATTTTGTGACACTCTGAATATATTACCCATTTGCTATTGAAATACAGACATAAAGTATTCCATTGCTCAACTATTTTTTTGTACTACTGCTTTTAATGACAGCCATCGAGTCTTGGCTGGTATAAGAATTTTGTGCACATGTAACAGCCCTCATACCTGAACTTTAAATAGAATTTTATTTAATGAAATATCTGTAGTGAGCTAAAGTTTTCTTGAATATGATCTAGTATGTTTGTTTTGCAATTTCTTGTAAATCAGTGTATATAGACTTTATTTGATGAGAAGAAATTATTTAAAGGCCATTTAATGTGTTTAAGAACCAAATTGTGCAAGAGAATTGCTTAAATGTGTGTTATTCCAAGTATTAATGCAAGTTACGATGTCTACAGGACAATTTTCTACAGTTTAAAATGATTTCTGTAAATAATTTTGTGTTTAAATATCTTTAATTTCCATTTATGACCATTTTGTAATGATGTTAAGTGATTATGTATTATTTCTGATTGTTTTTAATATGTTTAATTATTGGAGCAATTGTTCGAGAAATATCTGGAGGACGCTTTTGAAGAATTCCAGAAATTTCGGTAGAGCCTTTATAAAGAAATCAGCAGAAGGACAGAGTTAGTTTACAGTTAGTTTCATACAGATTCACTTTGGAACTGCCAAATATTGCATCAGTAGTATCTCTGGATTGTATCTTTGCATGTAAACAATATCGCTGACGTTGTTTCGAAATTAAACAAAAATCTGAAACTGAACTTATGGTGAATTACTTAATTAATTAAACCACCGAAGAACCTGACACACATCCAACTCTGCAAAATGTTGGAACTATTCAAACTCACTTTGTCTTTTGTTACTGGATTTAAAGTAATTATTCATATTTCGCGCCAATTTTTCTCAATTAAGTGGATGCTCTTTGTATTCATCACTAGATAAAGCGAATGACAAATGCATTTAATCACAATTATGCCTGGACAACGTTGACAAAATCGGCTTGAAACTAAATTGTTGGAGCCCATAATTGTATTGCATCCACCAGAGCCGAAGCCTACAATGTTTGCAATAGGAATATCATACATTTCAAATGAATTAATAACAGCTTTAGAAAGTTTTTCTGCATTTGCAACATGATCAGGGGCGTAGCTATCGGGGGGTTAGGGGGCTCCCTAAAGCTCAGGGAGCCCTTGCCAGCAAACCTCACAAGACTTGGTAGAGCTAAAATAAAAAAGGTTGCCCATCTGGTCTGTAGGCCCAAAATATTTTTTTGCATCGGGACCCTTGTTAACCTAGCTACGCCACTGAACATGATCCGTTGTTTGTTTTCATCATATAATTGAATTAAATCCCAAAACTGACTCAGCGTTTATTGGATCAAAATACCTGACTACTACAGCCACTGTTTTTACTACAGCAATATTTGTGCTCTCATCAGTCAAAATTGAAAACTTCTGTGGCTTCAAATCAGTGATCAGATTTTATTTTTCAGTTTCGGCAATTCAGTTGTTTATCACATCTTGAACTTTAGTTCTTTTTAACTTAATATCTTTGGCTATTTGAGAATCGGAACAAGTTCTGTAAGAAATCGGCTAATGAAAAATTTTATGCTCAACAATGAAATCAGCTAATTTTATACCAGAAGTCTTAACAAACAGTTTTTCAGCAACTGGCATTGCACTTACTTTAGATTGTTGTTTTTTTTATTATTATTTTTATTTAAAGTTGAAGCATTACATATTTTCACATTTTTTATGTATTTATTTCCTTCTTTGTGGCGTTTAGTGACCCTATGTCTGCAATAAAAGATATATTGCAATAACTAAATGTCGTCTTTGTTAAATCCTTATCTTTTCTTAGTCAGTCACAATATACTTTGTTCAGCATCCATTCTTCCCGAAACTTCTTCTTATAACGCATTCTCTTTCATGGTGTTGGTGTTAGGTTATCTTCTTCTCCAGGAACGATGTCGCTATCACTCACCATCTTTTCAAATTCCAATCAAATTGACAACATAAGAGTGTAAATTTTTTTAAAAAAAGAAATTTTAACTAAGGATACTAACAGACTTAATTCAAAAGTTCTTAGTATTCATCTACAAAACTTCCCAAGGGTATAAAACAATTTGCAGAAAATAAAGATATATTTAAAGAAAAACTGAGAGACTATCTTATTGGCAACTCCTTCTACTCCATTCAAGAATTTGAACAAAACAATTAATTGTATTCAATATGACATTTGCAAATCACAGTTGTAAAAATTTATGTTTATTTTATTGTCTTTATTTTTTCTTTGTAACATATAATTGTTTTTTACTATGATCATGACTCATATTGTATGTATGTATATTAACCATGACATGTTTCACATCCCAGAGGTGCTTCCTCAGCAGGGATCCATGAAACAAGATTGATAAATAAATAAATAAATAAAACAATCAAATACGGAAATTACCAACCTAACTTATTCGCGTATGTCGAAGCTCATGTTGGGTAATTCCCAAAAATTAAACGCGTATAAAAGGGAAAAATAGTGTTTCCAACAGAATTAAAAACAAATAAAACTAAGTATGCATTATCATTGGTCGATAAACTCGTGAAATTTATAAAATATATCACAATTAGGCCTACCTAAAAATTACGATTCCTTAAATTACGATGTATTTTACCGCCGTATTTATAATCTTACGGTAGGTGGTAGATCTATGCTGAATACGGCGTATTTACCGTAATTTTTTTGTGTAGTTGGCAACACTGCACTTTTAGTTTACTTTCCAACCAAACATTATATACTAAACGAGAGGATTCCGTTTTAACGAAACTAAGGTATAAAATACATCAACTTCACTGACAATCACTTTTAATTTTTTGGTCTCCAGAACTACATCGCACTATACAGCCATCAGTCATTTAATTTAATTGCGATAGAATGCAAAGCTCTGGTGGCAATATTCCTAAGCACAAGTTTTCCCCGCATTTTGTACCTGCCCGCTTTTGTCGTCTACGAATTTTAATTTTAAATTGTTTCAGCGTTTTTGGTAAATTATACATCATTTCTCCTGGTAATCTATTCTTATCCCTGACTCCCTTACAAACGAAAGAAAATTTTCCCACAACTTTATGCCTTATATTGAATGTCAGTTTGGGATAATCTTTTCCTTTGTTTTCATTTCAAGTCATTAACAAGCAATTCCTTTTCCACCATATAATAAAAATCAACCTTTAATTTTTATCTATACACTTAATATGATTATATTTATTTATATTTATCTTAATTCCATATTGATCTAATCAGGTAGGTATCCTATCCAGGAAACATTGCAACTGTTCACAGCCATCTACCATTTTGATCCTATTACCATATATAACATTATTTCATGTAGAAACAATTTAACTTCTGACCATAAACTATTAACATAATCATTCATTAGACTAATGAAAAGTAACGGTTCCAATACTATTCCCTGTGGTACTTCCATTTTCATTTCCACTTCTTTTAATACCGCATTTCCTGCCATAACTCTTTGCATTTTATCTTTTAAGAATTCTTTGGTTTAGCAAATCACTTTTTAATCCTTTCCATTAGGTTTTACCCGATTTACGAGTACAACCATTTTATGAATCACTCTGTCAAATGAATTAGAAAGATCTAGTGCTACACTATCAATTTGGCTCTCCATGCCCGTTTGATATGAGATATTTTACATATAGCAGACTAACTCAAATTCACATGCATATATATTTTTCCTAAAGTCATGATGTCGATTGAAAACCAACTAATTTCCTTACAGGCATCTCTGGTGTGGTTGGATATCTGTCTCACCATTAATTTACTTACCACTGATTTCAAACTGATCGACCTTTAAATTTCAACCATATTTGTCACAACTCCTTTGCGGTCCCGTACTACTATCAGACATTTCCAGGCCTCTGATAAGCAGCTAATATCTACACTCAACCTAAATAATATTTCAAGATGAGGTATAATGCCGTATAATGCTATCTTTAAGACATCTGTAGTAATTTCATATTTTGTAGGTTCTGTACTGTTATTTTTATTTTTTTTTTTTTTTTTTTTTGTTTCTTCTCTTAATCTTGTTATCGCCTTGATCTGTTTCCACTTCAGATCATTGAACTTGTGCCTTCTTTCCGTACATTGAACTTTACCTTGAAATATCTGTTAAGTTCTGAAATTTTATGTAACTGTAGCTATTACCACCTTCTGTTTGTGCCACTGGTTTACTGAACCATCTTATTTCCATCAGTATAGCCATCTATCAATGGACTTTGGATGCCCAGTTATTAACTATCAACCCCTTAATAGTAACTACCCCCAAGAGATGCTTTTAAACTTCAGCGAGTAATAAATGATACATCAGTTAGTTGTTTTAGAATATGCCTTAATACCACGAACTGGGAACACGTTTACAGTGCACAAGGTATGAATAAAAAATACAGCATATTTAGTAGGATTGTATTAAATTACTTCGAAAGTTGCTTCCCCATGAAAAAGCATCGTGCTTCTCGAAAAGAACAAAAACCGCGGATAACTGTGGACATTAGAACATCATACATTTTTAATAGGAAGTTATATATTGCCAGTAGGAACAGGCACAGTGTTAATGTTAAAGCACATTACTAATGGTACTCTAAAACACTGAAAAAGGACATTTAAGAATCTGAAAGTATGCACTACAAACATAAAATTCATGACTTTGAAAATAAAATTAAGACAATATGCGATACTGTAAATAGGAAACAGGTAAAAATAATCAGACCAATAATGAAATTTATAGCAAAGAAAATTCAGTAGGATATAATTTTTTCAATTGATGATGTCTTTCATAAGCTTTATTACCTTTTGTTTATAAATTGACTTTCAATAGCTGGATTTCGTCAGTTCAGGTTTCCAAGAAAATTTTGATACTATGTCTGTAAATTTAGCTACTGCAGAAGAAATAAGAAAAATTATTACACTCTTTAGAGCAAATACACCAGTAGTTATGATGGGTTTCCAGTAGATTAATTAAACTGTTAACACAGAATTAAGTAAAATAATAAGTTATCTGCTTAAAGTAGCTTTACTTGAGGGTAACTTTCCAGAAAAGCTTAAACGTGCTGTAGTTAAACCACCCTGTAAAAAGGAGAATAAGTCAATTGAATCCAATAACCATCCTATTTCATTATTAACAACATTCTCCATAGTTTTTTTTAAAAAGAACGTACAATAGAGTTTACAAAAACCTTAGAAATAACTATAATCTAATCAATATTTGTTTTTTAAAAAGGACATTCAACAGAACAAGCTATATTTCCATTCACAAAATGAATGATAAATTACTGCCTGTAGGATTTTACTGTAACTTGTCTAAGGTATTTGATTGTGTTGATCACGAAATTCTGATATAAAAATTAAAGTATTATCTTATAGATGGCATTGTTAACAAATGTCTTAGTTCTTAATTTCTTAATAGAAAACTGAAAGTGTCACTGGAACATTTTAATGCTGCGTTATGTAGTCCACTGGTTTTTGAGGGGGCATTTATCAGATGTGAAATACCTCAGGGTTCTATATTGGGGCCACTGTTATTTTTAATATATATAAATGATCCACCCTGTATTACCTCTAGAAACTCAAAATTCCTCCAATTTGCCGATGCCACAAGCATAAGAATTAAGAATACTCCATATTCATGTCAAATTAAGTTTTAGACCTTACCAATAAATGGTTTGCTGATAGTCACTTGTCCTTAAACTTTGAAGGGACTCAGTATATGTAATTCAGTACATCAAACAGATGAAAATCAGACATTCTAATCACTATTTGGTTTTCAAAAAAGATATTCAAAAGAACATGCTATATTTCCATTCACTAAATAAATGATAAATTAATATATAATAAATTTGTAGTCCAGTCGATTCAAGAGGTAGAGACTGTGAAATTTCTATGTTTGCTCAATAATCATAATTTATATTGAACTTCTGACTTACTGAAACGATTGGTGCAGATACAAATGCAATATGTACAATTTCAGCAGTAGGTGATCTCTGGTTGAGGAATCTGGTTTATTTTGCTTATTTTTACTCCTTAAAATTATATGGAACAAAATTCTGCGCAATGCTATTCATAGAGACAGAGTGTTCATAGCCCAAAAGGAAGTAATACAAGTAAGAATTATGTGTGGGGTTAGCAGTAGAACTTCATATAGAGAGCTGTTTAAGAAGTTAGGGATTTTAACATTGGTGGCTGAGGATATATATATACATTAATGCTCTTTGTGTTCACAAATTATTGTAAATAGTAAAATTCACAATTATGGTACTTGAATTAAAAATTATATTCACAAGTCTTATAAGTCGTTGTCATTTGTTTAAAAAGGGGTTCGATATTCAGAGATATGTATCTCCAATAAACCGGAACACATATTAAATGTCAAGCAGATGATAAGATTAAATTCAGGAAAAAATTAAAAGATGTTGTTGTACGAACATTCTGGTGCAATCCTGATCACAATCTATAGGCCTACTGATATTGCTCCTACAAAATTAAACGATGCAGATATTCCTAAACCAATTAAATCATCGCTAAATACATTTTTGATAGTGGCAACATTGTCTATTTAAGGATTTCAAGTATGTGTAGCAGAAATTATAACAATTAATTTCATAATATATCTTCTGTTCGAACTGCATGAGGATTAAAGCACGTGGATTAATATATTCACTGTATCGCGATATAAACTTTACTTTTGTTTTCTTCCTAGCACTTGTAGTTAGGTGGAAATGCGATCGGGACCAGGTTAAAAATTTTGCCAAAGGAACTATATATATATATATATATATATATGATTATCCGGTATCACGAGATACATGTCAGCATTTTATTTTTTACTTTCAAATTGTTAGATAAGAATTCACTAGCAATGCAGTTATCGAGATATGTATTAAAACTTTAACTTTGATACTCAACACAAAGTCTCATACTGTAAATATTACAAATCTATTGGTGTTATTGAAGAATTAATATGTTATATAGTGTTTTAGGTAACGAATTCCGTTTGATTAAATTTAAATTTAGAAAATCTATTAAATATAACCAAAGACAAACACAATATAAATAATCCAAAGATTGGTATTTTAATTTTATATCAACCTCTTCAAGCGGCTGTTTATAGTAAATTATGTTTTAAAAATGCTTATCACACTTGATTTAGGTATTCCGTACTGAATTCCAGAAAACTTAAAAATAAATTATTCTAAGTCAAAATATTAAACAGAATCCCATTTTAAGTTTTGTGACCTTTTCTCAGTTTTTCGTTAAATGAGTGATCATTTTGAATATTGTTGTATAAATGGCCTATAATTTTCAATCTAGAAATGACATCAATTACTTGTTCCGTCCCTCAGTACATATAAGTCATTAGCTATTTACGCAGATTTTGATCTTACATCAAAAACACATATACTTTTATCGTTTTTCGTCGCCACCAAAGGAGTGTTGGAAAATGATCTGAAACGTTTAGGTTTCAAATAAGAAGTCAAAAGCTGCTGCAAGACAAGAAACACTTTAATCTTCTTTAATGTTTGCTGTGACCACCACTTTACAATTTGACCGTAAGTTTTTATATCGTGACTTCTTATTTCCAAAGATGCAGGTTTTTGCGTTTGTTAACACTTCCATCAGCTCGATAATGAGTTCGACACCCGACAGTTATTAACTACGCAAGTTCACAAACACTGTCCATCACAATGAAGTGGCTGCCTTTTTTCTGTATCACCGCCTACTTTCACTGTTCTAAACTGTTTAATATCCCGCACTAATTAAACCATACTCGCGTTTTTTGTCGGAGCCACGCATAACACACACTCGCCTCCCGGCAATCACGCGCGCTCACTCTCGAGTCCTCCTCTCGACTGACTAAGCTCGCCACGTGACGCTTCTGGCACAAATATACCTCGTCTCCTTACCCATAGTCAAATATAAAAAATTATATTGCAACTATAAAAAGTATAAAAAGTTTGAATAGTATCAATTCATGATCGGAGGTATGTGAAAAAGGTTATTCATTGGGGAATGCGTTGTCGTATTATATAAGTAGTTAAGATATATAAGACCCCCCAGTATAGATATTTAACGGGTGATAAAAAGAACGTTGCAACCTTATGGTTAATCTATCAAACTTCAAAGTAAAAGGAAGATATAAGTGTAAGAAAACTATGTAGCTTCCAAATAATTCACCTCCCATTTAAATCATATTGATATCTGGAACAAATCTCATCTTTTAGCTCATTAACAAATCCATACACTGAAGAGCAAAAGAAACTGGTACACCTGCCTAATATCTTGTAGAACCCTCGCGAACACGCAGAACTGCCGAAACACGACATGGTATAGACTCGACTAATATCTGAAGTAGTGCTGTAGGGAACTGACACTATGCATCCCATCCTGCAGGGCTGTGCATAGATTTGTAAGAGTACGATTGTGTTAAGATCTCTTCTGAACGTCATCCCAGATATGCTAAATAATATTCATGTTTGAGGACTTGTTGGCCAGCGGAGGTGTTTAAACTTGTAAGAGTTTTCCTGGAGCCACTCTGTAGGAATTCTGGACGTGTGGGGTGACGCAGTCCTTCTGGAATTGTCCAAGTCCGTCAGAATGCACCATTTACATGAATGGATGCAGATGATCGGCCAGCATGTGTTCATACGTGTCACCTGTCAGAAGTATCAGGGGTCCCATGTCACTCCAACTGAACACGCCTCACACCATTACAGAGCCTCCACCAGCTTGAACAGTCCCCTGCTGTCATGCAGGGTACATGAATTTATGAGGTTATCTCCATACCCGTACAAGTCCATCCGCTTGATACAATTGGAAACGAGACTCGCCAGATCAGTTTACAATCATCAACAGTGTTGCTGTTGACGGGCCCAGGCGAGGCGTAAAGCTTTGTGTCGTGCACTCAGGAAGGGTACACGAGTGGGTCTTCAGCTCCGGAAGTCCATATCGATGATGTTTCGTTGAATGGTTCGCACGCTGACACTTGTTGATGGCCCTGGATTAAAATCCGCAGCAGTTTGCGGAAGGATGGCACTTCAGTCACGTTGATCAATTCTCTTCAGTCGTCGTTGGTTACGTTCTTGCAGGATCTTCTTCCGGCTGCCGTGATTTCGGAGATTTGATGTTTTACCGGATTCTCGATATTCACGGTGCACTCGTGAAATGGTCGTACGGGAAAATACCCACCTCATTGCTACCTCGGAGATGCTTTGTCCCATCTCTCGTGGGCCAACTATAACACCACGTTCAAACTCATTTAAATCGTGATAAAGTGCCATTGTATCAGCAGTAACGCCAGCGCCAGACACCTGTTGTCTTATATAATAGTTGCCGACCGCAGCGCCGTATTCTGAGTGTTTACATATCTTTGTGTTTGCATACGCATGTCTATTCCAGTTTCTTTGGCTCTTCAGTGTAGTATTTGTACCATTTTGTACTCATACACTTACTGTATGTATACAATGTACGAAACATTATTTACATTTTTAATTACTGAAATACTTATCATCTGATTAAAAGATCAATGATTTGACATATTACTTTTGAATTAAAAATTATTTTCCTCGTGTTGTTTACAGTTCTGAAATCAAATAAAAGAACTATATGCTAGTACATCATAAGTACTAAATATACTGCATTATATAGTTATATATCAGCTCTTATATATATACATATATTGGAGTTGATATGCAAATGCAACACAATTTCCTTCTGTCTTTAATTTTTGATTAAAGTAATCTTATTATCGTATCACAATATTCTCATAGCAGCTTCTCCAATAACTGAACACTTTGACTTCTTTTGCAACGGTGAGAATAAAATGAGATGAACGTACCTTCCTCCTGATAATCGTTTCGTTTGAATTTTGTATTCCACACATATTGCCAACAACTTCACAAGTGTTTACTCGTATGTTGCCTGGTCAAATAACAACTGAGATAGTTATTTATGTCATTTGTCCCTTCTTTAAAGAACTTTCCTTCAATCAAATTGCTTGTTCTTCCAGTCTCATGGATTTCTTAGCTTAGAAATATAATTATTCCAATGGATCACACAATTTCTGTTTTAGATTTACTGCCAGATGATGACGTCTATACTAACACGACGCCGTTCTTCACAGCTACTTTTTTTGTTTTGTTGCTGGGCTTATGGAACACTGCCCGTCATGTGAAACAGCTGAATTTGCCTTTCTTTCTCTTCTTCTCTTCTTATAAGCTTCTTGAAAACTCAACTCTGAATAAAAAGGAATATAGCAACAGATCAACCTAAATTTGTATTTTTGTTAAACTGGTAGGTTCACCTAGATATTCGAATCTAACTAGCATAAAGTATCATTAAATATAATGCAGTGGTCCATATTTTACCACGGGGATAGAAGATACACCTGTCATAGAGACACTCTTAAACTGGCAGCACATAAAAAAAGTTCATAGGGCGGTCTGATCCCGATTTGTAATAATCGTTGTCGTTCCAAAATGCAATAAATGTTTGGATTTAGGACACGTCAGTAAGCACTGCAAGAAGAACAATAGTTCTTGTTCACACTGTGGAGAAGAAAACCACCAAAGGGATCAGTGCAAGAAAAGTTCTCAACCTTCAATATGCATACCGTGTAACAGACGGGGCAAAAGCTGCAACAAGAAGGGCAAAGAGTGTCTTACCTACCAATTACTCCTACAACGAGCTGTAAACAGGACTGATTATGGATAGTTTACTACAAGGAATAGATATGGGAAACGACATATACTCTCAACTGGCAAATGTAATTAGGAAAATAGTTGAGGATGTAATTGGGAAGCAGACCACAAAAACGAAAGGAAATCCCCCTTCAAGACAAAAAAGAAATGCAAAAAGGGCTGCCTGCTTCAGAGAGAAACTAAAAATGGAGAAGAATCGTAAGAAACAAGATGTTGGAACGCAGACGGACGACCACTCATTACAGATCAACGAAATCTCTTCGAGTTCCGCCAGTCATCCCCGGAATCCTTATGTCAAAAGGATTGGTCTGGGTTGGAATACTGACAGACCAAATGGGGTTGAACATTACTCACGACCTGTAGCGAGTACAAAATTGGTGGAACAACCGCTGAATTTTGGAAACATAGCAGACAGAAGCAGTTCTATAAACCCTAAAACAATATACAGTGATTTTGAAACTAATTTAAAACTCGGTCGACTGGAGGAGGCTCCGAATCTCAATGTGGCGCTAAGGCATCTAACTCGAATAGCACATCCGGCTGGTAAATATGTAACCTTCCCTCAGCTAGAAGCGATTGATCGTATACATCTAAAATCCATCAATATTCCTACAGAGACTTCTCAGCTTCTCTCTCTTGTGCATAAAGTCTTCGAAAGAAGGAATGAAACTTTTGATCCCGATCAAATATATAAACAGTACGTATTAACTCATGGGCGTATAGTTTTCGATTCACAACTCCCGTGGCCACAGTGCAACGTCCACACCAGACATCCATAAAACACAAAATGTCTTGTATGCTACGAATTGCACAACTAAACGCCAGGAGAAGCAAGTTGGTTCTGCATGAGGTGAGGAAGCTATCAGAGGAACATAAATGGGATGTCATATGCCTTCAGGAGACACATTCATGCTTCGGGAAGATTCCTTACATGCCGGCATCGTCACAGATAATCTCAACAGGTAGAAACCCTATGACAGCAATAGTAGTGCTATCCAGACAAGTTACTGTAACTAAGATAGTGCAGTTCTGTGATGAACATACGACATGTGTGGAGCTCATTGCTGACTGGGGTAGTGTAATTCTCGTCAACATGTATTTTCAATATAGCGATCCCATTGAACCATACATTGGGAAAATAAGAGAAGTGTGCACTGCCCTAGAAAACAGACCAATAGTGATAATGGCTGACGCCAATGCTAGATCCGAACTCTGGCACAGCGGGGAGACAAATACGAGAGGCGAGCTTTTAGTGGAAGCTATTAGTGAACTGAATCTAGAAGTAAGAAATCTACCACATAAACCCTACACATATAGCAACCGAGCAGGAGCTAGGTCAAACATCGATGTAACATTGACCAATCTGCGATGTGGGAACTTATTGAGGAATTGGAACGTTTTAGAATTTTTAACTACCAGCGATCACAATGTCATTACTTTTGAGTTGGTCAGAGGGAGGAATGATTTTGACACATCGGAGGCGCAGATTTCCAAGGTACATTACAACATCCGACGGGCAGACTGGAACAGGCTGAGGGAAAGTTTTGCACAACAGGAAATCATATTACATGATAATGATGTAGATCGAGCAGCAAGAGACCTTACCCGGGCACTCCAAATATCAATGAGGAGATCTATTCCTCTAAAGAGAATCATTGGCACAGTTGACAGACCTTGGACAGATAGACTTCAAAGACTACGACAAAGGATGCACAAAGCAAGAAAAGATTACCAACGTTGCCTCATCTCCAATTTTAGAGGACAGCTCCTGGAAAGATACAGACAAATTAAGAGTGAATTCCAAGAACTGTTAATACTAACTAAACAAAAAAGTTGGGAAACATTTGTGAAAACAAACTTGCGTACAAACCCCTGGGGTATTCCATACAAAATTGCAGCAGGAAAGGTAAAACCCCCAACTACACTGTCTACTGTGCAGAAACAAGATGGAACCATGACTACGAGCTGGAAATCTACTGCAGAAGTGTTACTCCAAGAACTCCTTCCAGATGATAAAGTGGAAGATGATGAGATGGAGCACAGAGCGCTCCGTCTGGAAATTGACCAACATAGGCAAAGTACCACCGACACTCCAGATATTAGCATCTTCGAGGTAGTACAAGCAATAAATGCCTTGTCCAGGAATAAAGCTCCGGGTCCGGATGGTATTCCAGCTGAAGTAGTACAAGAACTGGTAGTGCCAGTAGCCCCCACTCTGTGTAAGCTCTATAATGCATGCCTGCATCAGGGAAGAGTACCAAACATCTGGAAGCAGAGTGAGATATTAATCATCAAGAAGGGAGATGATAAAGATCCAAAATTGCCTAAATCATATCGACCCATCTGCTTGCTAAACGTGCTGGGAAAAATACAAGAAAAGGTGCTGTGCAAGAGGTTACAAGAACATTGGGAGAAGGAAGGGATGAACCCAAACCAATATGGATTCAGAGCGGGGAGATCTACAGAGGATGCAATCAACCAGACAATGAATCTGATACAGAACTCAAATCAGAATTACGTGATAGGGATTCTTGTCGATATATCCGGGGCATTTGATAATCTATGGTGGCCTGCACTTTTTGCAAGGCTTAAGGAACTTAATTGTCCAAAGAACTTGTATAACTCCTTTAAAGATTACTGTAAGAACAGATATGTTAAACTCAGGTGTCCTGGAGTATCCATTAATAAAAAGCTAACAAAGGGTTGCCCACAGGGATCCATTTTTGGTCCAATATTTTGGAACATTGGGCTTGAACCGGGAATGGCAAGGCTGCAAAGAATGCCGGAACTCCTGGGACTTGTTGCCTTTGCAGATGACCTGTTCTTAATTATAGAGGGTAAAACCAGAGCCGAAATTGAGGCTAAAAGCGCAAAGGTTCTGCGTGAACTCAGTCGATGGTGCAGACAAGTCAAACTAAGGTTAGCACCTCAAAAAACCTGTTATATGTTATTGAAAGGTAGATTACAGAGCAATCCAACCATTAAAATAGACGGAGTTACAATAAGAAGAAGTCCCTTCAGTCGATACCTTGGTGTGAAATTAGACGAAAGCTTAAATTTTATGGCCCATATGGAGGAAGCATGTGGGAGAGCCACCTCAGTCATGAATAAACTAATCAGTATGGGGCAAAGGCGTTTCCAACTTCCACCGCTTATTATTCGAATATACCACAACACAATATTAACATCAATTGTAGGGTATGCAGCCAGTGTCTGGGCGAAACACCTCAGAAAAGCAAAACCCAGCCAACTTTTGAGGACGACACAGCGAACTATTCTAATCAGGCTGAGTGGTGCTTATAAAACAACAGCAACTGATGCCCTTACCGTAGCACTGGGGGTGTGGCCACTGGACTTGGAAGTTCGCAAGCGGGGAGCATTATACTGGCTCAGGAAAGGGAATGCGGAACAGGTAGAGAGAATCACGGGAGCACCAGCAACAACAGCTGCAGAAGTAAACAAATTGTTATTGGAAGAATGGCAGCAAAGGTGGAATGTTAGCACAACAGGAAGAAGGACATATGATATGTTTCCAAGTGTCTGTGAAAGACTCAAAATGTCGCATCTTCACCCATCGCCTGGGCTGGTACATTACATAACGGGCTCATGGCCCTTACAACAGTGAACTGCAAAGAAGAGGAATAGTGGACAATGGTAGCTGCGATTGCGGAAACGAGGGCACTCCGGAACATGTTGTATGGGAGTGTATTTCAACAGCAGAACAAAGAACCCCGTATCAGCAAATATTACAGGGCAGGCGCATTTTTGACATATTGCGTGACCAGGAATTGTGGTACTTCCTTGATGCAGCTTGCAATCTGGCCTCACAAGCAGCCAAAGAAAGGTTCTTGGCACTTAGAAACCGTTTCAACCGACAGCGACCAGCGACTGAGCAGTGATAATTCCCGAAGAAAGAAACTCCCGATGGGTCGAAGGAGGACACCTCCACTTCCAGAAGTCATCTCCTGAGGGAGGTAAGTTACTCCGAAGTGGCTGTGCCGGGAGTAAATGTGTAAAAGTGTAGTAAATATACAAAGTGAGAAACAGTGAGACAACAGTGCAGTAAGTGATTTGTGTATGTGAATGTTTCCTTGTTTAATTATATATAATAGTATCTGTGTGTGAACGTATGTTATTCAAATTACAAATTTACAGTATATATCAAAAATAAGAACACTAACACATTTCAAATATATGCTTACACATTGTTAATTTAATTATGTAACTAATTTCTGTGAAATTTGAAAGTTTATGCGTTACAAACTAGTTTTACATCCTGAATAATATTTAGCTATTATTTGCAAACTATAATTATCTTATGTACCTCTTGTAATATATTGGAAATATGGGCCCAGAATAGAAACTAGGTGCTGGGCTATTATGTACCAGGATATAAAAATAAAATAAAAAAATAAAAAAAAAAAAAAATAAATAAAATAATCAATTGATAAATGCGTATTGCTTCAACTTTATGCGATCCTCGAAAATTACCTGCGTACACTTGTATGTCAGGTAACGGCCCTGCTGTTTCCTAAGGACAGATGACGAGCTGCGGAACGGAGCAGGTATCCACTAATCACTATCATATACAAGTCGTGGACTTTGTTAAGGTACGAGGCTACCACAACAAGCCCGAAAAGGTATTGATTTATGCCAATCTCTAAAAGAAATCCCAATGTAAAACGTGGGTTGTTACTTTGATTAGCTTGCCGGAATATCCATACTATTTCATGTGTTTCTATGTGCAAATGTTTTATTAGATTGTATAAATGCGAAAATTTAATACTGTATATAATTTCATATTAACCTAGAATGTCAATTTCTTGTTGTTTTTAAATGGTGTACATGCAAAACAACAAATCCATGACTGAAAAGGGGTAGGCCCAAATATACATAACGATGATTTTGCATAATGTGGAAAAGATACTGATAAATGTAATGATTAAGGTTTTTCTTTGTTATATCACATTTTAAGAATTCAAATTAATGCAGTGTTTTATATAGTTGAAGTTAATAAAAAAGTAACATCTTTACTTTCACATGTGTACCATGTGTTATTCTATTATAATCTCATATAAGATAACACAATTCAGTGTTGGCACGAATTGCCCTTGATTTCTTTGATGACACCAACTTATTAAAAAAAAAGTTAGCATGCACTAACTACGTGGCTCGGTCGAGAGGGGAGGGGGGTTGGCTGGAAAGCTACGCTGGGCTGCTGGGCTACGGGGGGGGGTTGCGAGCCAGGTTACGTAGCTTTGCTTTCATAAAATTTTACACAGTTAAAATGAGGAACAGAACTCACACAGCATGTGAATATTTATTTCCCTCACTGAATTATCTCCGTATGTAATTTACAATAGTCTGACATGAGAAACAGTACAGAATGTCTTGTGGAATCTTAAGGGGAAAAAGCTACGTGCTACGTGGGGGGGGGGCGGGGGGGGTTATAGGAAAAAAGCCAAGTAGCGCTACGTGGGGGGAGGTTGGTTCACAGGAGGCCAAAATGAAGCTACATGGTTTATGGACACTCCCTAACTTACAAGTGATCTTCCTGAACCTGTTAACAAACTGACTATTCAAAACCTTTAAGCATCGTTCGATTATCTTATCTCGCGTCTCTTATGTTACTTCACGGCCAACTGACGATACAGGCCTGGGTGCACTATGGTGACGTCAGCAGAGTGGTGCTACAGCCGAAACCACGACCGTGAGCTGAGTCATGCACATTTCCGCCTGAGCCAAATTAAGCACACACCGCACAAAGATATTCACAAACAATTGCTTTATACTCACATGATTTTTATGCCAATTACTTCAAATTTCAGTCTCAAAAATAAATTTCATAATACTTGAATATTCGTAAATAATTACTTTGTGCTTCACTACAGCAGTTTTTATGTCAAATATTGTACTTCAAATGTTAGTCTCGTCATTCCAATTTCGAACACACAGGAATATGTCAGACGCACATGTCAAAATATTAAATTACCAAGCTCCAAAATCTGCACTACTCATACACAAAAACTTAAGGAAACATCTTCTTAGATCTTTATAGTTAAAAAAATATCATAAAGCAAAAGTGGTAGTTATTAAAAAAAGCGTTGTATATGGTATTTGCATATTTATTTACTGAATAAACTACACAACTATGTTTGACAAGCAGTATATTCTACTTTTTTGTAGCATATCATTGTACTGCTTTTGTGTCTTCAGCATTATATTTTAAGTGTCATGGTAGATATACTTGTTTTGGAACTTATTACTTAACAATACATGATCCTCAATTTATAAAATGAATTAGTAAGTTTAAAAATTCTTATATTAAAATATTCTAAGTTGTCCTCAATTTCTTTTAACCATTTTTATTACTTGTTGCAGTGTCATTCCATTCTGGTGAAATTATTTATCATTACCTTGCAGGATCTGAAATTGATGTTTTGCAATATGTCCTTCAAAGTTCTGTTGCATTTACATTTATCACTCAAAACACTCTCAGCAAGATCTCAGCTCTCTAGCTTTTAGGCTGCAGATTTTGTGTAAAACAGGAAGTTGATGAAAATCACCAATGAAACTACTTGAAGACATATCTACATGGGCGCCGGGAGGGGGTGCACTTCCACCCCTGACATCCCGGGTCGCCCGGAAATTTGGGCCGATAGCGGGTGGGGAGCACCAATTACAGCCCTGGTGCACCCCCCTACATCCCGGGTCGCCGTGTGGGCAGTAGTAGAGCTAAAAAAAAAAAAAAAAGGTCGCCCAAGCCCGGAATTTTTTTTTGGGTCGATTGGGGGGGGGGCACCAATGCTGCCCTGGTGCACCCCCTAGAAGCAATCCTGCCGGCGCCCATGCACATCTAATACACATTTCAGCATGAACCAAGCAAGTCCAGTCACTAGAATAGCAGTTAAGTGGTCATTGTCAGCTTTCCATGGTCATTTTTAATTGGAAACTGAATTTGAAGCTGTGAACATCCTTCACCTGCAAAACTATGCTGTAGCATATTCACTATATTTTTAACATCTATGTATTTGTTTAAGGGGTCTTATTCAGACACTATTGACTCAACATATTTAATGATACCGTCAAAAACATATTTGGACTTTACTGCTATGTATTTACTGGGCACTTTATGCTGGGGAATTCTGTAGCTTTTCACAGAAAGTAAGACACCTAAGTCTTAACAGTTACAGAAGCAAGAATGTTTCGTATTTCATTATTAACGTCAATAAAACAGTACTATCTTTTATTCACGCTTAATACATGACCACAGTTTCTATTACTATTACTCGCGATTCACTAAAAGTGTTTCTTTTATATGGGTAGCAACTGAAAAATATTTACATATGTCTCCAAAATTATTAATGACATTGTTCTCTTCATATTTTCTGTAGTCTTCTAAGCTTCTTGCCAGTGCTTTTGAAAATTGTCATTTTCTGTAACACATAATCTTCTGCATGTGGATATAGCTGTTGTCAACTATCCTGGCAAATTTTGAAAAAATTAATGGCACTGCATATGGTTTCAGGTTTGGATAACACGTTACCAATGTCTTTATTTCTCCATCTACTACAAAACTGTTCTGTCTTGATTATGCAGTCTTCACTAAAATGTTTTATGCATATTACTGGCTTCTTTAACTTGTGAGAATTTTTCTAAGCCACTTTTTCTGTAGTTCTTCATTGCTGGGAAAAGAAAATGTGCTGAGAGTTTCGTTTTGAGACTGATAATTAGTTTTACAGCCAGCCACACTACAGCACCTTGGCAGTTTTAGTACCTGAAAAAAAAGACATTAAATATAGCTTAGATTAGATTAAATTAGATTTTTTTATTGATCCATTGAGTCAATTTATAGTTCAGGTGCACATTTAACAATGGTTAAGTCATTTTGATCATAAGATGTTACATATTATTATGAGATGATGGGACTTATATACGTGATTGATAATACAATAACAAAACAAGTGCACATGAAGAGGATTTAACAATACAATAGTCATGAAAACAAAATTTGAAGAAATCCTAAAACCCGATTTCATGAGTCCATATATTCACTAATAGAGTAAAAACTGTGCCTCACTAGAAATGCCTTTAGTTCTATTTAAAATGAGCTACGGGAAGCACATTTTTTACTTATTCTGGTATTTCATTATAGAGTGTTATTCCCGAATTTAAAATACTTTTTTGATATGTAGCAGGGGCGTACCAATCGCAAATGGCGCATAGGGAAAACATTGAAATTGCGCCCTTTCGTAAATTATTAAAATATGAACTAATAGATGCACTAAATGAAACAATCATAAATATTACAAAAAACATTTACTTTCTGTTTTAGAACAAAATTAACAAAATTGTTTAATAGTATTAACGTAAAATTGCACCTTCCTTGCCTTCTGGAACGCAAATAGATTAATAACATATTTGAAATCTGTTTCTTCGATGTCTTCTCGCTCAGCACTGAGCAAAGGTATGTCGTATAACCTTTCTTGACCCATCGTAGCCCTCAGATACGATAGTATTTAGTTTTGGCTTACTGAAAGTTCGACCACAACTTGCGATGGCTATTGCAATCGTAACCATAATCTGAATTGATACGCACAGATTCTGAAAGACGCTGTCATCTACATACCGAACAATGAATTCTAGAAGCTCTTCAGATCTTTTTATGTTTACGTTTTTTGTGAATACTAGCATTCAAACATTCAATATTTCTTCATATAACTGTCCTCCGTTAGCATCACAGCCATAGAAATCTCAAAATTCTTTAGACTTCTTCTTTAAATGGTCGCAATCGTCAGTGCTATAACACAGTTTTTTAATATCTTGGATAAATAAAAATCTGGTGTCGGTTTCATGTAGGCGACTGAACCTTTCTCACATTTCACACACAATACGATCCAGCGATCCCTTCATAACTCATTCTAATTCTTTTTTTGGCAGTCAGCCCAGCGTTCTTCGCATTATACCCAGCCATACGTTTTTTTTTTTTTTTTTTTTTTTTTTTTTTGACATCTTTCAATCACTACATCTGATTCCTGGCAAAGACTGAAACCTTTCTCGAGTTGTGTCATTAACCAAGTTCTCTCCTTTATTAGTTAAAATGGTGCTGGAAGCTTTTTATATCTAAGGCAGTATCATGAAAAATCATGTTATGATCCTGGAGCCGCTTTTTAAAATGTTCAATTGAAGCGAATACATTATTTCAATGTTCTAATAAAGTTAAAAAATCGTAGGATAACATGCTATCACTAATTTGATTGCCGTCGTCTGCCATGTCTTGAAGAACATTCAGCATATCTTCAAGATATTTACTAACTGGCTTTACTGTTTCAACTGTTGCTCCATCCACAGACTTTATAACCACAGGCACGGAGTTCCTGTGTTTTCCCCAGCGCTGAGTGGAACGAGAAAAGAATACATAAATAGTTTCAATAGTTCCGAAAAACATTATAGCATCCTGCTTGGATACAGTGCATGAACCAAATTGGGTTTATCGCAATTCATAAATATCGCCAGATTATTATTTTCGGTTATTATTTCGTGAACACCAGCTTGGTGGCCAGGCATCACAGCAGCGTTGTCTTAACATTGTGAACGACAATCCTGTATGTCCATACCGTATTTCTCCAGCTGCTTAGGAATTTCACCCTCTAATCTTCCAGCGTCCTTTCGACTCATCTGGATGAAACCGAGAAAAGACTCCCTAACGCGGACTGATTTCCTCTCAAAATTAACTTCTACTTATCTCAAGCATCTGCTCACGATGTGCATGATCAGGAGTAGAGTCAAACATGAGAACTTAGTAATTTGATTTGCGAATATTTCACAATAGACTTTGTCGAACAGTGGTCGACATCAGATGAATGAACTCATTTTGAACATGAGGTGAACAGTAATATGGGGTTCTAGGATGATTTTTAACCTGAGTAAGATGGTTATTCATGATGGTGTCAAATATGTCCAGAAGCTTTGTTAATCCAAGAAAATTACCAACGTTATGGGATCTGGATCTATCGCATATACTCAGTCTCTCTCTGTGACCTCTAAATGCAAGATTTTGAATTGTAAGAAATTTGATGCAGTATGCCACTTTTGTTTTTCTGTCTCGGTCTAGGTCTGAAGTTCGGCGCCAATAATCCCTCTATTTGCTTCAAAATTTCTTTCAATTTCTTCCCATTGGGTGAAGTAATCACCATGATTCTTCGCATATTAATGGACAGTGAGCCATTCACGTTCCTTCCAGTAGGCAAATTCATCTTCGTGCTCTAATGAAGATAGATTATCTAATTGTGAAAAGATAAGACAACATATGCAGAAGACAGATTTTTTTTAGACAGGG
Organism: Vandiemenella viatica; assembly: GCA_031002005.1. NCBI lineage: Eukaryota > Metazoa > Arthropoda > Insecta > Orthoptera > Morabidae > Vandiemenella > Vandiemenella viatica. The sequence goes on along the minus strand of JARYHS010011408.1, from coordinate 302,047,618 downwards.
AATAGACTAGCCATGGGCGAGTCACTTCTTCACCGCGATTTCTTTCTCAAACAACGTTTCTTCATACAAAGGTTGTTTGTAGGTAGGAAAGAACCCTCAGAATATTTTTAAATATTTTGAACCGATTTTAATTACTTCTGTTTTCAAACCATCTGTGAGAAATGATTTCCTGGTAGTCTTATCATGCTGTATTTTTACTTCTGGTATGGAATTGTTTTTTTCTTTTACATCTTCCACCGTATCACCCCCACCAAGTTTTTCTCCTACTGAATTACTAATGTTTTCTTCAAATTCTTCAGTAGCCTTAGAACTGGTAGCCTCACTGTTCTTAGTGTCGTCACACTCAAAATTATGTATTGTATATTTTTAGTTTTTTTTTTTTTTTTTTTTTAGCAATTGCCCAGGATTCTGAACAACTTTTTTTTTTCAGCGAATATTTTCTATCCCCAATAGTTTACCCGAACCACTAGGATTCCACGTAAGGCTTCGAAGGTTTCCGAATGCAAGTTTATAACACTGTATTGTCACCAGACTCATAGAAGATTCCAAATTTTCAGCCTAATACAATATTTAGAATGGTGTAAAAACTGAGTTGCCAGATTTTTCTCAAAGTTATACTGTACCTGCTAAATATGTTTAGGTACTTACGTGTTGTGTACTTATGTTATTAATTGTTACGGTATTCAAATGAATTTCATTGTAAATAAATACAGTTCGCTTACGAATGTTTATATCGCGCATATTACCTACTGTAGAAAATAGTATTTCAGTAATTTAATGTATGTTGGTACTTACCGTAAAAATGTCAAATATTTTTGTCCAAAGCTCTGTCCTTGACTGTAATTTAAATTATTATATCGTGTAGCTTGACGAAAGCTCGCAACAAATGCAATGCAAATAAAATGCGCAACTGCGCCACGCCAATCATATAGCAGTTAGCCAATGGAGAAGTATGGCTTGTCTTATATCCCTAGATCAAAACTCCCCAGATTAGGCGCGGGGCAGGGGCCGCTACTATTGGCCCATTCAAGGATATCTGGACAGAGCACGCAATATACCTTCCGATCGTGTTTGTTCCTGTTACTAAAACTTACACGATTCATAGTTTACTTACTTCCGGCCGCTGGTTAACGAAAGCTCACCAGCAACGCGCGGGAATATTTGACTATGAAATATTGTTGGTTTATTTTGATTTTTGAGTTTAATAATTTACCAATTTTGCGCCCCCCTTTCAGTAGCGCCCAGGGCACGTGCCCTACTTGCCCCACCCTAGGTACGCTACTGATATGTAGTAGTCCTGCACAACGTTTTGTGGATGTCTGAATGTCCTCTAGTGAGGTAATTATGTACCATATCATTTTTATTAGTTTATTGTTTCTTAGGAGGTACTCTCTTGTGAAAAGAACTATTTCATAGATGTACAGACATGGAACATTTAGATAGCCAGGTTTATGAAATGTGTTCTACACGATTCTAGTCTTTTTAGGCGACACATAATTCTTACTGCTCTTTTTTGCATTCTAAATATATCAGTGCTTTGTGATGAGCTACCCCAGAAAATAATTCCATATCTGACCAGTGAGTGGAAATGAGCGTAGTATACATAAATTACTGTACAAATACTAGTTGTATCCCTAAGAATTCTCAGTCCGTAGCACACTGTAGACAGTGTTTTAGCTAATTTGCTTATGTGAACATCCCATTACAATAATTTGGTTTCATTTATATTTTTTAGTTCTTTTTCACTAATGTTCACTTGAATATTGTTTTTGTTAGCAGGGAGAGGTTAACAAAAATTAAAACACACTGTTTTCTTCCTCATTCAAGATAAGATTGTTTGTGTCAAACCAGTTTTTCAACTCACTCATGGTTTTATTTGCTGTTAATTCTAAGTTTTTAATGTTTGGGGAGGTGAATAAAACACTTGTGTCATCTTCAAACTGAACTGCATCTTTTATCGATATTCCTAGTGAGATCATCTATATTAATTGGAAACAAAATTGGTCCTAACGCCGAACCATACTTAACAAACTGTTCATCTGATGTAAATTATTCCCTTGTACAATTTTTCTGGTATGTTGTTTCATAGTCAACAGACACACTTTGTTTTCAGTTTACGAGATAAGATTTTATCCACTTTTTTGCATTCCCCCTTATCCCCATTTTTCCAGTTTAGTTAATAGTATACCATGATCTATTACCTACAATGTAAATATACACACATTTCCAAAAGTATTTGTACAGATTTAGTTACTTTATCCAATAACCTTCAACATAACTTCGAAAACAAAACATGAGAGTTCTATGTAGGAAATCGTAATAGATTCTTATATTAATACTTAAGAAATACTTACAGTAAATAGAACTGAAACTTTATGAACTTCACTTTAGTATCTGAAGATTAAAATAACTGGAAAACTACTAGTCAATGCGAAGTCTAATACTCTCAGAAACACGTTTGCAAACGAATATTTCGGCTCACAACTCACCAGCAATAGAATTACTCATGGCAGACTTAGATCCACTTTGCTTACGTCACAAACAAGATGGCTTCCTATGCCCAGACCAGTATCCTTAGTTGGCCGTGCCGTTACTTTACATTCACTAATAAAGTGAGCATTTCTTGATTCTAGCGCTAATTCAATTAAATGTTGGCTCTATACAACATATTAACATTTAATTATATAGATACTAATCAAATATCTTTAAATGGCAACCTTTCAAAACCACAATTCAGTTTTCCTTGGAGTAAGATAAAAAAATTCATTTTTAATCTCCCATGAACAAAGAAAAATTCAGGGGTTCATAGATGAACTCTGGTGTGAGTCCCTTATTAATTTCAGATTTCCCTAACGCAAAATGGTTTCACTCATAACAACCAAAGTATGCCTTCTTAGTCTGGATCCATTATTTTTACACATTTAATTTATAACAATTAAATTTTTCAATATTGACAACAAAGAATCTTTTTTTCTGTGAAAGCTGTAGTCATAGTGCGTTCACCCAAATCTTTCCAATCGACGTGTCACAAAGCTGCACCCGTCGTACTGTACTTGTTTGTGTGGTAATTACCATCGGCAGACTGAGTTTGATTTGGAAATGGTTCTCACGGCTCGGAGGTATCTTGTGTACTGCATATCTCTGCAATCTTAATTTCCTTAGCTCGTACACATTGCCTTCACGTTTACCGAAGTAATATGTTTTGATTCACCGCGAATTTGTTAATTTTGAATTTGTCGCGGCCAACGCGCTCCTTATTTTAACTACCTCGCCTATCCCGTCACTATTATTCACGTTTTCAACAAATTGAACCGTATGCGAAATTTTAACTGACGATTCAATGTTTTCTGACAGCTGCTTTTGACTTGTGCAATCACTAATTCATATTCACTAGTTACAAAGGCATCTGTGCTAACCGAAAATTCCTTTTCATCAGTGTTATTTCTCAGTGGCCTTACATTGACGCTCACAATAATACCGCAGCTTTCTTGAATTTCAGTCAGTGTGCTTGAAACTTGTTCCTTTATTTGGTGGCTGAGCTCATTCTCTTTTTCACTTATTGGGTTACAGTCGCATTGATTGTATTCAATTCTGATCTGGGTTACTACTCTCCTGCATTTATTGAGCTAAACTCTCCCTTTAACGTGTAGGCAAGTTGCATTACTGTTTTGTTTCGTGACTTCTTACTTTCAATTAATGTATCAAACTGCTCATGAACTGAATTAAACTATACATTTATCTGGTCTTTTGAAGTGTGCAGTTTGCATTAATGAACGCATAAGGTCCGGTAAAACGATTCATTAAATGGGAATCGTGTGTGTTCTGCTGGTTGAGTAGAAAACTTTCCGCGTTTCCTTCTAAATGTTACTGATTAGTTTCTAAGTCTGACGCACGAGAACTGGCATCCATAGTACTTGTATTGATTTAAAAATACACAGGTGAGTTCTCTGCCATAATATTTGGATTGGTTGCTCATACATTCACGTTATTTATTCAACTGTTGTTTTCAAAACTTCTGGCAGATCTGAAAATCATAAGATTACTTCACTCCCGATTTTAAACAGTTAAACCAGAGCCTACAGCCTGCTATTGAACTTTAACAATCAACATGAATAATCGCAGTAGAAAACACCATACATCACTTTAAACGGATCGATATACACGAAAAATCTACAACCTAGATCATCTTCTGCGGAAACCAAAAGATAAAACACAACGAAAATGCGCAAACTACATATATTTTCCAGAACCAAATACTGCCCCACAGTAACACAATGTGCTCTGCAGCTGCAATAAAGAATAGTGTAAAAAAGCACTTAAATGCATTGCCACCGTTTCAGCTGGAAGAAAAATCTTCAGTGTTATGTAGGTCTTTCGTACTTCAGCACCATAAATGGTGAATTGCACATTTTTTAAAAAAAGTTTTACTTATGGCTTTACGCCTCGTCGACGTCGAGGTCATTAAAGGCGGGATGGGACTGGGGACAAGGAACTGGAAGGAATTTGGCCATGGCCTTTTGAAGGAAGGATCCCGACATTCGCCCGGATGACCTCCCAAATGCGAGGCCATAGCGTTGAGCGCTCACCCACCGCGTTCGGTGAAATGTACAAGAAAACATAAGATATCACTTAACATTACTATGGCTACTGCAAAAAAGATTCAAATGACTTTAAGCTATTCAGAAACATCAGTATTTTGATAGATCCAAGGTGCTCAAAACTAATTTAAACCCAGAAAAATTATTTATTTTCAAACTCCTCCAGCATTGGGTCCTATCATGGCGTTTTCACGTCCCGTGGTTAATTTATAAAAATTAATTATAATTATTCATATTGATAAAAAGAGTTTGTTAATTATTTCGATCCGCGATTTCATAACCATCAGCGAAGGATTTTGGGATAATACTAAATAACTTTCGAACAGTTTACTTCAGTGGAAGTATTTAATGCAAAACGTTCTCTTAATGCAAAAGTAGTTGTGTAGGGAAATTGTCATTTGTACATTAGCGCTATTGTAAATGGTCAGTTTTTAATGAGTAGCACTAAAACCATTCGTCCGTTATGGACATGAATGTCACTAAAAAAAAATGGATAGCAGAAATTTAAGGGAAAAAATGTGATTTTTGTGAACTTCCAAAATTAGACCTTGATACGTATACTGCGATTGATGGTTTAAACTAGATAATCAAAAGTCACCACATTGAAGGTTAGTAATTCATTTTGTGTCTGTGGTCTGTTTAGAGCAGTCTAATTTGATTAAACTTTTGATATGTTTTAAGTGGAGTGCGCATGGAAATGAAGTGCAGAAAGGCTTAATTTTGGGAGATAAGTGTCGAGGCTAAAAGCGTGGGTGATTATGAACGGCAACGAGACGGGCGAATGGGCCGCTCGCCGTATCAGCGCCATGTGCCCGTGTCACTCTGCTGTCGACGCTAAATGGACGTTGCCACTCACTGGATACGGGCTCCCGTGTGTGCTCTGTGGTTCATACTGCCTCGACGCAGCCAAATTTACAAGGGTTATCGCGTATTAAACACCACATGTTCGGTGCTCATAGTATCAGAATAACACACTCTTACGTTTTTCACACACAAATTTAGACGAAATCATAACAAATGGATGTTGTGGGCCATTCCCTCAACTATAAAATTGTTTTAATACATTCCAGTCTACTAACTGTTCATATCATGAAAGGTTAAAAAATTAGTATTACTGGACACAGAGGCTACTTTATTCTCAAGCGACATTTTCTCCACAATTGCCACAGGAGTAGCTCTAGCTGTGTGTATCCCTACGTTCAGTAATAATAATTTATCCACCTGCTCACAGTACACTCGCCTTCAGCTTCGTTTTCTACCTTCTTTCCTCATATTTTTTTATGTTATTTGTGCAGTTGCTGTTGATGTCATGGCTGGAGTGCTTGACCTCCTTGACTGTCTTATCAAACCAGGTAAAGTGATAGTAACGACTTCATTGTCAGGTTTGGTGATTCAGGAATAACTTTTTTCCGTCTAGAATAGAAACCAGACTATGAACTTCCAACTGATTTCGGTATGTTATAGCGGTTCATTTAATACCTTCTCTTAATTTATTTTAATAGCTTGTAACTCCCTAAAACGAATAAATATAAAGATCCCAGATCCTCTAATCCTGGAAACTAACAAATAAATTTAATTAATTAAAGAAAATATCAGTACCTTCCTTTCAAACATAACCAACGTACTTCCTCTTTACGGATTGAATCGTCGGCGTTTTTGGTTGCTTGGACCAGCTTTTATGTGATCTTTCTGGATTTTTTCTACCAGTCAGGCACAGTTTCCATAACTGTCTTGTCATGTGGTCCCGTTAATTTTATATATCTTTTTTGGGGTAAAATAAGAATTTACTGCCTACTAGCAGTGCCCTCGACTTCGTCCACCAGGGCAAGATAAGCCCTTCCCCTTGTAAATTATTAAGATTTGGTACGAATTTTGTGATGAGCCAACATCTGAGAATAATGTTAGTAAAATGGTATTTGAGAAAGAAAAAAAACGATATAAAGTTAAGACTTTCCTGATTAATTTAATAACATGGATACGAACGAATAAAAATTGGAAAAAGAATAAGAATAATTTTTCATGGAGCATAGGCTCTAAATTATTAGTTATTACTGTGCACACGCCTATTCCTGATGCTCACTTGATGCACTCTACTTCTTTATACTGAATGACGCTGAGTAGAGGGACAAGGGAGATTACGGCTCAAAGTGACGACCATCCCCTGTTTGTTAAATAATTTTAATTTATAGTATTACTGTTGTGTCAGTTTCGTGCATTCTTTCAACCGAAAGTCTCGTCCCACCGAGAAGCTGCTTCGGTGGGTCAACGTTGGATAGAAGAATTATTGGAGAGCAAGTGTGTTGTGTGGAGGCGTTGCAGCTGGTTCCCAAAGCGGGGAAGCACTCCGACAGTGTAAAATACAGCTTGTTCAACGCCCACCAGGTGTCTATGAAGCTGTAGGTGGTTGTTGATCCTCATAACTTTTTTTTTTACGTTTATTTTGTTGACACTGTCGTTTCTGGTAAGGAAGAAGAAAATCACATCAGGTCCGGTAATAAATCTGGTCTTTTACCTGCAAGGTGGCATAAATCCGTCTCCCAGGGTTATTGATGTCCTAAGCATAGTCATATGCAAAGAAAAGCTGTACTTCATGTTTTTAAAAAAAAAAAAAAAAAGTTTATATATACTGGTTCCGGAATGTTCCCTGTACAGGTATGACATGTGTAATGCTTTTCGAATCTTGATGTCGGTTAGTTCAAAGGGGCCGCATGACTACAACCCAGCGCTATGACTTCAAGCCACACGTATGCGTGGCAACGTCGGTATATAGGATATCTAAATTACTTGCGGAGATAATTAAATGACGGAAATGAATATCCACATTCTGTTATGTGTACTGTGGCAAATAATGTGAATGAAAAGCTACGTGGCTTGACTCTGACACCTCGTCCCTCCCACGTAGCACAGCGTAGCTTAGCTTTCTACCCAACCCCTCACCTCTTTTCTAGACCGAGTCACATAGCGTATGGACGATCCCCTACGACCGAATTAATGTACAAGTCCAATTTGATGTTCCTTTGTACTATTACTACCAGATCCATTACGGAATCGACCATATCAAAAACAGAACTGTGTACCATGTATTTCTAAACAAATGGATTATTTTTGTTAGTTACTAACATTGCCTTTCACTTTTTACTATTTAGTGTTGCCATTCTTTGCACCATGCCGAAATGACATCCAGATCGAGCTGAATTTCTGAGTTATCAGCGAAATTTCTTATCCAACAAACTCACGCTACTATTCAATTTGTCTCCGAGGTCTTTTATAAAAATTAAGAAAAAAGTGCTCCTATTACACTTCCTTGAGTGACGCTTGATGTGTCACCCAGATTAGAAGAGATTTCTCCATGAACGATGACATATTACGACCGACCAGCCAACTAAATCCTTTAGCCCTTCACAAAACTTCAGCAGCCGTTCGCAGTAGACACCGACTTTTGTGTTTAATTCATAGTGTGATAGATAGCTTTTGTTTTTCTTTGAATTTCATGTGTAGGTAGAGATTGTTACTATTATGGCATTTCTTCAAGCACAGGTATGGAGCATCCTAGACGAGGAGCGGCAGTGCGTTGAAGAAATTATGCAGCCACTGTAGTAGAGCCGGCAAGTCTGGATTTTCAACTACTTGTTGCAGGAAACGTCTGGCATCGTGTGGATCGGAGAAATGCGTCGAAATTCGCGATTAGCCGACGGGAAAATGATATCTTGTAGTCAAGTAATGCGTCTTCCGTGTCGCAGGAGGCTGAAGATTCAAGTGCGAATGGCCAAGAAGTGCAGCAGGAAAGATTGTTCGCGGATCCCGAGCGATGCCAGGAAAAGGTTTACTGGTCATTGGAAGCTCCAATGTCCGACGTCTGGAGAAACCGCTACGAGAACTAGCCACGAAGAACGGTGCAGACACTCATACTAACGTTCATTTTGTTTGTCTTCCAAGAGCAACCGTACCATGTGTCATGGAGACCATTTCAAAAGCGATTAGAGAATCGTACTGCCCTGGGTTAAGAGTCGGTACTAATAACTCGTGTCGTGTTTCTGTTGCAGATATAGTTAAATCCAAGGACATGTTGGACCAGAAGCCGCGCGGGAAAATTCGTTATCATTGCATTTTTCCATTTGTACTATCGTGCCGCGCATCGATTGTGGGGAGGCCATTTGGTGGAAGATTTTTAATTTGAATTATAATTTGCAGGAGCTGTGTCGCAGAAACAACTCGGGATTCGTCATCCTTCGACCGATGATAGCTGCCAGCTGGACGCATTTGACCGGTCGGGCGTCCACTACACACCGAGAACGGCGACCAAGGTGGCTGCTAACATATGGAACCGTCTTGATATTAATTATTCTTTAGGAACACCGTGAGGCCCGAGGATCCTTCAGTTCATCGAAGAGGATGTGCCGATAACATAGACGTTGGTCCTGGTAGTGATGGTGCGAATTATTTTAATATTGCAGCTCCAACTATTTCACCCGTTTCCCTTCAGAATGCGAATATGAAAAATGCGAATTTAGACTCCACAAATAACAATACGAAGTAGCTAAGGTTAATGGTCCTAAATTGTCGGAATATTAGAGGGAAAGTAGCAGACTTTCACGCCTCAGTTGCGACTAATGATGTCTATATAATACTAGGAACCGAGAGTTGGTTGACGCCAGAGGTTGAATCTAGCGAAGTATTGGGCCCTCATTTAAATGTTTTTGCGAGTAGTTATGGGTCAAGGTAAAAATTAGTAAAAATTTAAATTTCATAATCTGATCATTTTATCGACCTTCGGATTCTGATTTGGCTAACGCGGAATACTTCAGAGAGTCGCTTAATAATATTTACAAAAAATTTCAAGGACATATATTTATCGTGGGTGGTGACTTTAACCTACCGTCGGTTAAATGAGACATATATATGCATGTTCAGGTTGGGCGGAAGAGATGGATTAATAATCGAAACGTTCCTAGAATCATTCGCGGAAAATTCTCTTGATCAGATGGTCGAAGAGTCAACGCGGTGCGGAAAAGATTCCTCGTCCATTCTGGATCTTTTTCTTTTTAGCAATCCTGATTTTGTAGATACAGTTTTATAGAAGACAATAAAAGTGATCACAAGGCAGTTGTGGTAACTTTAAATTCTAGTGTGAATTTGATGCACGACAAAGACAAACTCGTATACTGCTTTGATAAGGCAAACGATGTGGGTATGGTTGATCACTTGGCGAAAAATTTCGAAACGTACACGCTAAATACAAATGTTGAGGAACTTTGGTTTAATTTAAAACAAATATAATGGACCGGTTTAAACCATTTGTTCTAAGAAGTTTTAAGGTTAGTAATAACTTCCGTTGGTTCAATAAATGAAACATTTCTCAGGAGGCAAAGGCGTTTACATGCCACGGTGAAGAAATCGGGACTCGTCTAATCGCGCTAAATTAGTCCAGTTGCGAGCGGAAGTGCGTGATGCTTTAAAAAAATTCCATCCGAAGATCTGATTACTGGTCCAAAAAGTTCTGTCCTATGCAAAGTAATAAGAGAGTTCGTAAGGTTATGCCGTCACTGATTAAGAAAAATGGGGAATTATCAGAACAAGCGTAGAGAAAGCAAAATTTTGAAGAATGCAAAAAAACTTTCGCGACAAAAAACTCAGAGTAGATTCCGATATTTAACAATCGTACCGACAAAATTATGAATGATCTCGTCTTGATGTCGAGGGAATAACTAAACTGCTTATGAATGTAAAAACCAATAAGGCTCCCGGACCAGACGGTATTCCTACAAGATTCTACTCAAGATACGCAAAGGAAATTGCACCGTATTTGATGAAATTGTATACCGTCCTCTGGATCAAGGAAAAATACCAGCCGAATGGAAGACCGCTATCGTAACTCCAGTGTTTAAAAATGGGAATGTTAATGATCCTCAGAATTATAGGCCGATCTCGTTAACTTCAATATTTTGCAGGATTTTAGAACATATCATCTATTCAAATGTCATGCGGTTTTGGATGAAGGTGAGCTTTTAAATCCAAATCAACATGGATTCAGAAAAGGCCGATGCTGCGAAACACAACTTGCACTTCTAATTCACGACTTGTGCCGATTATAGATGAGCAATCCCAGGTTGATTTGGTTCTATTAGACTTTAAAAAAGCTTTCGACACTGTGCCTCACACTAGGTTACTTAGGAAACTTCGCGGTTACGGCATATCTAGACAAATATGCGACTGGGTTGCAGACTTCCTGAAGGGCAGAACACAGTGTGTAGTTCTCGACGGTGAGCGTTCATCACTTACTGAAGTGGGGTCTGGAGTTCCCCAGGGAAGCGTGTTAGGGCCTCTGTTGTTTCTCATATACATCAATGATCTATGCGACTAATAGGGGGATGAAAAGATTATTTGCCATGATGCTATATTTATCGCGAAATCAAAACCCTAGGACGACTGCGCTTTGTTACAAGACGATATTACGAAAATAATTGCGTGGTGTAAAGATTGGCAGTTGGAGTTAAACGCTAAAAAGTGCCAAGTCATGCGTGTAAGTAAAAAGGTGACATCATTTAGCTTTGAATATACAATTTTTTAAATTTAATTAAAATGTAATGCAGCACACGCTCTGGGTGCAATTTCCCTAAACACCCATCTTCCCCTTTCCCTGTGCCAACCTATATTTGCCCTCTACAAATTTTCACTTTATATTCTTTTAACATTTTTGGTAAATTATTCATCATTTTCCTTGGTAACTTATTCAAATCCCTGACACACTTACCTAAAAAAGAGAATGTTCGCACATCCTAGTACCTGAAATCCAGTGCCAGTTTGTGGTCATGGTCATCTTTTCCCTTCAATGCACTACTTTTCATACCTACACGAATATCTTTCCATGCCTCATCACCAGTATACGCCCTGTACATTCCCATGACCCTCTTTACCCTCCTCCTGTCTTCCAATGAATCCGATTACAGCTCTTATAACATATCAGTCACTGACTATATTCTGCCATAATTTCCAGAAGCAAATCTAGGAGTCCCTTTTTTCGCCCACTCCGACTCCTGTATTTGATTCTCAAAATGTAGGTCCCATACTATATACCATATTCGAGCAACGGTCTGACCTAATTCCTTTATTTCCCTCGTACATCCCCTCATTACTCTCTCCAACAAGTGAAGAATTTTGAAACTTTTCTTATCACCTGTCCAATTTGTACTGGCCAGTTAAGCTTGTTATCAAATGTAATGCCAAGATATTTACATTTCAAGTCTTCGGCAAGCAATTCTTTCTCCACCTTATAATCATAATCAACCTTTTCTATTTTATTGTGTATCTAATAAGCTGACTCTTCTTTGCATTTATCTTCATCCCATGTTTACCAACCCAAGTAGATTTCCTGTCCAGTTCACCCTGCAACTGTTTACAGTCCTCTACCGTTTTGATCCTTTTATATAGAATTATGTCATGTGCAAAAATCTAATTTCAGATAGTAAACAATCAACACCCTGCAACTGTTTTCAGTCCTCTACAGTTTTAACCATTTAATATAGCATTATGCCATCTGCGAACAATCTAATTTTAGATAGTAAACAATCAACACCATTATTCATTAGAATAATGAATAGTAAAGGTCCCAATACGCTACCCTGTGGTACTCAAATTTTTACTTCCACTTCTTTTGATACTGCATTTTCTACCCTAACTTTCTGTTTTCTACCTTTTAAAAATTCTTCAACCCAGAAAATCAGTTTCTCATCGACTCCAATAGTATGTCATTTATTTACTACCATTTTATGGGTCACTCTGTCAAACACCTTTGACAGATCTAGTGCTACACTATCAATTTGGCACTGTACTGTCCTTAGAACGGTAGATTCCGCTAAATGTCTAAGGGTAACATTTCGTAATAATTGTCGTGGAATGTAATTGGGAAAGCAAATAGTTTGCTCCGATTTCTAGATCGTAATTTAAAACAATGACTCTGGAAGTTAAATCGACTCCATAAGAGTCACTAGTGTGTCTCTTAGAATGTTGTTGTTCTGTATTGGGTCCCAATCAAAAGGGGTTAATGGAGCCATTAAAGAAGGTTCAAAAAAGATGCGCCCGATTCTTGACAGGTATATATATGATAGTTGGAGAGAAAGTGTAAGTGCGATGTTGAAGGAGTTAGGTTTGGAAGACCTGGAACACCGAAGGCGTTGTTCTCGACAGAAGGTAATTGAAAAATTCACGACTGACGTATTTCGGAATGAAAGCAAAGAAATATTGCTACCAACAACATTCATATATCGGAAGGACCGCGAAAATAAGATAAGAGAGTCAGGGCCAGAACCGATTCATTTCTGTATTCATTTTTGCCACGAGTGATTAGGGAATGGAATAGAATTTCTCTCATTACGTCATGTGTAAATAGGATCAGCTGTGTTCCCCATGAGCTTTCCTTTCGAAATCCGTTTTGCTATAAGCAAATTGTTTTCGTGTAGAAAATTTCTAATGCTGCAGTATATAATAGACTATGTTCCATAATTAAGCCAGAAATGGGTGGTATAGATATGCACCGGTATTTCCTAGGATCTCTTCACCTGCTTTCTTGAAAATAGGAGTTATATACTCGATTTGCCAGTAGGAAAGTAATTTATTCGCTTCTACGAATTTATAGGATGTATCAGACAGAAATAGTCCGATTTTTGCCGCGTATTATGAAAACATTCTTACTGGAATTCCATCGGAATCCGATGATTTCCCTAATTTCAGGAACTCTGATTGCTTACTGCAGAATCTATTATTAACGAATCCATCTGTAACTCCACACGACATGAGAAAATAGGTGTGCCATCCTTATTTTCATCACAGAATGATTTTTTTAATTGTTTGTTAAGTACGTTAACCTCAAATCCGCCGTGAATTTGTATTGGCATATTTTTGTTGCTACAACGGAATCTTCGTACGTACAACCAAATTTTTCTTGGATTTTGAGACTGTTAGAAACAGGTTTACAACGGAAATCAGGAATCACATTTTTAACACATATATTCTTAACTCAGTTACAATTTCTCAGTTACTATGACACCCGTCCTTCTTGAGCGTGTGTGTATCGTCCATTGCTTCTGGATTAATCTTTCGTCCTCACGCTATACCACGGTGAATCATTCTCCTCCGCTATTGTCTGTTTCAATACATGTATGTCCATTCCTTCCCAGACTGTACGTATAAACCGTTGCCACGTCTCTTCAATGGTGCCTCTCGTTAACTTAAAGGTATGGTAAATGATCCTCAGGTAAGTTATAAAACACTGCTTTGAGGCCTTATCGAATCTGTACACAATCTTTCCATTCCCCTTTATCGCTCGCTTGTTGAATTGACGGTTACTGTTACCGCTTATGATCACCTAATCTTCTGTTCGTCGAAATGTTAGTATATAATTCTTGCCTATATATCACCACAAGATCTAAAAGAAATTTCGCTTCCGTTTTGACACCGCATTGGTATTAAGGAAGAGTGACGAACGCTTTCGAATGCTGACTATGAAATATATATAAGTCTTGACTGTTTTATAATGTTCCTGCCATGTATGAGTCACATGTTGATAATGATGGTGAGCTTTATGAGGCTACAAGACAGCAACATGAATAGGAGGCCTGCACATTCAGCGACTGTGAGTGGAATGCCTGTGGCGTTCATGACTAACTGCTGCAGTATCGACAGTTCCTACAAGATGAAGACGTTGACATCTCCAAGGTCAGCGAGTGGCATCTGAAGCGGCAAGCTATTGGTGCCAAGGAAAAGATCGAATGATTGCGGGTGGATAAAAACAACGTAAGCTGCTCTGACAGTCGTCGCTACCTACCGGACGCCTCGGTGGCTGATCGAAGAGACTGACATAATCGCCTTTAATATTCTTTTGGATAAAGTCTTCAGTGAGAAAGACCTTAGTGCCAACTATGTCTCCTGTGTGTATGGAACGCATCATCCTGCCAATGTAAGCAGACCTGGCGCCGTGCTTCATCCACCAGCTGCGCGGGGAATGCGGTATTGTATTCCTACAAGAAGACAAAGCCAATGTGTTCACCGATAATTTCGGGAGAAACTTTCAGGCAACTGACTACAACTTGTATCTGATGAGTGGTGGGGACTATTGTTAGAAATTTAAGATGGTTATGAATTTTGATAATCTGGATATCAAGAATTTTTCATTAATAAATATTACGTTTTATTCGGTCTTCTGGCATTTGCATTGCTGGGTATATTTAACGTTACCTCTAGCACAAGATAATGCAACATTATAAGCAAGAAATACCCAGACCTTACAATTTACTGAATCAGATCAAACAATAATTGAACTTCAAGTATTTTATATATCAAAATGATTAATGAAAAATCGTGACGACACAGGCCAATAGTTAGATGTTATGAATATTCCCAGGGCGCCATTAAAAACCAAATGAACATTATCTGAATCATGTTAAAATCAAGGAACTTTCAGAATTTAATGTTCGATGAAAAATTTGCCAGCTAGCTCAGGGATCCTACACAATTAGAGTTGGAATTCCAGTCTCATGTGGCGTTTACGGGTCACTAAAGCCTCGTTAAACCGTGAACATTAGGCTGGCGTAAGAGCACATTACCATATCAAGACAGCACCGTGATGAACGTAACACATTGTGTTACTGTGAGATGTCGATCTCAAATTCGCGGCCAGTGCGGAGCGCTCGTCTCATCCAAGTGTCTTCCACGACTGCATCATTCCACTCCGGCCAACAAAGTGTGTCAATGTAGCTTCCTTTAGCCACCAAGAAAGCTATGACCCCACCTCTCGTAGTCCAGCGACCAGGTCAAATAGAAAAAAAAAGCTTTGGAGTAACTTTTGTAACCCCCGACGCTATATAGTATTGGTGGGATAGCGTATTCCAAAATCACGTGAAGCCCGGAACACTTGCTATTAGCTATACGTTTTGAGCTCACTTTAGGCAGCGACGACCTTCAACACCCTCGCGTCTTGGCTGAGAGGACAACGCCCTGGCCTTCGGCTAATCGGAATTGCTAGTCGCACCCGGCATCCCTATGGTGGTCATGGCAACTCCTTGTCGCCAACCACTGGCTTTCTCCGGCCACGCAGACGTTCAATATTTCGCACTGACCACCAGCACATTTCATTATTTCACCATTTATTTGCCCTTTACATAAGCAACCTTGCATTACAAAATTTTATTTATAAATCTTTCGCCACACGGTTATAAAATGAATAAATTAACCTAGGACTTGAATAACAAAATAATTTTCACTGAATAAATGATCTGAATACAGTAAGTCGAAGACTATATATATTCATGGAGTGTGGCATGAACGTCACACTACAAACTTTGACGATCACTACAGTGTTATATCATTGACTACAGATGTATCTTACAAGATGAGTATGACTTTCCCAAAATATATGTAGGAAGATAGCTAGCTCAAACCTTACCACGAGTGCTCGTGGTTGTGTTCGACGTCACCCTGGGCCCTCGGCTCTGTCCAACTTATGGGCCTGTTGTTAGAGCTATAAGAAATGGACTTGCTGAACCCATACGTGAAGCTGCTGCGCAGTTATATGTCCAGCTACACCTCCTTTGTCACTGTCTATGCGGTGTTCTTAACACAGCAGGATCCGTTCTGGGACGTGCGCCATATTCTAAATACACAGCCGACGTTCCACTAACCTGTACGCAGAAAACATTATATTCTTCACATCAAATCGCAGCAAAGCCATCGTAATATGATTACTATAGGAAGAAGCACTGAAATAGACCGAAGCATGGACCAGGAGGTGGTGAATATCTAACCCCAATAAAACACTGGCGTTCATGCTGACGAGACGCCGAGGACGACTTGGACAGCAAGTCTCGATGTATTACTGCAACTGGGAGGACTAACCCTGGGCTCCAACGGCTCGCTCCTCGTTGTTATTCTCGACAGCGCAACAAGGACACCAGGCAACAAGTCAGACTATGAGCACTTTACCAGGTGCTCAGCCAGGATAGCTTACTGGCGCCACAACTAGGAATTGCCATCTGCTGCACCCTGATCAGCCCGTCGCCACCTCAAAATGCTGCAGGTGGTACAGAACAAGCACTGAGGCGTCTACTCAGCCTGTATGCGTCAGGAACTATTCGGATGGTGCGAAGCTTCCAGCTGTTGTCCGGTCCACCATGATCAGTGGTCTCGTCGGATACGAGTCAGCTGCCTACCGAAACAAGGGACAAGTACTGCTGATGGTGCCAAGGGGTTGACCAATCCAACTTGAAATTCTGTCACTCCACAAAATTGATGGAGGAAATATCGTAGAACAGCAACATCTACTCGATTTGCCTAACATCAGTCCTAGGTGTCAAATGGATCTTTTCTAGTAGATTTCCTTCGGTAGCTCCAACGTTAGGCGATTTATTGAACCCCTTAGGGAAATGGCGAAGAGGTCGGGGATGAATTCCTGTATCCATTCATTGTGTATTCCGGGGGGTCTGATCCGAGATGTGGAACAGGCCATCCCGGATGCCATTGAACGGACGGGGTTCAGCCAGCTGCGGATTGTAGCTCATGTCGGCACCAATGATGCTTGCCACCTAGGGTCGGAGGTTATCCTCTCGTCCTTTGGGCGACTTGCAGAAAGGGTGAACTCTGTGGCCATTGGCCGCAAGATTTCGGCTGAGCTATCCATCTGCAGCATTGTCGATAGGACTGACTGTGGACCTCTGGTTCAGAGCCGTGTTGAGGGGCTGAACCAGAGATTACGGCGCTTCTGTGATAGTCATGGCTGCAGATTCCTTGATCTTCGCCCTAGGGTTGAGTCTTGTAGGAATCCCTTGGATAGATCAGGGGTGCACTACACACGGGAATCGGCTACACGGGTGGCAGGGGCCGTGTGGAGTGCATTGGGGGTTTTTTAGGCTGAGGGAGATGCCCTGAGGAGGAAATTCAGTTGCGGACAGCCAAGATAAATTCAGCACCGCGTGTTAGGGGTAGCTTAAAAGAAGTTTGTAATAAACAGCCTGAACTCGAAAACGTTATTCGTAGTGCAGATGCTGATATCGTAATAGGCACAGAAAGTTGGTTAAAACCGGATATAAGTTCCGGCGAAATTTTTAATAGTAACATGAACATTTTCCGTAAGGATAGGTTGCATTCCCAAGGAGGTGGTGTATTTATAGCTGTTAGTAAGTACCTCCCATGTAGCGAAATAGATGTCCATACTGTCTGCGAAATCATATGGATCAAGCTCAACGTAGCTAGGACAAAACTTGTGATAGGCTCGTTCTATCGTCCACCCGATGCAAGCGTAAATATTGCCGAGGCCTTGAGAAATAATGTAAATAATATAGCACGGCAATTTCCGGACCATACAATAATGCTAGGAGGTGACTTTAACTTGCCTGATATCGACTGGACTAATTACGTTCACGTTACTGGGGGCAGGGATAAAGCAGCTTGCGAAATCATTCTAGACCTCTTCTCAGATCACCATCTTGAACAGCTCGTAACTGAACCAACGCGATGCCTCAACGGTAACGAAAATATTTTAGATATAGTTGTTACAAATAGGCCCGAACTATTCACGGATATTTCTACCACCGCAGGAATAAGTGATCACAAAGCTGTAATTGCTACAGTAAAACTAACAACCACGCGCAGAAAGAGAAAAGAGAGGATCGTTTACAGATTCGAAAAGGCTTCAAAAGAGTGTTTTAGAGCGTATTTGAGGCATAATTACCACACCTTCTTAGTAGCAGGAGGCACCGTTGAAGAGAGGTGGCATCGATTCCTACATATACTCGGGAAGGTATGAACTTGCATATACCGAAACGGACAATCAGGGAAGAGAACGATCCCCCATGGTACACACGGGAGGTTAAAAGGTTACTCAAGAAGCAAAGGAAGATACATGCACGATCAAAAAGGACGATGCATCGGACTGATTTAGATAAGTTAGAGGAGATAAGGGGACGTGTTAAGAATGCGATGCGTGAGGCATTTAATAACTTTCGTGAAAATTCTCTCTCTAAGAGCCTCACTGAAAACCCTAAGAAATTTTGGTCGTATGTAAAAAAAGTTAGTTGTAGTGGGAACAATAAGCCAGTTCTAATAAAAGACGGACGGGAGGTTGAAGACAGCCGCGACAAGGCTACCTTATTTAACACCGAATTCAAAAATTCATTCACGCAAGAAAACTTGGAAAACATCCCCACTTTACCACATCGTGTGGAGATGGATCCGATAGAAATTGATAGCGTAGGAATTGTAAAGCAATTAAAACTCCTGAAGTGGGGTAAAGCGCCGGGTCCCGATGGTATACCGGTAAGAGTATTTTCTGAATACGCGGAGGATATTGAACCATTTCTGTCAGATATATTCCGTAAATCACTAGAAGAGAGAAAAGTACCTTCTAGCTGGAAAATAGCCCAGGTAATTCCCGTTTTTAAGAAAGGAGATCGGAGTGATCCTAGGAATTATCGACCCATATCTCTAACATCGGTCTGCAGCAGAATTCTGGAACATGTCATATGCTCGAACATAATGAAGTTTCTAGATGAGAACGAGTTACTTACACCATGTCAACACGGATTTCGGAAGAAGCGATCGTGTGAAACACAATTGGCCCTATTTTCCCACGACATAATGAAAGTTATCGATGCAGGTTCGCAAGTTGATGCGGTTTTTTTGGATTTTCAGAAAGCTTTTGATTCTGTGCCACACAACCGACTTTTAGCGAAGATTCGAGCTTACGGTATTTCGGCTCAGATTTGCGAGTGGATACGTGATTTTCTAACTGGTCGATCACAATATGTCGTTGTTGACGGGGAAGCCTCTTCTAAGATAAATGTTACTTCGGGCGTTCCTCAGGAAGTGTAATAGGTCCACTTTTTTCTTAATATTTATAAACGATCTAGGTGACAACGTCAAATGCTGGTTGCGATTGTTTGCCGACGATGCGGTTATCTATAGGGAAATAAGGTGCTCCGACGACTGCTTAGAAATTCAGCGTGATTTGGATGCTATTTTCGATTGGTGCCGTAAATGGCAGCTTACACTTAATTGCAAAAAGTGCAAGGCAATGCGGATAAGTAACAAGAAGAATCAGGTTGTTCACGAGTACAAAATAAACAATTCACCTGTTGACACGGTTGATTCCGTGAAGTATCTGGGGGTGATAGTACAAAGCAACATGAAATGGGACATGCACATAAGTAGATGTATTAAGGCGGAGCTGGTGCAAAAGATTAAGCCGGCCCGGAAGAGACTCCACTCGTCCGCGTGACGTCCGGAAGAGACTCCACTCGTCGGTCGTTAGTTCATTTGGTGGCCGCTAGGGGGGGGGGGGCAGAACCGGCCGCGTTTGCGCAAACGATAGTTCCTTGACCGCCCGCCCAGATGGAAGCACAAACCTCAATCTGCGCAGACATTCCATGGCTCGCGTAACCTGAATCTGAGTATTCTGTGGAGCTTAGTCGGGCGCACAACCCGCAGGCGACAACGGTTGTTTCTATTCCCAGCGCGCCACAGATGACGCGTCGGGTCCCGTTATACGCTATTCCTGGAGTGCATAGTTTCCTAGCGCAGAGCTATTTCCGGGTGACGCGTTGGTTCCCGTTCGGGGAAGCAAAAACACCCGCCAGGTGGCAGCACTAACTGATGGCGCTAGTGTCACCCATGTGACGTCACTAGTTCACCTACGGGCGCGTCGCCACCTGTCAACCGCACAGCTTGTCATCACCGCTGACCTCAATTTGCACGACTATTTCCGGGATGTACCGCTAACCTATGACGCGACAGCAAGGACACTCAATCTGAGTATTTCTGACACAACGCTCCCGCAGGCGAACAGTGGAAGTATCACACGCCATTTAATTTTCAGCGCACAATTAGCGACGTCACAGGACACCGCTATCAAGAATAACATTAGGAAATCCGCTTGCGTGCTGTTAACGTTCGTTATGAAATTTCTTCCTAGTATTTTGTCATGTGTTAT